>CM069441.1:65315464-65329017 GCA_035610835.1 Ophiura sarsii | reverse complement strand
AAAGGGATTAAACATGTCGAATCGAGTGATACATACTACATACTATGTTATACTGTACACAGCGCCCTACCTCGGGCATTAATTACGGTACAGTGCCCCTGCAACCTATGGACATGATTTTTTGTGTACACAGACCGGGATGATCCCTTCTCTTTACGAAGGAGTATGTGACCTTTAACGTGCTCGGATTTTGCTCTTCTGATGCACGAGACCACCATTTCTACGTGACTTCTGAACTACAAGGCAATTGAGACTAAGTACCTTGCCTAAGGATACAAACATGTTGTCCGAAGCGGGGCTCGAACTCACAACCTTTGTATCGTGAGACTGCGATCTATCCGCTAGCACACGCTCTCTGAAGTGTAGGTGATGTGATGTGTATGTGAAGGACCGTATTACCACATATGTAGTGTCGTGTGTGTACAAAGTTACACGCAATATTAAGATAGCCTAAAGTCGCTAACCCTTGGGTCATAACTATTTGTTTCAAGTAAAGCTGTACTTCAATATACCCCCATTGAGAAATGGAAACGATATTGAGAGCTTCAAGTGTTGTTTTCGCTATGTGTTAATAGATTTTTATGGAATGGTCACTTAATTGAAAATATCGATCAGAATCAGAAATTCAGTGACCGTTTTGATTTTGCCTGATAGCCTACCATTTAAGTTAATTTAAATTAATCTCTTTTATGTATCATAATCAAGTTATTCTGAAATACTACAGTTAAGTTTACTTTTCCAAGAAGTTCACTGTACTCAAATAACCTGTAATGGGCCGAGATTGTCACTAGTTTACTTTTCCAAGAAGTTCACTGTACTCAAATAACTTGTAATGGGCCGAGATTGTCACTATTTTGTGCCCATACGGTACAGTGCCCCTGCAACCTATGGACATGATTTTTTGTGTACACAGACCGGGATGATCCCCTTCTCTTTACGAAGGAGTATGTGACCTTTAACGTGCTCGGATTTTGCTCTTCTGATGCACGAGACCACCATTTCTACGTGACTTCTGAACTACAAGGCAATTGAGACTAAGTACCTTGCCTAAGGATACAAACATGTTGTCCGAAGCGGGGCTCGAATTCACAACCTTTGTATCGTGAGACCTGCGATCTATCCGCTAGCACACGCTCTCTGAAGTGTAGGTGATGTGATGTGTATGTGAAGGACCGTATTACCACATATGTAGTGTCGTGTGTGTACAAAGTTACACGCAATATTAAGATAGCCTAAAGTCGCTAAACCCTTGGGTCATAACTATTTGTTTCAAGTAAAGCTGTATCTTCAATATACCCCCATTGAGAAATGGAAACGATATTGAGAGCTTCAAGTATTGTTTTCGCTATGTGTTAAAAGATTTTTATGGAATGGTCACTTAATTGAAAAATATCGATCAGAATCAGAAATTCAGTGACCGTTTGATTTTGCCTGATAGCCTACCATTTAAGTTAATTTAAATTAATCTCTTTTATGTATCATAATCAAGTTATTCTGAAATACTACAGTTAAGTTTACTTTTCAAGAAGTTCACTGTACTCAAATAACCTGTAATGGGCCGAGATTGTCACTAGTTTACTTTTCCAAGAAGTTCACTGTACTCAAATAACTTGTAATGGCCGAGATTGTCACTATTTTGTGCCCAGTTGCCATTGGGCCCAGTCACCAATGGGCCCAACCGGGTATGGGCCGAGTCAACTTGTCACCTGTTTATCGATTTCGTATTTTGTTTGTAACCAAAACCAAGTGACCTGCAAAGGTCATGCGGCAGCGCACGAATTTTACGCTCGTATTACACTAACACATAAATAGCTGCTATCAATCATTTTAGTGCAGGCTCGTTTGTTAAAATGTCAAATTTGACTGGATTTTCACCCGGAAAATTACACCATAAAGGGTCACTTCTGCACGCGGGAGAAGGTGAAAATGCTTATTCTATATTTTTTCCATAAGTTTAAAAGTGTTTACAAGTTCCGCCGGTTTGAAGAGAGCCGGTTTGAAGAGAGCCGGTTTGAAGAGAGCCGGTTCGTTATAAGTTCACGCTACGATTTGCTCGTTGCTCGATTTTCTGCCTGCATAGCTATATGCACTGAATATCAAGCTTGCACCACAGCCAACGTTCTGTATGAGCACACGATAGCACTGCTGGTCCGTTTCCGAGTAATACGTCCGTCGTAATGCCTAGTCACGTGATCAACCATTTCCTTTATATACGCTTGTGCAGTATTCTCGTCATCAACCGCAAGTTCATAACTCATAGCCCGTGTACTCATGTATAGAGCCATTGCATTCGGGCTCGATGTACCTGTCGTATTTTAATGAAGAATGACCAAGGTAAAACTAATACTGTATCACGATCCAGTAATAACAAGTACCCACTTGGTAATTGCAAAATCATCTCTCGTCGTCAAATATACGGTTCAAAACAATTGCTTTAACCCTTCAATCGCCGAATTGCAGTCTCTGAAAGCGAGGTTGTCATGTTTTATGAATGAAAATCCATGAAGGCGTTATTGTTATAAAATGATAACAACGGAAGGAAATTAAAAAGGTATTCGGGTACATCGTAGTGTTTCATTTACAAGGTAAAAAACTGACTACGAATCTAGAATATTATTGCCAAATTGGTGACTTTAATAATAAGCTTTCTTGTGGGCATATAATTTATCGTTGGAATATTAATCATTGACGTTGGGGTAAGGGTAAATTGGAATTTGTATTGCGGTAAATAATATTGTTATAATTGTATCACGATATTGTCGCGTAGCTAACCGTCTGTCTATTTCTTCAGTTCAGAATTGAAATTTGAACAAATAAAATATTTTAACTGTCATCCACACTGACCCTGCCAAATTTAAAACTGCCCTGACATAAAGGGTGTATTCAAGGGGGGGGGGGGGGGGGGGGGGGGGGTTAAAGCGGTGTTCAGGGTAGTAAAGGGGTGTTCAAGGGCGTGTTCTAGGGGGTGTTCAGGGGGGTGTTCAAGGGTAGTAAAGGGGGTGTTTAAGGGGTGCTGCGTATTAAAGCTAAAGGTCGGCGAGTGACCTCTATGGGGAGATGTTAGCTATTACGCACTATTAGATATCCAGGGGGGGTTAGGAAGTTTGAAGAAAAAAATTCACCCTCGAATATCGGAAGAAGAAAAAAAGTTCACCCCCGAACACAGAAATAAAATAAATTTCACCCACATGTCCTTAGAAGACCAAAAAAGTGGGGAAATATATTGGGGGAAAAAAAATCACCCCCCCCCCCCCCCCCCGAACATGGAAAGAAGAAAAAAATTCACCCCCGAACGTCGCAAGAAGAAAAAAATCACCCGCGAAACCAACTTCTAACCCCCCCTGGAAATCGAATGGTGCGTCCCTAATTGGCTGTTTACTTGTGAATTGGTTAGAGACATGCATGCGTAATTCGCCCATGATCTATAGGTGGTGTGGGCGGACCTTGTGTTTTTTCTGCAACCAATGACCAGGCTCCAATGACTTGTGCTGGGGAATTGGGAAGAAACATGCAAGTGTTCTATAATTCAGTCAGTGACCGTTGCGGTGAGGAATCAATGTGGAATAGGTAATGAATTATTCATGTTATAATTATTTCGTAACAGTTATTCACGCATGGGTAGAAACACGCAAGCTGGCATAATTCAGTTAGTGACCGTTACTTTATTAGGCACAAATGGGAGTGGTTAGAAATGATTTAGGGGGTGGAGAAATCAATGTATGAATTATTCATGTTATAATTATTTCGTAACAATTATTCATGCATGTGTATAATTACGCATGCGTTGGTCCATGTTTAGCCCCTTCGGTAAGGTAACAGATCTTTATTCGATTTCAAACGATTGATATATATTTTGCCGTTTCTGCATGATGTACTAAACTGCTCACAAAAAGTATCGAAACACTTTGAAATGATCTAATATATAACGGCTCGAAAGGGTATGCATTAATCGAAGCAAATAACCAAGTGCATAATTTTGTTCTGTGTATTTTGACACCTCGATCGATGAGATACGATGTTGCGGAGCGGAGTTATTGTCATTTCAATGGTCGTGGGTCCAGTTTCAAAAGTGACAATCATCCTATAGAAAGAGGTTTGCATTACTGTTTAGAATGATCAGATTCGTGCTTTTCAATAGGGATGAGTGTTACTTTTGAAACTGGACCTACGATCATTGAAATGACAATAACTCCGCTCCGCAACATCGTATCTCAACGATCGAGGTGTCAAAATACGCAGAACAAAATTATGCACTTGATTATTTGCTTCGATTAATGCATACCTTTTCGAGCCGTTATATATTGGATCATTTCTAAGTGTTTCGATACTTTTTGTGAGCAGTTTACATGCTTTGTTATCAATTTCTAGCTCTATTTAATACTTGCTTTTGCACACGCACACATTACATGTGCGTTGTTCGGCACACAACTATCATTTAAAAATGTATTTTCACAACATTAAATTTGAAGAAAAAAAACTCCATCTGTTATTATACCTGTACAAAACTTATAATATATAATATAAACGTGTACAAATGTAATTAGTGTACTTAGGTCACAACCCTGCACAAAGTCTATGGTGTAATACAATGAATTGTCCTTTATTCTATTGTATAGTTACATTACGCCCTTTATCACTTGCTTACGGTTACCGTAGTGATTAGAATTACCCCATGTCCCCTATTTGTTCATAATGTCGGCCTAAGCTTACAAGTATGCATGTCCCATGGCCAACCTGAGAAGAAAAAAATTGCCTGTTGCCATTGATGTGCATAATTATAGTCTACAAAGTGACATGATGCAACAAGTTATACCCCATTTTATTTTCAGTTATAGAATAAAAGATATAAATCGGTGCCATAACATCCAGGAGTGGGAAAGTATGTGTACTTCAAGACACCAAACTTACTTTTACAATGGTTTCGTACTACAGTAAAATACCCTCTCTTATACAAACTAGCGGCGTACCCTCGCTACGCTCGGGTCCCCGCTACGCTCGGGTCCCCGCTAGATGGTTCACATTAACTACCACTGAAACCACATAAACCCCCTACAACACCCCCTAAACCAGGTTGATTTATAACCATATCCCTTCTAAAGGCATTATAAACCCCATATAACCCCCCCCCCCCCCCAATCAGAATCAGAATCAGGTTGATTTATAACCATGTCCCTCCTAAACCATTTACCGTGGCTACTTTATTAACCCTGTATACCTCTCAAACAGCATCAAGTTAACCCTCGGTACTTTTAAAACCACATAAACCCCATACAACCGCCCCCCCCCCCCCCCCCCCCTCACTGCAACTACACCAACCAGGTGGATTTATAATCATAACCCTCCTAGCCATTTCCCGCGGCTACTTCATCCGCTAGATGGTTATGCCATATTACCTACCTCTGAAACCACATAAACCCCCTACAACACCCCCAAACCAGGTTGATTTATTACCATATCCCTCCTAACGGCATTATAAACCCGCAACCCCCACCCCCAATCAGGTTGATTTATAACCATATCCCTCCTAAACCAGTTACCGTAGCTACTTTATTAACCCCTATATAAAACCTCTCAACCCGCATCAAGTTAACCCTCGGTACATTTAAAACCACATAAACCCCCTACAATCGCCCCCACCCCCACTGCAACTACACCAAGCAACCATTTCCCGCGGCTACTTCATTAACTCTTAACCCTATCCTAAAACATTTCCCGTAGTGTTTCCCCCCTCCCATGCACACACCCAAACCAGTTTGATTTATAATCCCTTAGATTGTTGTTAAAGTAAAGAAATCAGGTTGCTTCATTAACTCCCGCAAAACGCTAATTGTACCATTATAACCCTAGGCCTATCCTAAACCATTTCCCGTGATTTACCCCCCCCCCCCCCCCTCCCCCAACCCTCCAACATGACACCAACTACCCTACCAACAGGCCTATAACCATTTCCCGTGTGGCTTCTGCGCCATGTGGGAGTGCGTGTGCCGCGGCAGTGAGCCCTTGCGCAAACATGCACGCGACGCGTTACCACGGTAAGATTACGCTGTAGTAGTACGCGCAACGCACAATGTTGTTCAATTCTAGCGGCATTTATGAGCCAAATCTGAGAGGTTTTTGCTGTTTTTGGAGCCAATTGTTAACCAATTTCAGTGAAATAAACTTTAACACCCTTCCCGTTATTTCCTCTATCTTTCATGCCAATTTGGCGCCACTTTGATTATAAGCAACGGAGAAATAAGGATAACAAACACACACACAAACACACAAACAAACACACAAACAAACACACACCGTTTCCAGATTTATAGTAAGATTAACTTGATATCTTGCCACAAGCTAAGCTTCAGCATCATTGATGCTCTCGTTTTGAGGATGGGATTGAACTGAAGGCCTATAGATAATATTATCGTTGTGCTTACTCATCTGACTCATTAGCTCAGTTGATAGAGCGCTGGTCTATAACCATCCAGAGGTCCCAGGTTCAAATCCTGGGTGCGCAATTCCTTTTACTGACTATCATTTATAATTTGTGGAGTAAGAAGAAACATTTACTCATCATCCAACCATGTCCAACTATTGTTTTTCCAATTATTTTCAAATATTTCAAAATAATAAATACCAACAGTTTTAAATTTTTATTTCATTCATGACTATAATTCACGTCAATAACTTCCCTGTATCGTTGAAAAGTGACACTTTTCAGAAAACATCATTT
Source organism: Ophiura sarsii (assembly GCA_035610835.1). Lineage (NCBI taxonomy): Eukaryota > Metazoa > Echinodermata > Ophiuroidea > Amphilepidida > Ophiuridae > Ophiura > Ophiura sarsii. The sequence goes on along the minus strand of CM069441.1, from coordinate 65,322,302 downwards.
TGGGAAAATGTGACTGTTTTGGGAAAGTAAACATGGTATTAAAAAGGGAAACTTTGTGTGGGTAGCCAAGGGTTTTCCTGTTTCAAAAATGTATCAATCTTTCAAAATGCCTAATTTTGTGTGGATTTATGCACACAAACTCATAAAGAATCTTGAAAAGTGCCACTTTTTTTGAAAACATAATTTTTGTGAAATGTGACTATTTTGGGAAAAGTAATAATGATATTGAAATGGAGAAACTTTTTATGGGTAGCCAAGTGTTTTTGCTTTATAAGTGTTTCAATCTGTCCATCCCTGCTCTCCCTGGCCCTATACCCGCCCCCATGTCTTGTTTTTGATCGCCGCGTGTGCACATAACTAATACAAAGTTATAATAGACTATATAACCATGATAACCATGATAGCATCGGCTCATCGGCCCGAGGATGCTTCTCCAATCATGCCCAAATGTAGAGCTACAATCCTGGAAAAAAGTCTTGGAACACTTGCGTGTGATTAACGGAAAAGTGTCACCCTATTCCCCCGTACAATGTTGACCAAGGCCAGTGGCTCCTGCAGCTTGCCAGAGTGTCCCAACATTGATCGATGGGGGGTGGGGAAGTAAAAATCTCATTTGAACAATTTCCGTTTATAACAGAAGACACTAAGTATCAATACATGCACACAATACCCAGCACGTGTGCTCAGCTCAGCGTTCGCGTTCCAAGGACTTTTTTCCAAGATTGTATACGCAGATTGCAGTTTTTCAAGTTTTTCTATCACATCTCGAAAACTAAATGTCACATGTATCTCAAATTGCACAGTATTTGGCAGTGGACCATAGGCTTGGCAACCCCAGTATTTTTTTTTATATAAAGACATTCATTTAATACGGGAACGTTCAGTGAAACCAATTCCCTATACTAACTAATGCATTTCGAAGATGTATAATAATTGCCCATTATTGCAATGCATAATGTGGCGTTTTCAAATACTCCTACGAGAGTTATTCATGTATTGTCAGATATGCAAAAGAGTATCTAAAAGTAACGGAATCTATATGTGGGGTTGAAGGTAACACAAATAATTGTAAAACAACTTAGGCCTACTTGTAAATAACTATCTTCAGTAGATAGCAGTAACTTTCGTATTGCATTTTAAAACGGGTTGTAATATTATAATAGATGCTCATTATTCATATGCCCATCTGTTAGTATGTATTTCTTGATTTGCGGTCGTTGTTTTGCATCACTTGTGTTGCAAAGGGACGATGAATCCCCCGGCCCAATAATCACCAAGAAAAAATGCAAGAAATACACCTTTTTTCAAAACACCTTTTTTTCTGCTCGAATGTTCATAGGCCTATACGTACACTTTTTGGGGTTTTTTTTATTATTAAAATGAATTTTTGAAAAACCATGTTTGGATTTAGTTCTACATTTCCACATATTATTATTAACCAACATTTTTTGGTTTTGGCTCAAATTGTCAAAGGGTGTTTTTGCCTACAGTTTTTGGAATTTATTTTGAACATTTTGAAATTGCTGGTATTATTTCCCGACACGTTATTCACAAACCCTTATTTTATGGATTTTTTCAAATATTACTTTTTTCTTACACATTTTTTTTCTTCAAAACTGTTGGCATTTATTTTTTGGAAATATTTGAAAATAATTGGAAAAACAATTGTTCGGCATGGTTGGATGATGAGTAAATGTTTCTTCTTACTCCACAAATTATAAATGATAGTGAGTAAAAGAAATTGCACATCCAGGATTTGAACTTGGGATCTCTGAATGGTTATAGACCAGCGCTCTATCAACTGAGCTAATGAGTCAGATGAGTAAGCGCGACGATAATATTATCTATAGGCCTTCAGTTCAACCCCATCCTCAAAAACAACCCAAACAACCAAATAAGTGAATACATAAACCATTTAAGTAAAATATATAATATACGTGAATACATAAATAAACCATTTAAGTAGTATATTTTATTTTATTTATTGATTAAAATAGCGCTGCGATAAATGAATTTAGCTTTATTCACAAAGTAATCATCAGACGAGTTGGGACGATAATGGTAAAGTGTATGGTAAAGTGTTGCCTTGAAACGCGTGTTCATTGAACACTTTACCGTCGTTTCTATAGTATAATATTAGTATACATATTTTGTTTTCATTTTAAATGGTAAACTGTTATCAAAATGCGTAGATGTGACCAATGCGGCTTATATTTCGGAGTTACAACATGCATGATTGGTATAGCTAACACATATGCATATCTTGATAACTCAAAGGCAGTATGAAAAAACGTTCAAATCATCCAATGCACAGGAAATAATACATTCAATTTTATAAATTTAACAAACCAGTCGATCGGTGAAGGGGAAAACAAATCTGCATGGTGTAGATTCCTGGTTGGATAACTATACAGCCAATTCACAGTCGCAAATAAATCCATCTCCATTTTATTTTATTTTTTTTGTATATAAAGAGCAAATGTGAACAATTATAGCCCAACAGACATTAACAAAGTTAATGAACTGAGTGATTACAAATCAAACGGGTAACTCTCATCAGAGAGCTCTGATGGACCAATCAATTGGTTCACTGCAACTCAGAAAATAATCAAAAAAATACAAGTAAACACAATTGGGCTAGTAAAAAAGCCAATGAAAGTGGCGTGGGACAGGAATAGGATAAACACCCAAACAAAGAAAATAACATCAAAAAATAAGAAGAAAATAATATCTGGAGGTCATTGATACATCGAGAGAGCTTAGCCAACATACTCTGAAGAGTTGGAGAGAAAGTGTCTGTTAACACGACATTTAAAAGATTGTAGTCCTTCCTCTTGGATGTTGCCAACAACATTAACTGGAAGACTGTTCCACAGTGGAACAGCTGTATGGATGAAACTTCTGTCTAAGCAGCAAGTTCTGGCAGACGGCAGTGAAAGGGCATGATCTGGCATTGCAACACTTGAACGCGTAGCACGACGATGAACATATGGTGTGGGGAGCAGTGCTGCTAAATCTTGTGGGCAGTGGTTGATGTGCATTTTGTACAAGACAGTGGCTGCTGCTACCTGTCGCCGGTGAAGTAGGCTTGTGATGCTGAGATGCGATAGACCAGTAGTGTCATGAGCTCCAATGATCTTGAGTGCCTTCCTTTGGATGTTGTCAAGCTGGCTTAGGATAGTAGGTGAAGCGCTAGACCAGCCTAGTGAAGCATACTCCATTACACTACGGACTTGTGATTTGTACACAGTAGATCTGCCCAATGCCGTCAATTTAAATGTAATAATTTGTAATAATATCAGGCCTGGAAGGTAGGCGAAATATAAAGAGGTAGGGTGGCAGTTATTTTACGCCAAATTTGATAAGAGGCTGATCGGTTAAAGGTTAACATGGTTATGAAAAAATAAATTTCTGATTTTGATATTGATAGGTACCTCACAATGTTGGACAATATCTAGGCTATCTGAAACTGCATTTAAAAAAATAATAAATGCGGTACGTTCGCGGAACAGTCCATTATTGTCCAAGGGGTGAAAACAAGATGCGTCACGGACGGACATTTTAGTTCTAGTTCATCATGCTATATTTTTATGTTAATGTAACATTTTCAGAGTTTTGTGATGTAATGTTGATAGCTGACACACTTTTCCATCAAATAAGATAAATATTTGGGAAAAAAGTTCGGGGGAAGTTATATCGCTAGACTTGCGTTAACATTTTGATGTTTTGCTGTCCGTCCGTGACACAAAAAAAGTTTATAAGTTTTTTAACTAATTTCAAGGACAAAGTAAAAAAATAAAAGCATAGTGAAGTATCTCCCTTATATGTATTCTTCCCCATGCAGGAGTATTAATTAATTAGGGCAGGCATAAATTAGTTCAATCTTTAATTAAAAGTTGTCACGGACGGACACAAATTTTGTCACGGACGGACACTGTTAGCTACTGTTCAGTTCTGAGCACACAAGCAAAGCTGAATACCACCCCTCTTACCATTAAATGAACTAGTCCATACAGGTATGCCCTTTATGCAAATGAGTAGGTTTGCTACAGCAGTGAGCACATGTTATGATGCTCACCAGGCTGAAAATAGCTAGCATCGATAAAAAACAAAATATTGCAATTCGTTGGGAAGTTGGACGTTCTTGGACTCGGACAATTTTCAAGCTATTTTGTGTTAACGTGGGCATACGTTCAGGCGATCATACACCATGTTGTGACAGGCCCATATGCAATTCGTTGGGAAGTTAGACGTTCTTGGACTCTTGACAATTTTCGAGCTATTTTGTGTATACGTCGGCATACGTTTAGGCCATATGCCATGGAGTGACATGGCCTTTAGTAACTAAAGAATAACAATGTGAACACTGAGCACAAAATTGAGATACATTGTATCCTGCAAAGGATAGCTCTTCGTTATTTCAAAACATTCTCACCACTTCCAGTAGTGTCCACATTAAGATAATGCCTGTAATGGTCATACAAATTCTTTAACAAATTATCATGTAACACTTCTGTTCCTTTGCAGTTTAATTAACATACATTTATGCATGTGCTGCCAGTAATTCACTTTATAACTTGTAAAATCTGAGTCTGAACAGGTTCATATACATGCGTGTATATAAAAATGCACTAGCTTTAAGTATTTCAATGCCATACAAGTAGACACCAAACTTGAAGTACTGTAGAGTTCCCATTGTGAAGAACCAATGAGGCTGATAAGTTTGTCACGGACGGACATTTTTTGCAAAACACGGGAGGAAATGGATTATTAACACAAACTACTTGCACTTATTCAAATGTTTTATATATTATGTTGATGAGTGTCATCAACTTCATTGAAATTGATTTAAATGTTGGTGGGTGTGATTTGTTACTAAAAATAGACAGAGTTAAATATTTGCCTCACGGACGGACAATATAGAAATAGGGTCCTCTAGTTTTACGTAGTCTTTCATCATTTCTATCTAAACCATTGTTTTCTGGGCTAAACTTATTTGCATAAGCACACTCACAGAGGACAAGTTCATTTTTTAGTAAGATGGGTGGGCTTCAACTATGCAAAATACTCACAGGCTTGAATAATGTCCGTCCGTGACAAAATTTGTGTCCGTCCGTGACAAGTTTCGTAATTGATTTTATACTTATTTGATGGTGCCATTGTTAGATAACATTCTTGCATAGAAAAGGGGGGATAAAGGGGAGATAGCTCACAATGTTTTTAGTTTTCTTCTCTGTCCTTAAAAGTTGTTAAAAAACTTTAAAACTTTTTTGTGTCACAGACGGACTAGTTAACATCGAAATGTTAACTCCAGGGTAATGTAACTACTTCCCAGAACTTTTTCCTACACTTTTTTATTATTATTTAATAGATACATGTCTCATCTATCAACATAGCATAAAAAACCCTGAGAATTATTCATTAACATAAAAGTATGGTAAGGTCATATTCTACTTATAATGTCCGCTCGGACACATTTTGTTTTCACCCCCTTGGCAATAATGGACCGCTCAAAAAAATAAAACGCATTTTACGTTTTAAAAAATACAGTTTCAGTTAGCCAAGATGTTGTTCAACATAATGAGGTACAATTCAATTTCAATATCAGAAATTTATTTATTCACACCTATGTTAACCTTAAACTGATCAGCCTCAGAAGTACTAAAGGTCCGGAGAACCCTATTTCTATCTTGTCCACAGTGTTGGAAAAAGACTAATATCTTGACTGGTTTTTATTACTAAGACTGAAAATTCATGACTTAACATTTTTCTTACTATTTTGTAAGTATTTGATACCATTTTATCATACTAAAGTGTAAATAAGCGGCAATTTCAAAGTTTTTTATGTAGTTAACATTTGTGTCCGTCCGTGACGCTCAAAAATGTCCGTCCGTGACAAAGTTTGTTACCCTACCCCTGTAAAAAATAAGAAATATTTACAAATGCTGTGTATCAGATATTCAAACCATGTATCTTACTTACTATTTGACCTGGAAAGCATTGGGGAATATGGAGTTGACTAGATAGAAATTAAAAAGAAGCACTAAAAGGTAGAGAACCCTATTTCTATCTAGTCCGTCCGTGACACAAACATTTCCGTCGTTCTATTTTTAGTAACAAACCACACCTTATTTTTTGATGTTGATGATTCTCTATAACATTAAACATAAAAAGTTAAATAAATGTCAGTAGTTACAGTTTGCAAACTGTTTTTCGCTCATGTTTTGCACAAACGTCCGTCCGTGACAAACCGATCAGCCTCATAAATACCTAGATAGAACTAATAGGCATATACGACGGGTATTAAACAAATTATAAATATTTTAAACAAGATAAGTACCATTACTTATTGGCTTAGATCAAAAGGGGAAATAAAAATGAGCAGACAAACTTACTTAGAAATCGTCGTTCACAGCAACAGCATGAAGTGTTCAACGTTAAAATTGCTGCGAGGGTTTTTATTAATCACAAAAAATATAATCTGATGGGGCGTAGACCCAAGCCATCCAATCAAGTCCCACTTTAAACATTCCCGCTATACATATAAAATAGGAATCTACGTAACCAGAGGGGTCATTTACAAAAGATGTGGAATGACCTATGAAATTGTATTTATTATTCCCGGTCTAAGATCTTAATTGACATGTCTGTGTGTCACAGGATTTAACATGTCTGCAGGATCCAGTTACACGGATATTCAAACAAAAACGAAAATTATGGGAAACCACTGATCATTGGCGACTGACACAACGCATGCGCAATACCAGTCGATAGCGTCAGTAGGCCTACCGTTAATGCAAATAGTGCTACAGAGGGCTTGAAGGCCATCCGAAATGTG
>CM069441.1:65202197-65315364 GCA_035610835.1 Ophiura sarsii | reverse complement strand
CTACCAACTGAGCTAATATTCACACGCTAAATGCGAAACCCATTTATATCATTATGTCAACAACTAGTGCAAGCCTCCGTATTTCGTAGTTTTTGTAGTGTTTAATCAAACATATAAATAAATATCAAGAGATGGCGCTCACCACAACATTGATGAATTTACTTGGTTCAAATTCAGTATCTGTTCAATTTCATGTCTATATATCGAATATCTACGGTATGATCTTCACCCAAAATATTGTCATCATGGACATAGCTACATTTCTATATAGACCGTTCAGTTATCCTTAAAGATCCCATAGTAATAAGCGATTAGTGCGATTATACTTATGACCAATATTTTATTGAAAAGCCACCTCTTCATTTCCAATCAATATTTTGGTTTTTATCATTGCATGAAAGAAGTTGAGCATATATTTTCCTTGATTTTAAAGTATAGATGGTTGAAAATCGCGGACAGGGGGAGTGTGAGGGGGGGGGGGGGGGGGGGGGGGGGGGGGGGGTTGAAAAACAGGTTCCCCAAATTGTTATCGATGGGTAACGGCGAATGAAAGATTTTTTTTTTTAAATACATCGTGATCACGTTTTGAGGGGAGGAGGCCCAAAATGTTGTAATGTTGAGTAACATTGTAAGCGTTAAGCGCGAGTATCAGGTGGTCCAAGGGGCTGGCCCCGACGGGGATTGCAAGGGGGCGGAGCCTCTTTGCCATTGGAATTTTTTGAAATTAGTCCGTTAGTAAAACATGATTTTTAGCTGAACTTTTAGCTATTTTTCCTTCAAATTACTGCGAGGCCTTTTGTCTGTTTTATTTTCTTTAAATCATTATGTATAATTATAGTTACAAATAATATTTGAATAATGGCAAAAGTGTTTCCAAAGGGTCAGGGCCGGAGCTACCTTTTTTTGGGCCCTGGGCCAGGCCAAAATGTGAAGGCCCCCAACTCACTGTGAGGAACTGCTAAAAGCGAGAACAATATACAGGGTGTCCCAAAAGTCTATGCACGTTTTTTGAAGAGTCATATCTCATAAAATATAAATCATATGGTATAAATTAAACCATATTTTGATAGACGAGACTTGGGAAATTATTTTGATACCAAACACAACCCTATTGGTGAACCTAAAACATTATAACACTGGTTGGAAGTTTTTGGCCATGTGCCAGACCCACCCATACCAAATACCACACATTGTTGCTAAAATCAGGTGCGCATAAATTAACAGTATGAAAGCAACGTTGCGCATTAGTCAAAGTTCACATGCTTACCTTGCAACATTAATGTTATTACCAAACTCGGTCACTCATAACATAAATAGGCGTAGTAGACAACATTGCACAGTAAAAGTCTTCATTCAAGATGGTAAACAGCATAGGATAAGCGAATACAAATTGTATGGTTCTACACTGAAACAAATTCAGTTCAACTTACTCAACAAATTCAGTTCAACTTACTCAACAAAAGTTCAGAAAACATTTCAATGTGAAACGCGCACCAGGAAGAATAGCCATTTTGAAGTTAGTGGATACATCTTTTAACACAGGAACTGTGCATGGTTTGTATCGATGTGGTAGAAAGACTGGTAGGCCTAGATCAACAAGTCACATTGATGTCATAAGACATGCAGTAGCCAAAGGTCCAAAGAGATCTATTCGCCGACTTTCCGCAGAAAACAAGATTAAAAGATCAATTGTTCACAGAATTTTGCGTAAGGACTTGAAGAAGTTTCCGGTCCATACAAGATTCAGATCAAACAAAACATTAAAGCAGCGGACAGATATAGTTTGTTATTATGATGGGATCACTGTAATGTAAAATTATAATTAATTGACGGATCACTTTCCGTGTAACTAACTCTACCCGTCTTTTGTTAATCTCAATAGGTATGGATTTATGAACTTTATACCTCCAAAGTATAAAATTACATTTTTGCAGTAATATATATTTTACTTCTAGGGTGGCATTACAACCAGATGTTACTCCAATGTTTGGTATCAAAATTATTTCCCACATTTCCTCTTTCTAAATATGTATTCATATTTTCAATACGACTTATATTTTGTGAAATACAAAGCTTCAAAGTCGTGCATAGACTTTTGGGACACCCTGTAGAATACCAGTTGTGTTCCCAGAATGTGGAAGGTGGGTTCCCCGAAAATGGACGATTTGATGACAAAAGCACAGTAACTAAACATAAAACAGCTAAATTTTGCGCGCAAGCGCGCATTTTCATATCAAATTAGTTAGTATTAGAACAAATGTGACCATTTAAGCGTAAAATGGCACACAAAATGATTATTTTTTTTCATGCCCCCTAAAAAGATTTCTTGCACCCCTTCCCCCCACCCAAAATTATGAGGCTGGTGCCGCCACTCTACAGCGTACTACTACTTTCTAATAAATGTAGATAATATCATTAGTATTTATTCCGCTTCTCATCTCATCATCACAATAATGTTATATATAATATTATCGCTGTACAAACGGTACCGCGAATATAAGACCACAGCAGAAAATTGGCCTTCCTAAACTTATTTTGCGAAACGCGAGCTAATTTTTAAGTCGGCATGCGACACGGTGGGAAAATGCGCGACATACGACACCTCGCGACACGGTGTTTTTTCAACCCATAACCATTGTATAGACCCCTTTACTCATGTTTACTTGGGCAAATTATACCCGTGCTCTCTCTCCTTCTCTTCCCCTCTCCCCCTCTCCTTATTTTAATTTTATTTTTACAACATTTACCGGAGGCACGAGCCCCCGCAGCCCCCTGGATCCTCACACACAGAATTGTGCTCTACAGTTAACCAGGTAACCCAGCACCAAGGTCATGGGGGGGGGGGGGGGGGGAGATTTCAACCATTCAGGGGAATTAAGAGGGTTTTATATACTTTATTCTCTCCAATTTTACCAGTCTCGGGTGAATCAATACCAATTTGGGCAACCATCGACAAAGGGGGTCATTGTCGGTCGAGATTGGCACCGTTGATTCATTTGACCAGGAATCATGGAATTGCACGACATTCCCTAAAATATGATAAAAAATTACGAGAAGAATATGTGTGCCAGGAGAGCCCGGGGTCTTCAAAATGGTTGAAAACCTACAGCTTCACTAAGGGGGCGCTGCGCCCCTAACCCCCTACGTGGTGGGGTGGGGGGGGGGGGGGGGGGGGGCATAAAGAAAAAACCTTAGTGCCCTTGCCCCCAAGCCTTATTAGTGCTCTCGCCCATTCTCCGGATGTAGTGTGTATAGGCATTATGACAACTTACAAGGACCATTTTTCGAGCGCGTTTTGTTTAACTTTAAAACATGCCCCTAACTCCCCCCCCCCCCCCCGCTCTCAAATTTTCTGAGCTAACTGCAAAAAGATTTGGGGCACCCTTTTACAAACAAAAAATGGAAAACTTGCCCCCCCCCCCCCTGAAAAAATCCTAGCTACGCCACTAGCTATCGGTAGAGGTTAAGTCATCATAGCAAACGTGTGTTTTTTTAATTTCACATAAATTGAATTATTTAACATTTGAAAAAACAAATTCAGTTAATTATCATTTTCTATTTGTCTCTATCGTTGTTTGTTCCCCCGTTCCCCTGTTCCCGACCCATTTCTAAGTTTTGTTAGTATTTTTTTTAATTCATTTTTGATAGTGTTCTCCTTGTTGTCGATGGTTGCTCAATTTCTTTATTTAAATGCTTATTTAGTTCCCTGTTTTCAGGCTAATGTATTTCCGAGTCTGCTATTTTGTCTCTATCGTTGTTTGTTCCCCTGTTCCCCCGTTCCCGACCCATATCTATTTTTATTTCTATTTTTGAAATCGACTTTGTTTGAATTAAATAGTGTTCTTCTTGTTTCCGACGTGTTGCAACGTTGCTCAATTACTTTATCTAAATGATTATTTTGACCCATTCGATCCATTTCGATACGTTTGCGATACGTTACTAAATAATACAGATACCTGGTTCTGGTTCTGGTTCTGGATGTATACTCCGACAAAGCTGGATCCCGCATCAACATCAGAGCTCTCTGAACCTAGAGAGTGAGATTTTGTACAGGTTAACAGACCCGGGATAATCCCCTACTCTTTACGATGAGGTGAGCGTCAGGGTGAGCGTCTGAATACACGGAACCAACGGCTTTACGTGACTCTTCGAAACCACGGCGCAACATTCACTGTAAAGACCTGCACGTTATACACAGCGAATGGGGTAGACGAGAAATTCTACAACGAGATACCCCGTCTGGATTATGTATAGGACATGTTCTTGATATTTATAACATTTTCTAACGTTTTGTTTACTCACCTACCGTAAAATCTCTAGCGGGTCCCGCGCAAAGCGCGAGTGCCCGCTAGTATTATTGAACCCGGAACTTATGAATGCACAGTTCACGTATGCAAGTAATATATTAATTTTCAGTAAATTTGACATTGCCCTTCCTGCTACCCGACTTACGGGCGCACAGCACTAAATCACTCCTCGTTTTGTGTAATAAGTTCCGGCAAAAACAAAAAACGATTTTGTGATTAATGGGGTCCTTTGGAATCAGTTTGGCGTGAGGGTAGCGTTTCATAATTAGAATGAAAAATAATCTCTTGTACTTTGATCAGAATATTGCAAAATATTGATTTTCGATTGTATCGACAATTTATCACGTGGATGAACACACGTGATCGGAGGCGGTTAGAAGGCGAGCGTCCGGGCTGAAAATAGGGGTGGCGCTGTTTAAATGATCGTATCGTAAAATCTAATTGGAAGGTGTAACACTTCTTGACGATTTTATGAAATGTAAATGTTTGTTTATTAGAATAAAGCATTCGAGACATTCCAGAAATGGTTACTAAGGGCCCAAAATAGCGACTCTTTTAGCCATAATTTACATGTAATCCAATGGGCGGTTTATTTAGTGCTGTGCCCCCTTACATTTTCGCACATTACTGTTATTGTTTAACCTATGAGAATCAATCTCGTGTGGGCCTGTAATTACGGAGCCCCTTAAGGGACATGAACAAAATATTTTTTACATGAACAAAATATTTTTTATCTCGTTTAAAATATTTTTTATCTCGTTTTATCTCGTACGTACGAGATAAAAAGTCGTACGTACGACTTACTATCTCGTACGTACGACTTACTATCTCGTACGTACGAGATACTATCTCGTACGTACGACTTATTATCTCGTACGTACGACTTATTATCTCGTACGTACGACTTAGTATCTCGTACGTACGACTTACTATCTCGTACGTACGAGATACTATCTCGTATGTACGACTTATTATCTCGTACGTACGACTTAGTATCTCGTACGTACGACTTAGTATCTCGTACGTACGACTTAGTATCTCGTACGTACGACTTACTATCTCGTACGTACGACTTACTATCTCGTACGTACGAGATACTATCTCGTACGTACGACTTACTATCTCGTACGTACGACTTACTATCTCGTACGTACGAGATACTATCTCGTACGTACGAGATACTGTCTCGTACGTACGACTTATTATCTCGTACGTACGACTTATTATCTCGTACGTACGACTTAGTATCTCGTACGTACGACTTACTATCTCGTACGTACGAGATACTATCTCGTACGTACGACTTAGTATCTCGTACGTACGACTTACTATCTCGTACGTACGAGATACTATCTCGTACGTACGACTTATTATCTCGTACGTACGAGATACTATCTCGTACGTACGAGATACTATCTCGTACGTACGACTTAGTATCTCGTACGTACGACTTACTATCTCGTACGTACGAGATACTATCTCGTATGTACGACTTATTATCTCGTACGTACGACTTAGTATCTCGTACGTACGACTTAGTATCTCGTACGTACGACTTAGTATCTCGTACGTACGACTTACTATCTCGTACGTACGACTTACTATCTCGTACGTACGAGATACTATCTCGTACGTACGACTTACTATCTCGTACGTACGACTTACTATCTCGTACGTACGAGATACTATCTCGTACGTACGACTTATTATCTCGTACGTACGACTTATTATCTCGTACGTACGACTTAGTATCTCGTACGTACGACTTACTATCTCGTACGTACGAGATACTATCTCGTACGTACGACTTAGTATCTCGTACGTACGACTTACTATCTCGTACGTACGAGATACTATCTCGTACGTACGACTTATTATCTCGTACGTACGAGATACTATCTCGTACGTACGAGATACTATCTCGTACGTACGAGATACTATCTCGTACGTACGACTTACTATCTCGTACGTACGACTTACTATCTCGTACGTACGACTTACTATCTCGTACGTACGACTTACTATCTCGTACGTACGACTTACTATCTCGTACGTACGAGATACTATCTCGTACGTACGACTTATTATCTCGTACGTACGACTTAGTATCTCGTACGTACGACTTATTATCTCGTACGTACGACTTAGTATCTCGTACGTACGACTTACTATCTCGTACGTACGAGATACTATCTCGTACGTACGACTTACTATCTCGTACGTACGACTTACTATCTCGTACGTACGACTTACTATCTCGTACGTACGACTTACTATCTCGTACGTACGACTTAGTATCTCGTACGTACGACTTACTATCTCGTACGTACGAGATACTATCTCGTACGTACGACTTACTATCTCGTACGTACGACTTACTATCTCGTACGTACGACTTACTATCTCGTACGTACGAGATACTATCTCGTACGTACGAGATACTATCTCGTACGTACGACTTATTATCTCGTACGTACGACTTATTATCTCGTACGTACGACTTAGTATCTCGTACGTACGACTTACTATCTCGTACGTACGAGATACTATCTCGTACGTACGAGATACTATCTCGTACGTACGACTTATTATCTCGTACGTACGACTTATTATCTCGTACGTACGACTTAGTATCTCGTACGTACGACTTACTATCTCGTACGTACGAGATAATAAGTCGTACGTACGAGATACTAAGTCGTACGTACGAGATAGTATCTCGTACGTACGAGATAGTAAGTCGTACGTACGAGATAATAAGTCGTACGTACGAGATAATAAGTCGTACGTACGAGATAGTATCTCGTACGTACGAGATAGTAAGTCGTACGTACGAGATAGTAAGTCGTACGTACGAGATAGTAAGTCGTACGTACGAGATACTAAGTCGTACGTACGAGATAGTATCTCGTACGTACGAGATAGTAAGTCGTACGTACGAGATAGTAAGTCGTACGTACGAGATAGTAAGTCGTACGTACGACTTAGTATCTCGTACGTACGAGATAATAAGTCGTACGTACGAGATAATAAGTCGTACGTACGAGATAATAAGTCGTACGTACGAGATAATAAGTCGTACGTACGAGATACTAAGTCGTACGTACGAGATAATAAGTCGTACGTACGAGATATAAGTCGTACGTACGAGATAGTAAGTCGTACGTACGAGATAGTAAGTCGTACGTACGAGATAGTAAGTCGTACGTACGACTTAGTATCTCGTACGTACGAGATAATAAGTCGTACGTACGAGATAATAAGTCGTACGTACGAGATAATAAGTCGTACGTACGAGATAATAAGTCGTACGTACGAGATACTAAGTCGTACGTACGAGATAATAAGTCGTACGTACGAGATAATAAGTCGTACGTACGAGATAGTATCTCGTACATACGAGATAGTAAGTCGTACGTACGAGATAATAAGTCGTACGTACGAGATAATAAGTCGTACGTACGAGATAATAAGTCGTACGTACGAGATAATAAGTCGTACGTACGAGATACTAAGTCGTACGTACGAGATAATAAGTCGTACGTACGAGATAATAAGTCGTACGTACGAGATAGTATCTCGTACGTACGAGATAGTAAGTCGTACGTACGAGATAGTAAGTCGTACGTACGAGATAGTAAGTCGTACGTACGAGATAGTAAGTCGTACGTACGAGATAGTAAGTCGTACGTACGACTTTTTATCTCGTACGTACGAGATAGTAAGTCGTACGTACGACTTTTTATCTCGTACGTACGAGATAAAACGAGATAAAAAATATTTTAAACGAGATAAAAAATATTTTGTTCATGTAAAAAATATTTTGTTCATGTCCCTTAAGGGGCTCCGTATGTAATTGTACCAACACAGAATAAAATAATAAAACAACGTCATTGTTTGAGTGTCACTCTTGTAATAAAATGTTGTCAACAATGTTACGTCGTATTAAGCTGGTTTCTGTACTGAGTCTAATTGCTTTATTGCCTGGATTGTCTTTTGCTGCAATTTCCTGTATGGATATGAATGGACTTCCAGTTGACTGGTATGTGTGATTATAATACTACAGGGTGTACCAGAATAATGATTTATAGTCCTCAAAAAGTAACTTACCGGGTAATTAATACCTAAATAACTCTAAAAATTTAGTTCCAATTTAAAACTATCAAATTGCAAAATTATGGATGGTTCTCCTCTTCAATTTGAGATATTGTTCACGACGATCAGTTATGATAGAACGTTACTGAAAAGATTAAGACAAAGTCAGCGTTAGCGGTAATCCGTGCACCTGAAATGACCAAATTTACTGGCGAATAACCAGTTTTTTCCATGCCGATTATCCGACGGATAACCAAGAGTTCCGGGCAAGAGTTTGACACCAAAATTTAAAATGGTCTATTTTCACGCACAGCACAGAAACAGAACAAAATTAATATTCTTGTTTATGAGCTCTACAAATTACCCCTTGCCTGTCTGCGTGATAAGCTCATAAATTCAGAAAAGGGACCAGCAGAACTGAATAGGCTGCAGGTTTTTTTCTTAAGGTTCACCCCCGAAAATGTATTTTCATCCCTATAATTATTTGATGAGTCGCTTGAAATACGTTATTCTTTGATTAGGGAACAACTGAAAAATGGGAATAACAAAACAATTGTGGCGGATAACCAAAATCTCATGCTGGGTAACCAATTTATTTTTCTTATTTCTAATGCTGAACAAAGTGCTTTCGTTTTCGCACTTGGGTTTTCAGGCGCGTGCCCAGGGGGGGGGGGGGGGGGGGGGGGGGGGGGGGCTTTGGGGGCTCAATTAGCCCCCGGGTCCCCAGAGGGTAAAAACAAAAAGAGGGGAGGAGAGGAGGAGGGGAGGGGAGGGGATAGGAGGAAGGGAGGGAGGAGGAGGGGAGGGAAAAGGAAAGGCCGCGAGCTTTTATTAGTGTCTCTCACTTTATCTCTACGTCTCTGAACCATGTGAGTGTTTTATAACGAAAGTAAATATTGATAGCAAGGAGAGATTTAGGTTAGCCAGGCAAGTTAAAACTCAACAGCTCGGGGGTGGGGGGGGGGGGGGGCAGTCCCCCCCCCCCCCATTGGCAAAAGAGTACAAAATAAAAAGGAAGATAAGGAGGAAGGGTAACGAGGACATATACCAAATCAACAGTGACTAAATTCAAATCAGGCCTTAAGACTCATCTTTTTATAACTGCCTATATAATGGCATCTGATACGGCCTTTTGATCTTGATGCGTGCATTGAACCATGGAATTCTTGTTGTCTGTATAAAGCGTTGTTAATCTAGTTTATCCTCCCCAAAAATGAAAGTAATCGACTAAAAAATAAGCAAACTGTACCATCATCATCATCATCATCATCCGACCTGGTCTCCTTTTGCCATGTGTTGGTAGGTACCTTATAGAGCATATCTTTTTGCAGGCTCTTCTTCTGGCAGCCGGAGGATGTGACCAAGGAATCTCAACTGCCGTAGCCTTACCAAATGAATAAGTGGCTCAGTGCTGGTCATGGCGTAAACGCTGGTGTTTGGGATGTGGTCAATCCGCCTAATATTCAGCATAATTCTGTAGCAGGAGGGGGCAAAGGCATTGATTTTATTTTCCATGTCTTGAGAGATCACCCATGACTCGCAGCCATAGCACAGAATAGTAATGCAGGTGGTGTTAAACAACTTCACTTTAGTTGAGATGGGTATTTTGGGACTCTTCCACAGGCGTTCCAGCTTCCAAAAAGCACACCAAGCCAGTGACTTTCTTCTTTTAAGGTCGCTTGAACCAGATGCCATCATAGAGCCCAGATATCTGAAATCTGACACATGTTTGATGGGATCACCATAGACTTGAAGTGTTGGATGGGGGTTGCAGTTGATAGTCGCGGAATTGAATATTCCAACAAAGCAATGTCATCAGCGAAATCTAAGTCATTTAGCAACTTGGCCAGGTGACGACTGGAGCGACGAGGATGTGTTAAGACTCCCGAATCTAGCTCTGATGTGGCCTTCTTCAGTAGGTAGTCGACCAATATAACAAATAGAAAAGGAGCCAAAACATCTCCCTGCAAAACTCCTTTGGAGACATCAAATGGGTCTGAAATGTTTCCATCTACCATTACAGCGCTTCTAGAGTTGTTGTACAGCACACTTATAGCATTGACTACAGCTTCTGGAATTCCATAATGTCGCAGTACTGAGAACATCACCTTTCTGTTGATGGAATCAAAGGCTTTCTTGAAATCGATAAATGTTACCGCAATCGGGAGCTGATAGTCTTGGAATCCTTCCATGATCCTTCTGAGTATGTGAATTTGTTGGGCACAACTTCTCCCTGGTCGAAATCCTGCCTGGTTGTTCCTCAGGATGGAGTCAACTTGGTCACGGATCCTATTTAGAAGGATCCTGTTGTATGCTTTAGCAGCAATCGAAAGGAGGGATATTCCCCGGTAGTTGGTCATGAGGCTAAGGTCTCCCTTCTTGGGCAAAGGAACAATAACACTGGTGGTCCATTGGCTAGGTGGTATGAGAGTCGTGTAAACTTCTGCACAGAAATTTGCACAGAAATTCTGGACTACATCTGCCATTACATCGCCGCCACTCTGGAGTGCTTCTGAGGTGATCGCACAGTCAAGACCTGCTGCCTTGTTGTATTTCATCTGGCGTATGGGTTTTAGAGTCTCCTCGTGTGTAGGTGGATGATCTTGGATTGGCAAGTCATGATCAGCAGGCTTGGGCAGATCAGATGGTGTTTGACCATTGTCATTGTTAAGCAGAGAGCTGAAGTATTCCTTCCATTCTGCAAGCAGATCTTTGTCACTTGTAGGGGACGTACCATCTCTTTTCTTGACCTTGATGCTCGGCTTTTGATATCTCCCTGAGAGATCATGGATAATTTTCCATGTGGTGGTGTAGTCACCTTTCATATCTGCCAATCGGAGTTCTTCCATTTGCGTGTTCAGCATTGCCAATTTGTCAGTTTTATACGACTCGTTCAGACAGGTATTAAGCCTCCTCCATCTTTCTCTGGACTGTCGAGAATTGGATATTAGATACCTTCTTTTAGCCTTATCCCTCTCTGTCTTTATTTGCTTGGTTCTGTCTGCCGCCCAACTTGGCATCCCACATGGTTTGCATTTACCAACAACCTTCTCTGCCACTTCTGATACAGCATTTTCAAACAAATCGTACCTCTTTGTTATTGGTATTGACAAGTTGTTGCACTGGAGGGCTTCAAATCTGTTTGACAATTCAAGTTAAAACTGTTCTCTTGTAGCAGCATCCTGTAATTTCTTCCAGTTGAACTTTGGCCGCTTATATGGTTTCCCTTTGGTAGTTCTTAGACTACAGACCAGTTTGATGCTGACAATCCGGTGATCGGAGTCTAATTCCACTGAATTGTATGCCCTGCAGTTACGTAGGGAGTTTGTCCACTTGCTGTTGATAAGAATGTGGGCTAATTGTTGTGTCGAACCTGCTGGATGCATCCATGTCCAGAGACGGGATCTAGGTTGAGGAAATCTCATTTGTGAGGGACGAAGTTTAAATTCCTCACACATATCCACTAGTCTCTCACAGTTGTTGTTAGTTATATCATAGAAGCAGTGACGTCCAGTAACTTCAGGGTGTGTTGAATGGCTGTCTAGTCCAACTCTAGCATTGAAATCTCCGACAACTAAAGTGTATGTTGTGAGTTTTCACCTGTTCCAAGTGATTCTCTAGATCATTGTAGAAATCATTCTTGTCTTCAGGGGAAGCACACCCAGTTGGAGCATAGATTGATGTCACAGTAAGTTGTGGGTTTCCATGGAATGTAGCTGAGATAATTCTCTTGGTGATGGATTTTACGCTCTGTAGGCATTTGTAGATATGCTTTGACATCATTATACCGACACCTCCTTGTCTCTGATCTGTGGCTGAGCTATATACTAGCACCCAGTTCTTGTCATCAGACCATAACTCTTCGGTGGGGTTTGTTGTAATAAGACGATGTTCTTGGATGCCAATGATGTCAGTACCTGCATCGGAACAGCCCATGAATAATTGATGAGTCTGTAGAACTGGTTTTGTAAACTGTCCGCGTAAATGCCATTCCAATGGGATTTATACAGTTAAGACATGAATATTGCAGCAGCATGATGATATTAAGTGAGAGTCTACAAGAAAGGCATTGTTGTGCCTGTAATTTATTACAGGTTCCTGGTATATTAAATAAGCCAAAGGTGGTAAAACATTGTAGAAATAAAGAATACTTAACAAACTAAAAATATTGCACAAATGAAACGTTCTGAAGACTCTTTGTTTCTTGATAATTGCACTGAAAAGTCATTCACTTTTGCCTTTAGGTTCACATATGAGTTACGGTCTTCTGCTAAAGGTGTTTCTTAAGACATACAATAAAATATTAGCTTCCTTGCAATTCAAAATAGAAATCATTTAGTTTTGTTAATGAAGCCTTCCTTCGACATGGCCACCATTTTGCTGAAGACATGTGTGTGCCCTGTCCAACATGTGGCGAACAGCTCGTCTATAACCATTCCCCTGTTGTGGAGTAGCCTGTCATTTCGGCTCTGACACGTGCCTCTACTTCTTGAAGACTTCTTGCCTTCTTGGTCTGTGTAACAGGTGATGCTTGTATTCCGATTAGCCTTTTCATTTGACAACTCAGTATCAGACTATTAATAACTTATCCCAGAGTGAAAGAATGATTTTACAGGAACATTTTGACAATTAATATGATAATAATGACCATTTTAGCAAAACCAATTTTACTGTGTGTAAATCCCATTGGAATGGCGAAAAACGCGGTCAGTTTACGAAACTTGCCACAGTTTGCTTATTTTTAAGTCGATTACTTTCATACTTTGGGAGTATACACTAGATTAACAACGCTTTATAAAAACAACAAACATTTCATGGTTTAATGCACGCATCAAGGTCAAATGGCCGCTTCAAATCGTGCACAATGTTTTTTGATTCACCCTGTATATTGACGTGTAATTATATATTGTCATTTTAGTGTAGTTGCAAATTTGTCGCAGTGGCATTACTCTTGCGTCTCCTAGCCACCTGCTGGCAGTTGGTTTTAAATCTTTAATTGTCTTATTTTATGCATTTTTTAAAAATATGTTTTCTTTTTGTGTATTTTGCATAGTTTTAATATTGGTCTTTTGTAATTTGATAGTTGTACAGCGCATAGGTACCACTTGTTTAATGCGCTTTATAAATGATCATTATTATTATTTTTATTATTATTATTATTATTATTATTATTATTATTATTATAAATCGAAAATATCAATACATGAAACAGAGATGTGGAAATTTCGTAACTGTTTCGTCATAGCTTCGATCAATATCTGAATATGGCGACATCTGACGTCCATAGGTGATTTTGGTTACCTTTCTAAAGCCGATTTTGTCTTAACGTGGCACTTAACATAACATAACATAACATAACATAACATAACATAACATAACATAACATAACATAACATAACATAACATAACATAACATAACATAACATAACATAACATAACATAACATAACATAACATAACATAACATAACATAACATAACATAACATAACATAACATAACATAACATAACATAACATAACATAACATAACATAACATAACATAACATAACATAACATAACATAATTACATTTATAAAGCGCTATCAACACTGTTTCTAAGCGCTGTACAATAAAAAGTACACTATAAAACATGAGCAGGAACATATACAACAGCTCATTGATTTAAAACCACATCAGTAAAAAGAAATAAAAATCGAGTAAAAATGGCAACCCCAAAAGCAACTATAACACCAACATACAAATATTTCATAACCAGAACAAGAGTAAAAACAATAAACAGAGTCATACTAAAAAAGTCGTTGGAGTTAAAATCAGTTCAATTTGAAAAAATGCGTCTTCAGTTTACACTTAAAAGATGAAATCGTTGTAGCTGCGCGAATGTCCCGAGGCAAATTGTTCCATAATCGTGGCGCCGCAACCGCGAAAGCACGATCACCATGGTTTTCGTACGAGGACCATGCTCAAAGAGAAGCTGTGAGGCAGAACGTAGATTACGTTTGGGTGTGTAGACGGATAACAAATCACAGATGTACTTGGGCGCGATACCATGACGAGCTTTGTACGCGGTGAGTAAGATCTTAAAAGCCACCCGATCCTTAATCCGGAGCCAATGCAGGTCGTGGAGTATCGGCGAGATGTGTTCTCGACGCCTGGTCAGAGTTACTAATCTTGCAGCAGCATTCTGTACAAGCTGCAGCCTTGCAAGTTGGCACATTGGAAGTCCATACAGAAGACTATTGTTGCAGTCCAACCTTGAGGTGACAAAAGCGTGTACTAAACGCTTCGTTGCGGCTTGATTCAGGTATTTTCTGATCTTTCCGATTTTGTACACACCAAAGGAAGCGGCACGACAAATGTTACTTATATGCTGCTTTAAGTCAAGTGTACTGTGTCCAGAACAATGCCAAGGTCTTTGTCGGAATCAGATGCCTTGATCTTCGCGTCACCTATGCATAATTCAGGCAACGGGGATACCTTACGATGCCGAGAGTGGAAGTGAACAACTTCAGTTTTTTGATCGTTCAACATCAACTTGTTCGCGATTGCCCAAGCACGTACATCTGCCACACACTCTTCAAGTTTCTTAACAGCATCCATTTGTTCAGAGGACTTCATGACTAAGTACATCTGCGTGTCGTCCGCATATATGGCATGATCGATCCCTTTATGTGCGGTAATAACATCGCTCACAGGTCCTGTGTACATGACAAAATCAAGTGGACCTTTAACCGAACCTTGCGGTGTACCCCATGGTAGTGGAAACGAGTCAGAAACAACTTTGTCGATAACAACGGCTTGTGAACGGTCCTTCAGATAAGACATGAACCAATTCAGCACTGTTCCGCCAATCCCATATCTGTTCTGTAAGCGCTTGAAGAATATCTCATGGTCGACAGTGTCAAACGCGGCTGAGTAATCTAACAACACTATTACTGCCTCATTACCCTTGTCAAGAGCCAACAACAGATCATTGGTAACACGTAACATGGCGGTTTCGGTGGAGTGATATTGACGATAAGCCGATTGAGCATCCAAAAAGAGTCCATTCTCTTGCAGGTATGGTTTAAGTTGATGCGCTACAACTCTTTCCAATAGTTTGAAAGTAAACATCAGGTTCGCAACCGGCTTATAGTTCTAATCTTGAGATCATTGGTAGGAAGATTCGGCTTCTTTATGAGTGGTTTGACAAGAGCCGTTTTATAGAGTGGTGGCACAACTCCAGATTCCAAGGATCCATTGATGATCTGCGTGATATACGGTAACAAAACATCAAGGCAGTCTTTTAGAAGAAAAGTCGGTATTGGGTCTAGGTCGCATGTCGTTGAGGCAGATTCTTTTATCAATTTCAGAACTGTCTCTTCAGATACTTGCGAGAATTCTGTGAAATGACTATCACAAGCCTCTGTAGTCAGAGCGCTAATCTCGGGTAGAACAGTATCACTGAGGGTGTCACTTATTTTCTTCACCTTGTCTTGAAAAAAGACACCGAAGTTTTTAGCCAGGGTCTTGCGCACGTGTGTTCTGGTAAGATGTGACCCGAACTTGGAGAACAGAGTTTCTTTACACAACGGAAGAGATCCTTATCATCACTCTCGGCAATTTTAGTCTGATAATGTTGACATTTTGATTGCTCAATCAGATCTTGATAGGCCTTGCGCTGCTCCTTATACAACTGCTTGTCGATTTCCAGATCAGACTTAGTCATCTTACGTTCAAGACGTCGCTTAGCTCGCTTAGATTCACGTACTTCCTCTGTATACCAGGGCGCATTAGGTCGTAATGTCACAGATTTGGTTTTCTCAGGCGCATGCTTATCCATCAAGTCGCGGAGCACCAAGTTGGACTGTTCAGCCAATTCAGATACAGTAGAGTCAGTAGATTGCACAAGCTGGGAAGATCTTATATCCCCTTTAAACTGTTCGATGTCAGTGTCACGCAATTTACGGTATTTGACATACTTCCTAGATGCAGGAGGGCGTGCATGGCAAGGATTTCTTTAAAGGAAATCCGTGCCATGGAACTTTAGCGCTCAGATATATAGCATTATTATTATATAGACCACGTCTGTAGGTTAAAGTTTTTAAAAGTACCGCGTAGAGACAAAATCGGCTTTAGAAGAAAAAAAATCACATATATATGGACGTCGCCATATTGATCAAAGCTATGACGAAAGACTTACGAGATGTCCGCGTCTCTGTTTCAAGTATTGATATTATCGATTTATCCGGGCGATTTATGCATTGAATTCCTGCGTGATACCGTCCAGCGACCTGTTGCTGATGAGGCGGGTTTAGTTACGATGACATCACAATATTGGGTATGGCTATCCCATCAGCACTTTCGACACAGACAACCCGGCGCGAATGGTTGGGGATGTGCAGTTTGAATTCGTTTAATTGAGCATTAAAGTTCTGTGTTCAATTAAAATGGTCAATGTACATTAGATAGTTATTTTCCTACCATATTATATAAGGCATGGTTTAATGAATATAACGGTATTCCTTTAACATGTTTAAGCTAAAACCGTGTTTGATACAAGAATACGACCCTATGTTAATAGTTACTGTCATTAATTGGTTATCGATCCAATGATTGGGCCATCATGTTATTATCTCATATTTTCTGAATTGTCTGCAGGTTTATTATCTACAAACTTCCAAAAATAACAAAAGATCGTAATCCATCAATCCTGAATGGCACGGCATTTATGTATATGGACGTGAAGAGGCAAAACTTTAGGCTATCGGATGTCTCATTGGATAATAACAAACAAGCGGTTGGTTATACACTGGAACAGATATACAGGAACTACAGAGGCCAGGTACGTACGTAGGTTTAAGGAAGTAAAACACGGCTATTCTATTAATTAATTAATTATAATTTTAATTGCTGTTATTTCGATATTGGGATAACATTTTGCCGTTGTTTAAAAGGTATGTTATTCTTCTCATTATATATTAAGAATATAGGATATGGGATGTACAATGATCAACACCCAGACGGCAAAGTAGTTCCAAACAGGGGACATACAAAAGGTACGTAAGCAACATGGTAAGGGAACATTTCTGTAATAATTTGGTGGGCCGAAACTATTTTTATGTAGAATGATATTGGACTCAATCATGTTGATAATTTGCTGAGCTAAGTAGATTTCGTTGTCGGTGTACAGGGTTTACGTCCCTCCATTGATAATGTGACCACCAATTTCATGACGGTAGGTAATCGTAGATGGCGGTATGGCCTTAGATAAGGGTCCCTGTAAAGTAAAGGCTAAAATGTGAGTGTCTGTGTGTGTCCCTCCCTGCCAATAACGGTGACATTCTTAAGCTCGATCCTTTGTTTGGAGTCATTTGAGTGATGGTCACATGACCAGTGGAGAGAAGCACCTCGGTGAAATAAGGGGTCGTGCCGTGGGGTCGTGACGACCTAAGAGGTCCTTTTCTGCTCTACAATGACTCAAAAGTAGTGTTCTATAAATGAATGCGGTAATAGCGCATTAAGTTGTTTTAACAACTTAATGCGCTATTCCCAGCAAACACAAAACGTTTTAAAAACGTTTTCGGTAGGTGCTATTTAGGTCCTGTAGGTCTTCGTCTTTATAGACGTTTTACAAACGTTTATAAGACGTCATTTTCAGACTTAAATCAGCTAGTCTGGAATACGTTTTTTAAGGACGTTGTAGTAACGTGTTTTAGACGTTATTAATATACGAATGTAACAAACGTCTTTTTGCGACGTATAGAAAACGTTTTACTTGGACGTATTTTGTGCGACATATTCAAAACGTGTTTTGGAAACGTTTTTAAAACGTTTTCGTTAGGTACTATAGGTTCTGTAGGTCTCGTCTTTATAGACGTGTTAAAAACGTTATAAGACGTCGTTTTCAGACTTAAATCAGCTAGTCTGGAATACGTTTTTTTAAGGACGTTGTAGTAACGTGTTTTAGACGTTATTAATATACCAATGTAACAAACGTCTTTTGCGACGTATAGAAAACGTTTTACTTGGACGTATTTTGTGCGACATATTCAAAACGTGTTTTGGAAACGTCTTTAAAACGTTTTCGTTAGGTACTATAGGTTCTGTAGGTCTCGTCTTTATAGACGTGTTAAAAACGTTATAAGACGTCGTTTTCAGACTTAAATCAGCTAGTCTGGAATACGTTTTTTTAAGGACGTTGTAGTAACGTGTTTTAGACGTTATTAATATACCAATGTAACAAACGTCTTTTGCGACGTATAGAAAACGTTTTACTTGGACGTATTTTGTGCGACATATTTAAAACGTGTTTTGGAAACGTTTTTAACACGTTTTCGTTAGGTACTATAGGTTCTGTAGGTCTTCGTCTTTATAGACGTGTTAAAAACGTTATAAGACGTCGTTTTCAGACTTAAATCAGCTAGTCTGGAATACGTTTTTTTAAGGACGTTGTAGTAACGTGTTTTAGACGTTATTAATATACCAATGTAACAAACGTCTTTTGCGACGCATAGAAAACGTTTTACTTGGACGTATTTTGTGCGACCTATTTAAAACGTGTTTTGGAAACGTTTTTAACACGTTTTCGTTAGGTACTATAGGTTCTGTAGGTCTTCGTCTTTATAGACGTCGTTTTCAGACTTAAATCAGCTAGTCTGGAATACGTTTTTTTAAGGACGTTGTAGTAACGTGTTTTAGACGTTATTAAATACCAATGTAACAAACGTCTTTTTGCGACGTATAGAAAACGTTTTACTTGGACGTATTTTGTGCGACACATTTAAAACGTGTTTTGGAAACGTTTTTAAAACGTTTTTGTTAGGTTCTATAGGTTCTGTAAGTCTTCGTCTTTGTATACGTGTTAAAAACCGTTAAATCAGCTAGTCCGGAATACGTTTTTTAGGTCGTTGTAGTAACGTGTTTTAGACGTTATTAAATATACCAATAAATCAGTCTGGAGCTAATTTGCATATTTACTTGGCCTTATATTAGCCGAGTAAATTGTGCAAATCGCTCATTAGCATAATTGCAATGGTACAAAAATTAGTACCGGTGCTCGTTTGTACCATTTCAATTATGCTAATGAGTTATTTTACACCTTTTATTCATTTAAACCTATTGTTTTATTTGAATTAAGTCGATGCATTAGTTTTAACACCATAGAATTTATATTGATATACACCTGTATATGCATATTTTCGCACTGGTTTTGAGTTAGGTGATTGCTCACTAAACAAATGCATATACATTGTGCAAGAAAATAAACATACAAGAGTCAATGCCCTTGCATCCCCCACCCCCCCCCCCCCTCCCCCACCATAAAAGGTTTTACAAACGTCCCATAAAACGTTTTTAAAACGTATGAAACCTTCCACAAATAAACGTTTATAAAACGTTTTAGAAAACGTCCAAACCACCTACATAGTACGTTTTAAGAACGTTTAAAACACGTACAAATTACGTTCATAAAAGGTTTTACAAACGTCCCATAAAACGTTTTTACGCCGTCTGAAACCTTCCACAAATAAACGTTTATAAAACGTTTTTAGAAAGCGTCCAAACCACGTACATAGTACGTTTTAAGAACGTTTAAAACAGGTACAAATTACGATCATAAAAGGTTTTACAAACGTCCCATAAAACGTTTTTACGGCGTCTGAAACCTTCCACAAATAAACGTTTATAAAACGTTTTAGAAAACGTCCAAACCACCTACATAGTACGTTTTAAGAACGTTTAAAACACGTACAAATTACGTTCATAAAAGGTTTTACAAACGTCCCTTAAAACGTTTTTACGCCGTCTGAAACCTTCCACAAATAAACGTTTATAAAACGTTTTTAGAAAACGTCCAAACCACGTAACTGGTACGTTTTAAGAACGTTTTAAACACGTACAATTGTTAGCTGGGTTGTTTCTGACATTTATGGAACTTCTCAAAGGAATACGTTTTCAAAAGAATATGCGCAAAGATCTGTATGTAATAATATGAAAACAATATTCTGATTTAATTAGGCATCTTAACTAAGTCAAGTATTTAATTGTTCTGCTATGTGTGATAGGTGTATTGGCGTTAGACTCCAGTACAGGCTTTTGGTTGGTACACAGTGTTCCTAGATTTCCTAATCCCGGAAACATGAAATATGCATGGCCGGATAATGCGAGGCAGTATGGACAGTCATTCCTATGTTTAACATTGGGATATCAGCAGTTCGAGAAAATAGGTAAAATTAGTTTCGATACATTTTGAAATTGGTTGAGTGATACTAACTGAATTGTATCCTCACAACATTGTAACTATAGGAAATTGTATAGGCCTACTAACTGTGCTGTGTTCTCCACCAATTATCTTCTCCCAAGGTGATATTTGATTCATGGCCTACCATAACATTTTCTTTTATACTTTCAAGTCCTACAAAGTTCATAAAGAAATGAAACGTTGAATATCACGTGTCTAATAAAATCTAAGCAGGCGAAAGTATTTTTTTACGCAAATCCAAAATGGCCGCCAAAAATCCTATTTTTTAACCATAACTTGACTTCTAACTAATATTTTTCAAACATTTCAACTGCAAAAGTATGGTTTTTAATATCAATGAATCCATTGAAACACATTTTAATATAATTGGCCTGTAACTTGCTTTGTTAACACACCTAAATCCAAGATGGCCACCAAAATGGCCGTCAAAAATGGTAAAACTCCATATGTTGGCATACAGTCATAAAAAAAGTAACTATACAGGTAATAAATGGGCTTCTAATTCTAAAAATATATATCCTACCTAAAATTATTGAATTATAAAGTTGTTGAAAAATTCATCTTCTTTAATATGAGATATTGCACGCTAGGATTTTTATTTTTTACACGCGGACCGATCTACGGTACCTTATCGATTACCGGTAGTGCAATTGGGGAATGCATGCGCAGGTTGGACAGTCGGCCGTATTGTTTAGATGGATCAATACGCCACACAGAGGCTACCTGTCATACTCTCCCAGTCAATAGTTAGGTCACCTAAGCCCTATATGAAAGCTATGAAGATTGTTAAACGGGGTCAGTCGTCACCAACATGCACTAAACACAATAGCCAAAGGACCTTGCTTTTGTCAACACTCCCTACACAGAGGAGTGCAGTGCAAATCTCTACGATTTTCGCTATGTAATCTCTATGGCGGATTTCGTTCCGTTGTATGTTTGTGTGGTCTTCGCTATCTCCAAGCAGATAGAGCAATACGTACATGGACTTTTTTGTAGACGAGGGTTCATTTCATGATTTGGTGAGGTTTAGAATGAGTTAGGAGTCCTGTAATTTCGAAGACCACAGATTTTCAAAACGTGAATTTTCCAACATTTTACGACATAAATTTGGTCACAAAACGTGTTTAATACTATACATTTTACCGTTCTGCAGATGTTAATGACCCTCCTCTAAAATTCTACATGATTTTTAACACGTTTCTCAGTTTTTGAGATGCCCAAATTTTCCGAAGCTATTTCTAGCAAATATTGCAGTCACTGATACTCCATTTGTTTTCTTGCGTATAACAAAATCTGACACGCAGCGTGACCTCCCTGCTGGCTGCTCCCCCGTGTTGAAATGTAAAATGTAAAAAATAGAATTGTGACTTTACCATACATTTTGGATTGTCACTTCTTCAATATTCAACCGATCCTAGCGTGCAATATCTCATATTAAAGAAGATAAATTTCTCAACAACTTTATCATTTAATATTGTTAGGTAGGATATATATTTTTAGAGTTAAAAGTCAATTTATTACCCGTATAGTTACTTTTTTTGATGACTGTATATAAACCAACATGTATGATCAGAGTATAGTTTTAACAATGGGATTTTAAAACCAAAATGGCCGCCAAATTAATGGCCAAAAATGGTCAAAATTCTAAAATAGCGTAATATCAACCGAAGTGTATGGTAAAAATATAATTTTAACAATGGTATGTATGTGTTAGACCATAAGTAACTCATATCCAGTATTTGTGCTCTGTTAACATAGCTCAAAATCCAAAATGGCCCCCAAAATGGTTCCCGAAGTGGCTGCAAAAATTGTCAAATTCCATAAAATGAGATAATATCAACCTAAATGTATGATGATATTATAGTTTTAATGATGTGATGTATGTATTAGACCATTAGTAACTTATATCTAGTATTTGTGCTTTGCTAACATACTTAAAAAATCAAAATGGCCCCCAAAATGGTTCTAAAATGACTGAACCAATTTTCGAAATTCCATAAAATGGTATAATATCAACCAAAACGTATGATGAAAGTATAGTTTTAACATTTGGATGTATGTATTAGACCACTAGTAACTCATATCAAGTATATTTGCCTTGTTATAATATACTTTAAATTCAAGATGGTCACCAAAATGGCCGCTGTAAATGTAAAAATAGGCTACACGAGTGTATGATAATCCACAATAGATAAGAGTGTATATTACAACACATTCACCAAATAGTATGTTCGAAACTGCTAAGCTATTGCTTTTAGATATAAGGCCCACCTCTGTGACAATTTTGATTCTGTATCACTTTCCATAATGGCTTCCAGAGTGGGTAAGTTGATGTTAAATGACCTAAAACAATTGTTTTGTATTGTAAGTGCCATACCAATACCCCCTAAATCCAATAAGGCAGCATTAATATGTCTATGATAAAGCCTAGGGGCTGTTGATCTACATGTAGTTTGAGTATTAAAGTATCCAAGATGGCTGCAAAAGGTGAAAATAACTGAAAACAGTATTAGTTTTATTGTTAGTGTTACATTAGATATGAACAAATGATTATATCTATAGATTTTAATCCACCCAGTAAACGTATCTGTATGTGACAAGGTATGATTGAATGGTGACTCCATATTTTGATCAATGGGTGGCCATCTTTGGTAATTATTTCGACCATTTGGAGGTAATTTTATTGACCATTAGGGGTAATTTTAATGAAATGGTCATTATAATGCCCATCTTAATAACATCACATTGTCAAAATGGAGTTTATACCATTTAATTATACCTTGTCACATATACAAATACGTTTACCGGATGGATTAAAAGCTGTAGATATAATAATCTGGTCATATCTAATGTAACATTAACAATAAACTAATACTGTTTTTCAGGTATTTTTACCTTTTGCAGCCATATTGGATATTTTAAAATATTCAAAACTATATAGATCTACAGCCCCTAGGCTTCATCATAGATATAGTGAATGCTGTCCCATTATATTTGGGGGTATTGGTATTACAATGTATGGTCATTTACAATACAAAATAATTGTTTTAGGTCATTTAACATTAACTTATCCATTCTGGCAGCCATTTTGGAAAGTGATACTGAATCAAAATTGTGTCACAGAGGTGGGCCTTATATCTAAAAGCAATAGCTTTTAGCAGTTTAGAATAATGCTATTTGGTGAATTTGATGTAATATACACTCTTACAATATCTATTTTGGATTATCATACACACATGTAGACTATTTTTACATTTACAGTGGCAATTTTGGTGGCCATCTTGGTTTTAAAGTATGTTATTACAATGAAAATATACTGGATATGAGTTACTAGTGGTCTAATACATACACCCCAATGGTAAAACTATACATTCATCATACATTTGGGTTGATATTATCCCATTTTATGGAATTTCAACAATTTGTTCAGTCATTTGGGACCCATTTTGGGGGCCATTTTGGATTTCTAAGTATGTTAATAAAAGCACAAATACTAGATATGAGTTACTAGTGGTCTAATAAGTACATCCCATCATTAAAACTATATTTTCATCATACATTTAGATTGATATTATTCCATTTTATTGAATTTGACAATTTTTGCAGTCACTTCGGGAACCATTTTGGGGGCCATTTTGGCAACCTTTTTGGATTTTGAACTATGTTAACAGAGCAAAAACACTCGATATGAGTTACTAGTGGTCTAACACCTACATCTCATCGTTAAAACTATATTTTTATCATACATTTCGGTTGACATTATGCTATTTTATGGAATTTTGACCACTTTTGACCAGTAATTTGGCGGCCATTTTGGTTTTAAAGTATGTTAACAAAGCAAAAATACTAGATATGAGTTTCTAGTGATCTAACACATACATCCCATTGTTAAAAATATACTCTGATCATACATGTTGGTTTATATATGCCAATATATGGAGTTTTACAATTTTTGGCGGCCATTTTGGCGGCCATCTTGGATTTAGGTGTGTTAACAAAGAAAAGTTCTGGATATGAGTGTCTAGTGGTCTAATACATACATCCCACTATTAAAACTATACTTTTATCATACAATTTGATTGCTATATGTCATTTTATGAGATTTGACCAGTTATAAATAGGGTTTTTTGGCGGCCATCTTGGATTTATGGAAAAAATTACTTTCGCCTGCGTAGAATTTTTTAGACTTTTAGTATGTTGTTCCAGAGACCTTTCTAATAACGAAACTGAAGAAAAACCTTGTGTTGTAATTTGTGGATTGACTGGACTATAAGTGCACGATCTAATGGCTGAATAAATAGTGATGACTAATCGATGGGCGGATGACCCGGGCGGATGAATATTTTGTGTCATTCCTAAATCTCCGTATAGATTTCATAATGCTTACAATGTATCGCTGATCCTGAGCCGATACTAAGGGGGTTGTGTGTGGTCTTAGGGTCAATGATGTGTTGGTGAAATTAATCGTGAAGATGACATACGCGAACACATACTGGACGGGTGATCATCCAATAGTTGATAATACTATAAATGAAGGATGTATAGAATATTGCAACTCAAAAGTGGGTGTATATACTTATACCACAAAGTATAATAAAAGGACAATAATTCTCAGTATATTCCATTCTAACCAACCTATTTTGTATTACAACTAAATAGTTTCTCCAGAGAGATCTCTGGTTTCTCTATCTCCCGTTTGGATTTATTAAAGTGGCAAGTTGTGTATGGGATAGCATGTTTAGGGCAATGGAGTGAGTATGTTTGGCTCATAGTGGACTTAGTGTAAAGTGATTTGTGTAGGGTCTGTGATAGCATGCTGTTGAGTTATTTTAGTTTCAATATTATAGGCCTACCACTTCCATTGAATTATTTCGTCTCCCTTCATTGGTATTGGTTCATCATAAACATTCTGGAATATCAAGTAATCCAATTTATGAGAGAATTCAATTAACAACACAAAACACTAAAGACAAAGACGCACTCACACAAAGGAAAAAACATTCCAATGTGCTTACTGTATGAATGACTTTGCACAAAAGAGTAACATGACATCACACATTCGCTCCAACACAGACGAATGGTCATATCAATGTCAATACCACTTTCCCCCCTCGAATGGGTGTATGGGTGTAATTCAACCGCAGAATGATAAATCTGGGCAAATCTAAGATTTTGTTAAATAATGAAGTATACTGAAGTTTAAAGGTTGTCCCGGGGTTGTTTGCATACCATATCTTACGAAACTGCCATAGTTCATAATCATGATAATCAGAGTCTGTGCCTTGCCTCTCACTAAACACTAAACACTAAACACTAAACACTAAACACTAAACACTAAACACTAAACACTAAACACTAAACACTAAACACTAAACACATGTTTGTAATAGGGCCCGCCATATTTATAGTTTATATACTCTACCATTCTTTACAGGCGAACTGCTTCTGTACTACTGGCCTTCAACATATGACTCGTGGAATCCATCATTCATCCATCCCCCAAGTCTCGTTGAGGCATTACGAGGAAAACATAAAAAGGAAAAGGATCAAGTTACAACAATCAACCTCACTACAAAGAATGGACAGGGTTTCCTTTCTTTCGCCAAGTCCAAAACCTTCAACCAAGGTAAAGAGCTCAACAAAAGAAAGTTATACACTTTGTTTATGTCCTATAGGGTGACTTCCGATTAGTTGTTCGTCAGATCAAAAGGGTTCAAAAAATGGTAGTTTCTACCACCTGGAGCCGTTATTGAGGGGTCAAAAGGTCAAATTGTATAGGCGTATATAGGGATTGTAGGCTATAGGCGTATATAGGGATTGTGACCTTTTGACCCTGTATAAGGCACAAAAACGATTCCAGGTTATAGAAACTACCATTTCTTGAACCCATTTGATCTGACGAACGTTTGTCAAAATCGGAACATGTTCAAATGTTGGCCCCAAAAGCAAAGGTCAACGACCTTTTCACGTTTTGCTCAATATCTCAGTAACCACACATCGGAAGTGGGACAAACTATACACTTTTGGGAATCCCTGTGCTCAGACAAACAATTTGGTATGCTTCTCAGCTTAATTGAAGCAATTTGAATTTTTGATCCCCCAGTATGGCGGCCATATTGAAATTGGCCAATATAGCAGTCCCAAAAGGCTCAAATTTTGGCATCCATCAAAAATCAAAAGAGAATGGTATGGGCAACATGGGCCAAATTTGGTGCTTTTAGAAGAATGTGAACCAAATATCCCTTAGCTCCCCATCACCATACATACGCTTACAATTTGACACTGGTTACCATAAACCACAATAGAGCCTCTGATTGGGCTGATTGGCTGAACTATCATGACTAAAACACGAAAAGACCGAATAATGTCACTATAATTGGATGGTATCTGTAGGATGACCATCATACGCCAGGCGCTATGGAGCCTGTTTGTTTATATGGCAGGGGGGAAGGGGCACTATAATTTAAAGTATAATTCAAAATTCGAGCAATATTTAAAACAACAGCCTCCTATCCATAGTGCCCTAGATCTAAGTACGTATGTTCTATAACCCCCATTACCCAAAGCGGAGTCCCAAATATCGGACAAACATATTAAAGGCTACACTTTAATATACATGTAATAGACGGACACGTATAAACATGTTTGATTAATGTTTGTTATTGTTGTTATTAGACTTTTATTCTGATTTGGTCGCTCCAAGCTTAGAAAGTGATCTATTCACGGAAACGTGGCAAAGTGGACGTGGAAAGCTTCCATCGAGTTGCAATAAGAAGTATCATGTAAGTATATGATGCATATTCAGTACAAAGGGTTAAACATAATACGTTTGGTTTGTTGATAGAATTTGGAGGTAGCAATGGTATCCCACTTAACCCCACAACAAGGTCAATGGAACAGTGGTTCTTAAAAAGTGCCATATAGCTGTTATGAGCTCATAAGTGTCCCACCTACCCAAATTGACCTTATAGTTCAATCTTGCATGAGAAAACATTATGGGTCCACTAAATTTAATAGGTCCACTAGTTCGAAAATAGGGTCCTCTGTTAAAAAATATGGAATAGGTCTGCCAGTCTGAAAATGACATTAGGTTCGCTATTTCAAGTATAAAAAGACTTGGAATTCCGAAAACACCAGCTCCGCTACATGTGGTTTGAAATTAAATGAGATCCAATAGTTCAAAGATGAAATAAGGTCCGCTTGATAGAAAAAAACTGGATGACGGTACATCCAATTAAACTAAACATTTCATGAATTCGTCACATCAACCTAATTACTTTTCATATATGTCGACTTAATGAGATCAATTATCTTACCAAGTTGACATACAAATATTTATAAGTCGATTTTGGCAAGATCATATATCTTACCATGTTGACATTCATTTTGTATTATGTCGCTATATGCGAGATCATTATCTTGCCATGTTGACATACGATTTTTATTGTGACGACTTGGTGAGATAATTTATATTACCAAGTTGACATTATAACTTTGTATAAGTCGACCATGGACCATTATTTTATCTTACCATGGTGACATACACGTGTTATTACGTCGACATGGTAAAATAGATTGTCTTACCATGTCGACATAATACTGATATTATATCTACTTGTCAGGGATCATATCTCGCTACGTCGTAAAGTAGGATGGCACTTAGATGCTTCCGTACTAAAGAGATTCTTTTTAATAAAACAAAATATTACAAGTTTAAAACTGTCAAGCTTTTGTCAGGATTAACTCTGACTGCTTAAAGACCAAATTATTATATGCAAAACATAGACACTTCCCCTTCTCTATAAATTATCATCAAGCTGTTTTAAAAGATAAGGTTGATTAGAAAGCAGGTACAGGTGCCCCTTTAGTAGGTGAGAAAAACGGTGGCTTTGACAATAACTGTATGGTGACCGTAATGTCGTACCCCAGAATATATTTTCTAATCTTATATGAATTCCTTTTGACTATTGAAGGTTATGAATGTACAAAGTGTCAATATTAATGGCGTTGCCTTTCAACAAACCAAAGATCATTCTAAATGGGTGGTTACAACTGACGTCGATAAAAAGCGGACTTGTATTGGTGATATTAATAGACAGGTAAGGTGATGGAGGTGTGTCTGTTTACTTTGATACTTTGTAAATAAATCCTATGATCCTTAAGGAAGGACTCTCGGGTTCTTTTTGAAGGTAGTCACAGTTGGTGCAGACACAGTCAACTCTGGTAAACGGTTCCATGGGTCAACCACTCTATTTGAGAAGAAGTGACCCGTGAGCTGTTCAGCTGTGTCCTTGTGCCTCTACACCGAATGACCGTTTTAAAGAAATCCTATGCTGACGGTAGACAGGCTACCGTTTTCGACTACCATCCGTTCCTCTTAGGAAAACCCGAAAAGCATTACATGTATATTGTTTTTACATGAGTTTAAGAAGCTTGGACCACAACAAAACATGATGTGCCTGCACACTGCCGCCTAGGAAGCAATTGAAGTCACGTGTCATCTTTCTATTGATACAGATGTCCGAGTGAAAGTAATGAGGACTTGTAACTAACTATACATCATGAAGGTTTAAAAGAAACAGCTCTATTTATCCTTGGAAATAAGTTAAACACTTTTACGTAGACTATCCAAAGGCAATAAATGTGCTTTAAAAAAATGCATCACGGCATTTTTTGTTACAGCTCTACATCTAGGCTAAATTAAGTGCTTAAATAGTAAGGTTTCCAATGAAGGGGGGTGTCAAAAATAGAAATAAAATCGATTTTTAGGCCATTTTCAGCATAAAAAGACCGTTTTTGGGCAAAAATCTAATTTTTGTGTTTTTTGGTGTAATTCATATCTTTGAACAATGTACTATCCACCAGTAATTAATTTGACCTGATTCATTGCTTTTTTAAGGAATAATACATATTTAAAGCTACTAAAATATAAAAAAATAAAGGCACAAGGGAGAACAAAAGGGCACTTTTCTCAGTTTTGTCGTTTTATTTGCTACTTATATTCGCTAGTTGCTTAATCTGTCACGCGATGCTTGAATAAATCAGCAAACTAGTTTGATGGTCTATGACCTTTATAGATAGTTTTATGATGACAAATCGGGTGAAATTTAACATTAAAGGGGCATTCAAGGGTTATTTGACGATGGTATATATATTTATATAATCATATAGTGAATTAGAGGCGTAGTATCTACTTGGGGTCTTCCGTGCACTCCCAAGACTCCCCAAATCAACATTTTTAACTTCCTTTTAATGGTCCTAAAACCCATTCAGGGTGATGCAAAAATTATTTTTGATATGCTATTAGGGATATTCAAAATGGCGTCCAAAAAGGCCGCCAAATGGGTCATTTTCATAAAGGACATAATATCAAACAAAATGTATGATAAAAGTATACTTTTTAACAATGGTATGTATGTATTAGATCACTAGTAACTCATATTCAGTGCTTTTGCTTTGTTAACATATATTAAATTAAGATGGCCGCCAAAATGGCCACCCTAATTGTAAAAATAGCTTATAATGGCGTATATTGCGTCATATATACCATATTCTAAACTGCTAAACTAATGCTTTTAGATAAACGACTCACCTCTGTGAAAGTTTTGAATATTTATCGCATTCTAAAATGGCCGCCAGATGGTTAGAACTGATGTTAAATGATCTAAAACAGGTGTTTTGCATTTTGAAAATAGTATGTAATACCTATACCGCAAAAACTATTGAAACAGCATTCATTATATTTCTATGATAAAATGTAATATTTTTAATATTTTAAAATGGCCAAGATGGTCGCCGAAAAAGTTAATCATTGAATAACCCTGGGTGATCATTTAATGACCCCCAACTCACCATTTAATGACCCGAGCCGTCAGCTAACACACACCTATGATCATTTATTGACTCGATCCAAGTGATATTGTAGTAAACCTAAGTGACCATTGACAAAAAGGTATTGGTTAATGACTCCAAGTGATCCTGAGTGATTACCCCGGGTGATCAATTAATGACCCTATGGGATAGGTTAATGACACCAAGCAATCATTTAATGACCCGGATGGTCGCTTAATAACCCAAGGTGATCATTCAATGACCCCAATTGACCATGTAATGACTCAAATGGATCGTGTCATTTATAAAATGGATCGTGTAATGACTTTGAGTGATCATTAATGACACCAAGTGATCATTAATGACACCAAGTGATCATTAATGACACCAAGTAATATTTTAATGGCCCCAATCCATCATTTGATTACTCAAGCCGCCCAAACTGTCATCTAATAACCGCAGGGGATGATTTAATGACCCCAAGTGATTATTTATTGACTCGATCCAAGTGATGATTTATAACCCTGGTGACCGCTGACACAAAGTGACTGTTTAATGACCCAATGCGATCCTGAGTGATCATTTCATTACCCCGCGTGATCATTTAATGACCCTAGGCGATAGGTTAATGACACCAAGCAATAATTTAATGACCCGGATGGTCGCTTAACCCCAGGAGATCATTCAATGACCCCAATTTACTGACCATGTAATGAATCAAATGGATCGTGTAATGACTCTTGAGTGATCATTAATGATCTCAAGTGATATTTTAATGGCCCCAATCTATCATTTGATTACTCAAGCCGCCCAAACTGTCATCTAATAACAGCAGGAGATGATTTAATGACCCCAAGTGATCATTTATTGACTCGATCCAAGTGATTATGTGATAACCCGTGGTGACCATTGACACAAAGTGATTGTTTAATGACCAAATGCGATCCTGAGTGATCATTTCATTACTCCATTTGATAAATTATAAACTCTAGGTGATAGCGTAATGACCCCAAGCAATCATATCATGACCCGGACGGTCGCTTACTTACACCCAGGTGATCATTTTATGACCCAAAATGACCATTTAATGATCCAAACGGATCGTTTAATGACCCGAGTGATAATTTAATTACCCCAGGTGATCATCTACAGACCGCGAGTGATACCGTAATGACCCCAATCAATTAAGTAAGTAATATAAAGGATATCTTATTAATAAGGTCATTGATGAAATCATACAACTACCTATGTATACTTGTATTGGTGGCGAATGAGACTGCTTGATGATCCTTTTGGATATTTCAATATAAGGTAGGGTTTTGAAGCCCATAATTATCACCATAATTATCTCCATGAAATCACTAACTTATCTGCTTATACTGTATTTAGCGAAAATGTACTAGAAGGTTCAATCAGCTATTTTTGACCATATTGGTAGCCATCTTGCTAATTTCTTCTGACCAATTGGTAGTTATTGGTGTCCATCTGGTAGCCTTAAATTATTTGATGAATATGATACAAAATATGCTGTTATTATTGGCTATTTCTATGTTTTAGGCGGCCATTTTGGCGGCCATCTTGGATTCCAAGTATGTTAACAATGCGAACGTGCTGGATGTGAGTGTAATACATACATCCTATAGTTAAAACTATACTGTCATCATACATTTTGGTTAATGCATGTTCTTTTATGAAATTTGACCCTTTTGGCGGCCATTTTGGACGCCATTTTGAATAACCCCTTAGCATATTAACATTTGAAGGACCATGAAAAGAAGTTCAAAAAGTAGGTTTGGGTGAGTCCTGGGAGTGCACGGAAGACACTCCATTAAATACACCTCTAAGTCACTATAACGATTCTATACCTTCGTGTTAAATAACCCTTGAATACCCCTTTAATGTTGAATTTTACCATATTTGTCGATATTAAACTATATATAAATGTCATAGACCAGTTTGCTGATTTATTCCAGCATCGCTTGACAGATTAAGCAACTAGCGAATATAAGTGGCAAATACAACTATAAAACTGAGAAAAGTGCCCTTTTGTACTCCCTTGTGCCTTTATTTTCCTTATATTTTAGCAGCTTTAAATATGTATTATTCCTTAAAAAAACCCCCATAAATCAGGTCAAACTAATTACTGGTGGATAGTACATTGTTCAAAGATATGAATTGCACCAAAAAACACAAAAATTAGATTTTTGCCCCAAAACGGTCTTTTTTTTGCTGAAAATGGCCTAAAAATCGATTTCTATTTTTGACACCCCCCCTTTCATTGGAAACCTTATTATTTAAGCACTTAATTTAGCCTAGATGTAGAGCTGTAACAAAAAATGCCGTGATGCATTTTTTAAAGCACATTTATTGCCTTTGGATGGTCTACTGTAATGTTCCTATTTTATTTTATTGATCACAGGAAGGTCAGAAGAGGCGAGGTGGTGGCACTGTGTGCACAGCACTTCCCAAGGTGTGGTCTGCATTTTTTTCAGCCATAAAACAGTCTGAAGACTGTTGAACAAATGCCCTAATAGCGATCCTGTCCGCGAACCAATCATGGAAATGGAGTGGATTCCAGGATTACCGTCGTTATAAACATCTATAAACATATCATCAGTACTATGAACCACATTTATTGTAATGTACAAATCATTTTTAACTTCTATTTATTGTAATGTACATGTTTAACTTATTTAGCATGCACCTGAAAGAAACATGCTGCCAAATAAATATTGAAATACATGTACATCACACACTGTCTAAATATGGCCTGATTCTTTTTACCTGTGTCCTCTGTTAATTTCTTTCTCCGACAATTTAAAAAAAAATCTTGTTTCTATTATCTTTTATTGTGATCTTCGTGGTGTACGGTTAATTAAAATTCTCACAAGCCTAGGTGGTCTCTGAATATAAAAGCGCGTAAACGTTTCAGTCTCGGCCCTGATGTAATTGTTAGGTTAGGAAAAGTGTACTTTAGGTCCCAGATTCTGGACTGTACTATAGTTCAATCAGTTCCAAGTTGGCACTGACTGAACTATATAGTATCGTCCGATATTGGAATAACCAGTATCGTTCGATGCTGGTACAAAGTTAGTGTTCTAAATATAAATGTTCCAGTATCGGGGTATACTGGAACACAATTATGTACCAGTATCGTTCAATACTGGGACGAGTCTACTGGTAGCCTGTACACCAGTATCGTCCGATACTGGAACACAATTATTCGTGTTCAAGTATCGACCGATACTGGAACAGTAACTTTGTACTACACTGAAAAATAAATTGGTGTCACAGCGACGCCTTCTTGGAGTCAACTGTAAATGACACTTACAAAGGCGTTATTTTGACTCCAAAATTGGTGTAATCGTCAATGATATGGGTTTGCACATAATTTACGGTGACCCCGTTAAGTGTCCGACGGACACCTTTCAGTGATCATTTAGTGATTTACACCAAAACTGGTGTCAGATTAATTGAAATAACTCCAAGGGCGTCAATAGTTGGCGGGAAAGCTCACGGTTTTTAGAGGTGTCGAAGCAGCATGACACCAATTGGTGTAATTCTGACACCAATTGGTGTAATTCTGACACCAATTGGTGTAATTCTGACTCCAACTGGTGTAATTCTGACACCAATTGGTGTAATTCTGACACCAAATTGGTGTAATTCTGACACCAATTGGTGTAATTCTGACACCAAATTGGGCGTCTATCAACATATCAACACATGCGTTTTCTCGTCGCCATTTTGTTTGCATGTTACGAGCCGGTAAGACTGGTAAGTACCGATCTGCTCCATTTCCAGACATTTTTGATAATAATTATGATACAATTAGCGTAATGTAAGCCTTGTTCATGTTGTTTAATATTGCGCCAACTAACTGATGAAATGAATTACAATTTCATAGTCAGAGACTAGCATTTTGTTGGACTGTGTGTCAGTGCATGGACCTACTAGTACTATGTGTGTGTTCGTCATGCATGCATACGATGATATGTGCAACATTACATACATGTAGCCCGATTTATCTGGCTCAGTGGTCATCTTTTTCATACGGACGTCTTACATTACGCTAATTGTATCATAATTATTATCAAAAATGTCTAGAAATGGAGCAGATCGGTACTTACCAGTCTTACCGGCTCCTAAACATGTGCTATCTCAATATGACTCTTAAGAGAGTCAATATTACACCCCATTTGGGGTGTAATGACATTTTTCGAAAATGGGTCCTCAGGTAACCACCCAAAGGTGTCAAAATGAATATGACACCAAAAGGTGTCATATTTGACACCCATAATGGTGTCAATTTGCCACCCATAATGGTGTCAATTTGACACCTTTAGGGTGTCAAACTCAATATGACACTTAAGAAAGTCAATATTACACCCCATTTGGGGTGTAATGGCATTTTCGAAAATGGGTCCTCAGGTAACACCCAAAGGTGTCATATTTTACACCCATAATGGTGTCAATTTGACACCTTTAGGTGGCCAACTGAGGACCCATTTTTTGACGCTTGTTTTTAGTCTGAGTTAAGGCCTTCTGGCACTGACTGAAACCTGTTACATTGAGTTGGGGCTATGTGGAATTGGCCATTATCTTCAATTGAGAGTGTTTATGGGTTAAGTCTTTATGGTTCTTAAAATCTGTGGGTTATATGGATTATTTTGGTACCAAAATCTTATTTTGCCCAAAAGTTGAGTTACGGCCTTCTGGCGCTCAACCCTCGATATGTAATTATCCATAAAGGATAAACAGTCATCAATCAGGCCAGTTCAATTAACAGTGCTTCCACTTTCAATCCTTGCATCATGCTAATGTGGTTTACCCCAAAAACTTATTCATGTTTTGATTAGTTAATTTTGGTCACTGCTCTTATGATCTAATATTTTCTGATGGGTTACATCCCATTTATTAGATCAGATTCGTCTAGGATTTGATCGAGGCAACACGTCATCATCTTGCCTCGCGGTCTCCGGTTCAATTTCCGTTATAATTAAACAATGGAGAAGTAACAAATATAAATATATGGTAAAAAGTATGTTTGATGTGTCCTATAGTATATACGAGGGTCGTTCAATAAATAATGAAAGTGATCATGGTATGGGATGCATGAGTGATTCTATTGAGAGATAATGTGATCAATACAAAGTATGAACCTTTGTCTTTCAATCAATACACTTTTGGATTGTTAGATACCTTTGGTTTTGTAACGTCATTAACATAAACACAATAGGTTTCAGACACTGACTGAAATCTGTCAATTATTTGGCTGGATATGTAATATGTTGAATATGGGTTGATTGATACATTTGCGTATATCTCGGCAATGCAAGCATAAAAACAGATAACACTTGGCACATAGTTAGAACACACACTTATCTCTGTTTAACATATTTTTCAGATCTGAATTCCTTAATACAAACCAAGAAGGGACCATCTCAAATACGCTTTTATTTAGCAAAATCCGCAATAATATACCTCAGAAAACAACAAAGGATAAAGAACAATGGAGAGATTATAATTTAGTAAATTGTTGTGGGATGTAAAGCAATGATAGTGGGGATTTCAAGAGGAGCTGTTCATGAAATGTCCTCAAACCATTGAAATTATGTGACGATTACTTTAACAATACATATCTAGTAGCTCTAAAGATTTATACACATTGATTTAAGCATTTTTCATTATTTCTGATTAAAATTTGAAGGCACAGTAAGCTTTTATCTGGTAATTTCATGATTTTAGCCATTTTTGGCCCAGTTCAAAATGATCTGCCGTCTATATTTTCTGCAGGTTTCATGCGAATAAGTTCAGATATTTAGTTAGCTATTATATGGAATCTCCAAAACTGGTTAATTGCTAGGATTTTTCCTAAATTGTTTGATTTTCCGCAATATTAGTGATTCACTTACTGGGCATTTTTCAATGAAATTGGCTATTTGAAATACTGATATTTGTATACTTTTTTGTCTCGCCTGATGTAATCAGAAAGAGACTATGTTATCACTATTTCTGTCCGGCGTCCGCCGTCCGCCGTCAGCCGTGTGCTAAGAAATACCTTTGTGACGCGATATCTGGAGATCCGTAAGGCCTATCGTGATGGGACTTGGTGGAGGGAAGGGGGTGGTGCGTTCTGTTGCTGATTGATTTTTCAAGGTCATCGGGGGTCATACAAGGTCATCGGGGTCAAATATGCTTAAAACTTTTGAGATGCGTTGTGACGCGATATCTAGAGATCCGTAAGGCCTATCTTGATGGGACTTGATGTCAGGGAAGGGGGTGGGGTGTTCTTTTGCTGATTAGAT
Source organism: Ophiura sarsii (assembly GCA_035610835.1). NCBI lineage: Eukaryota > Metazoa > Echinodermata > Ophiuroidea > Amphilepidida > Ophiuridae > Ophiura > Ophiura sarsii. Next base: position 65,278,585 of record CM069441.1, on the reverse strand, counting down.
TTTCAAGGTCATTGGAGGTCATTCAAGGTCATCGGGGTCAAATATGGGGTCAAATAAGATCCCTAAGGCCGATCTTGATGGGATTTGGTGGAGGGAAGGGGTGGTGTGTTCTTTTTGCTGATTAAATTTTCAAGGTCATCGGAGGTCATTCAAGGTCATCGGGGGTCAAATATGGGGTCAAATAGATCAGTAAGGCCTATCTTGATGGGATTTGGTGGAGGGAAGGGGGGTGGTGTGTTCTTTTTGCTTTAATAAAAATATCACGGTCACCAGAGGTCATCGGGGTCAAATATGGGGTCAAATAGATCAGTAAGGCCTATATTTATGAGATTTGGTGGAGGGAAGGGGAGTGGCGTGTTCTTTTTGCTGAATAAATGTTCAAGGTCATCAGAGGTCATTCAAGGTCATCGGGGGTCAAATAAGATCCATAAGGCCTATCTTGATTGGATTTGGTGGAGAGAAGGGGGATGGTGTGTTATTTTTGTTGATTAATTTTTCGGGGTCATCAGGGGTCAAATATGGGGTCGTATAGATCAGTAAGGCCTATCTTGATGGGATTTGGTGGAGGGAAGGGGGGGGGGTGTTCTTTTTGTTGATTAATTTTTCGGGGTCATCGGGGGTCAAATATGGGGTCAAATATATCAGTAAGGCCTATCTTGATGGGATTTGGTGGACGGAAGAGAGATGGTGTGTTCTTTTTGTTGATTAATTTTTCGGGGTCATTGGGGGTCAAATATGGGGTCAAATAGATCAGTAAGGCCTATCTTGATGGGATTTGGTGGAGGGAAGGGGGTGGTGTGTTCTTTTTAAGCGCAGCTTCCGGCAGCTTGGTGCTAAGCATTGGTTTCCAGTTTCCAATACGATTTATTCCGTAAAATATATACTACCGGGTTCCAAATTGTCGGTTCCTTTCATCTATGCTTAGCACCAAGCTGCTCAAAATGAGATTCGTTCTTTTTGTTGATTAATTTTTCGGGGTCATCAGGGGTCAAATATGGGGTCAAATAGATCAGTAAGGCCTATCTTGATGGGATTTGGTGGACGGAAGAGGGATGGTGTGTTCTTTTTGTTGATTAATTTTTCGGGGTCATCGGGGGTTAAATATGGGGTTAAATAGATCAGTAAGGCCTATCTTGATGGGATTTGGTGGAGGGAAGGGGGGTGGTGTGTTCTTTTTGGTGATTAATTTTTCGGGGTCATCGGGGGTCAAATATGGGGTCAAATAGATCAGTAAGGCCTATCTTGATGGGCTTTGGTGGAGGGAAGGGGGTGGTGTGTTCTTTTTGTTGATTAATTTTTCGGGGTCATCGGGGGTCAAATATGGGGTCAAATAGATCAGTAAGGCCTATCTTGATGGGATTTGGTGGACGGAAGAGGGATGGTGTGTTCTTTTTGTTGATTATTTTTTCGGGGTCATCGGGGGTCAAATATGGGGTCAAATAGATCAGTAAGGCCTATCTTGATGGGATTTGGTGGCCGGAAGAGGGATGGGGGTGTTCTTTTTGTTGATTATTTTTTCGGGGTCATCGGGGGTCAAATATGGGGTCAAATAGATCAGTAGGGCCTATCTTGATGGGATTTGGTGGAGGGAAGGGGGGTGGTGTGTTCTTTTTGTTGATTAATTTTTCGGGGTCATCGGGGGTCAAATAGATCAGTAAGGCCTATCTTGATGGGATTTGGTGGACGGAAGAGGGATGGTGTGTTCTTTTTGTTGATTAATTTTTCGGGGTCATCGGGGTCAAATATGGGGTCAAATAGATCAGTAAGGCCTATCTTGATGGGATTTGGTGGACGGAAGAGGGATGGTGTGTTCTTTTTGTTGATTAATTTTTCGGAGTCATCGGGGGTCAAATATGGGGTCAAATAGATCAGTAAGGCCTATCTTGATGGGATTTGGTGGCCGGAAGAGGATGGGGTGTTCTTTTTGTTGATTATTTTTTCGGGGTCATCGGGGGGTCAAATATGGGGTCAAATAGATCAGTAGGGCCTATCTTGATGGGATTTGGTGGAGGGAAGGGGGTGGTGTGTTCTTTTTGTTGATTAATTTTTCGGGGTCATCGGGGGTCAAATAGATCAGTAAGGCCTATCTTGATGGGATTTGGTGGACGGAAGAGGGATGGTGTGTTCTTTTTGTTGATTAATTTTTCGGGGTCATCGGGGTCAAATATGGGGTCAAATAGATCAGTAAGGCCTATCTTGATGGTATTTGGTGGACGGAAGAGGGATGGTGTGTTCTTTTTGTTGATTAATTTTTTCGGGGTCATCGGGGGTCAAATAGATCAGTAAGGCCTATCTTGATGGGATTTGGTGGAGGGAAGGGGGTGGTGAGTTCTTTTGGTTGATTAATTTTTCGGGGTCATCGGGGGTCAAATATGGGGTCAAATAGATCAGTAAGGCCTATCTTGATGGGATTTGGTGGAGGGAAGAGGGGTGGTGTGTTCTTTTTGTTGATTAATTTTTCGGGGTCATCGGGGGTCAAATATGGGGTCAAATAGATCAGTAAGGCCTATCTTGATTGGATTTGGTGGAGGGAAGGGGGTGGTGTATTCTTTTTGCTGATTAAATTTTCAAGGTCATCGGAGGTCATTCAAGGTCATCTGGGGTCAAATAAGATCCGTAAGGCCTATCTTGATGGGATTTGGTGGACGGAAGAGGGATGGTGTGTTCTTTTTGTTGATTAATTTTTCGAGGTCATCAGAGGTCATCTGGGGTCAAATAAGATCCGTAAGGCCTATCTTGATGGGCTTTGGTGGAGGGAAGGGGGTTGGTGTGTTCTTTTTGTTGATTAAATTTTTCAAGGTATTACATCCCTTGCATTAACTACAATGCATACCTCTGTGACAGTGCTACATTGTATCATATGTTTCATCATCATTTCTTTCAAGTCACTTTTGATGAACAGGCGAGACGCGCCGTTCGAGAACCGCCTTGTATTCAATTGCCTCTCCTTACTTTTTCCTCTTATACTACATATATCAAATTACACAGGGATTAAAATTATGGTCTTTTTTATTGTACTTACGCGAAAGAAATTGGGATTTACCTGTTTCTGGTGTCATGTTATACAATCCTCTTACCACATGTTTCATACAAACAATTCAAATTTACCGCCAAATAATTGATTTAGCAGTGTCCCAAGTGTACTTACTTTGAGACAATGCTATGACGTCATAATTCACACTTAGAAATCCAAAACTGTATTGTTTGAAAGACAAAGGTTCATACTTTGTATTGATCACATTATCCCTCAATAGAATCACTCATGCATCCCATACCATGATCACTTTTATTAGTTATTGAACGACCCTCGTATGTTGGTGAAGTCAACGCTTTAAAGACTTTGGGATTCTTTTGGATGTTTAAAGCCATACCTGGGAGCCTGGATGAACAGTACGGAAAAAGACATTTAAACACGCAAAGCAGCTGCATGGAGAGCCTGTGGAAAACTTAGTCAGTTATGGAAGGCTAAATCCCTATCCAGAAAGCTTAAAGAAAGACTGTTCCTAGCTAGAATCAGTAGAATCAGTTCTCCTCTATGGATGCGAGGCATGGACAATCACCCCAAAGTAAACAGCTGGACGGCTGTTACACTAGAATGCTAAGAACTGGAGACACATGAGGACCTGTACGGGGATAAGATCAGGACAAGATCAGAGAACGTAGAGCAAGATATGCTGGACACTGCTTTAGAGGGTCCAATGAGCTTGTCTCCAAACTCATACATTGGATTCCAAAACATGGAGTAAGAAAGTGTGGTAGACCAGTCCTAGCCTACATTGACATACTTAAGCGACACAGGATTGCAGGTGAAATAATGAAATAAGGACAACTATGTTGGAAAGGAAGATTTGGAGAAGCATCGTGGTTCAAGAAAATCACCCGACAAGTCAAGTAAGTCAAGTCACATTTATCTGGAATGGGGGAGTAGGCCTGCATGCCATGACAATGAACTACACTTGAAAAGTTACTATCAAAATGCACATGCATGGTGCATGGAAAATAAAAGTTTCCATAAATACTTAAACAGTTGTTTGCCCAAACTTGTAGGAATTATTTTAAAAGAATGCTTACTTGCTTGCTTGCTTAACTCGGGTGGTGTCCCCGATCTACGATGGCTCTCCATACTTTTCGGTCCTTCATTGCTGTCTTTATGTTACTTGTCCCCAATCCTGTATCTTGCATAGGTTGGACAGTCGGCCGTATTGTTCCGATGGATCAATACGCCACACACACGCTACCTGTCATACTCTCCCCCGTGTTGAAATGTAAAATGTGAAAATGAAATTGTGACTTTACCTTTCATTTTGGATTGTCACTTATTCAATATTCAACCGATCCTAGCGTGCAATATCTCATATTGAAGAAGATAAATTTCTCAACAACTTTATAATTTAATATGTTTAGGTAGGATATATATATTTTAGAGTTAAAAGTCCATTTATTACCTGTATAGTTACTTTTTTTGATGACTGTATATTAGTCTCAGGTAACGGCGACCTTTGAACATGTTTCTCGATCGTGTCATATACCTTCAAACAAAATCGACATGTTGAGATTTTATTATTTGTGTGATATCTCAACAGTTGACAATGTCAGCACACTACAACGGCAGCCTTCGGCTGACGTTAATTCTACTTTTATTCTTCTGTTCACAAACCATGAGTGTCCATGGAAACTCATCAGTGAACAACCAGAATATTGTCATCATTGGTGCAGGGATTGGAGGGGCTTCGTGCGCTTACTATCTCAATGAATGGCTACCGGAAGTTAATGTCACCGTATTTGAAGCAGACGACAGAATTGGTAATAAACTAAAATGTCTCGCTTTAAATTTAACAAGATTTGCTGTATTTGACCGAGTGTTTATTGATGCATGTCGAGTTGTGATTTGACCGAGAGTGTATTGATGCATGTCGAGCTGTGATTTGACCGAGAGTTTATTGATGCATGTCGAGTTGTGATTTGACCGAGAGTTTATTGATGCATGTCGAGTTGTGATTTGACCGAGAGTTTATTGATGCATGTCGAGTTGTGATTTGACCGAGAGTTTATTGATGCATGTCGAGTTGTGATTTGACCGAGAGTTTATTGATGCATGTCGAGTTGTGATTTGACCGAGAGTTTATTGATGCATGTCGAGTTGTGATTTGACCGAGTGTTTATTGATGCATGTCGAGTTGTGATTTGACCGAGAGTTTATTGATGCATGTCGAGTTGTGATTTGACCGAGAGTTTATTGATGCATGTCGAGTTGTGATTTGACCGAGTGTTTATTGATGCATGTCGAGTTGTGATTTGACCGAGAGTTTATTGATGCATGTCGAGTTGTGATTTGACCGAGAGTTTATTGATGCATGTCGAGTTGTGATTTGACCGAGAGTTTATTGATGCATGTCGAGCTGTGATTTGTCCGAGTGTTCATTGATGCATGTCGAGCTGAGATTTGACTGAGTGTTTATTGATGCATGTCGAGTTGTGATTTGACCGAGTGTTTATTGATGCATGTCGAGTTGTGATTTGACCGAGTGTTTATTGATGCATGTCGAGTTGTGATTTGACCGAGAGTTTATTGATGCATGTCGAGTTGTGATTTGACCGAGTGTTTATTGATGCATGTCGAGTTGTGATTTGACCGAGTGTTTATTGATGCATGTCGAGCTGAGATTTGACCGAGAGTTTATTGATGCATGTCGAGTTGTGATTTGACCGAGTGTTTATTGATGCATGTCGAGTTGTGATTTGACCGAGAGTTTATTGATGCATGTCGAGCTGAGATTTGACCGAGTGTTTATTGATGCATGTCGAGCTGAGATTTGACTGAGTGTTTATTGATGCATGTCGAGTTGTGATTTGACCGAGAGTTTATTGATGCATGTCGAGTTGTGATTTGACCGAGTGTTTATTGATGCATGTCGAGCTGAGATTTGACTGAGTGTTTATTGATGCATGTCGAAGCTGTGTTTTGATCGAGTGTTTATTGATGCATGTCGAAGCTGTGTTTTGATCGAGTGTTTATTGATGCATGTCGAAGCTGTGATTTGACCGATTGACCGAGTGTTTATTGATGCATGTCGAGATGTGATTTGACCGAGTATTTATTGATGCATCGAGCTGTGATTTGACCGAGTGTTTATTGATGCATGTCGAACTGTGATTTAACCGAGTGTTTATTGTTGCATGTCGAGCGGTCTTGACCAGGTTTTTTTGTTGATGCATGTCATTAGTTATTGAAAAAAATAAATCGACCTCAAGAGTTTTGGCACTTGAAGGCGACACTACAAGGCCTTATTTTGACTATACTTTGCTGCTATTGTTGATCAGGTGTTGTGAATGACGAGTCTTCTAAACGAGCTGTTTTGACACGGTTCCAAAAAGTCCGCATCGTGCTGCAATAAGTAATAACCACATGATTGCAAATTGCCTTTTAATGGCCATATTGGATTAGAAGTGTGCACCACCATTTCACCCCACACTTTAAAGGTAGATGACCCGATCACATTTTCGTAACACAGAATTATTTCAAACATACGGAGATTTTCATATCATATGAAAGCTCGTATTTTTCTCATCATCATACTGAAATTTGACGGCCTAAATCGGTATAATTACGGAGAAATCGATGAAATAACGTCGAATTACCGCGAATGGTGGTATACCACCGATATAGTTTGTGTACTACTCAATGGGTACAGTTCACAGCATCTTGTGTGTCTAAAATAAGAACCATTAGAGCTATGCAACTCAAACTTTGGAACACGACTTTTTTAAGGATGACCTTTCATGTAGAATAGAAAACTTCAAGTTGAAAATCGGAATGTGATCGGGTCATCTACCTTTAAGTACCGTTACTTTTTTGTTGTTGAAATAGGCCTCACCAGGGTGTCCCCAAACAAATTACAACGCACCTTTAGGTGATCGTAACTTCATAAATGGACTAGAACAATTCAAACGACAAAATACATAATTTCGTTGGCTATGATTCGCAGAAACCAGCGTTTGATTCGGTTCGAATTGCCCTGTGAAACTGTTTTCTTTCTGCCCTGTAAACATGATCCTTTGGCTAAATAGCTCGGTAAACGCAACGTATATCGCCTTGATTTAGGGGTTTAAGCCTATCGTAACACTGTAACGGTAGAAGTATCAAGCGGGCGAAAACGCCAAACAATTTTCACACCGGGAAATCTTTTATTTTATTGATCATTTCAATAACTTTATTCCTCCCTCATAGCAACTAGGGTTGGACTTGGCCACTGCGTGTCTGCAAGGCCAGTGGTCAGCATGTACCGTTAATTCCCGAGGTAGGGCGCTGTGTACAGTATAACAGGGGGGGGGGGGGGGGGGGGTGGTGACGGGGTGTATGTATGTATGTATGTATGTATGAAATGGTGTGGCAGTTCACAGTTCTGGATGCTTATATTGCCTTCCTTCTTTTGGTGTATTTTCCTTTTCCCTCTTCTCCATTTCCCTTTTTCTCCTTTCCCCTTGTTCTCTTTTCTCCTTTTACTCACCTGTATATAGAAAATTTGCGCGACTTGATTCTATTTTGACTTTAGAACTTGTTATCAGAGCAGGAAAAGTTTGAAGTCTGTCTAAAAGTGATACATTCGTATCATAGGCAATATTTAACCCCGGTATTTAACCCAATAAACTTTAAACAGTGTCAATAAATTGATTTATCCATCGCACATCCAAGACCCGTGTAACACGTACGGGTCAATGTCATGCACAAACCGATATTCATTTGTCCATTAATATATTTTCTTTTAATTTATTTACAACTAAAATTCAGCAGTGACTATAGTCTTTTCTGCAAGCTACAATACATTGACGTCTCAGCTGGTTAGGCCACACAAAAAAAAAGACTAACCAATTTTGTTTTCAATTACTTAAATGTTCTTACGTTTGTTTTTAAATTACACCATACCAAAAAATGTGAAAAGTCTAAAATCTCAGTGTAAGCGTGTGTTGAGTACAAGACAGGCTTGCATTCCGTAGTACAAATCCTCAGACCATGTTTGATGTCATGTTTTGGCTAGAATCTTGAATTTGCAATTTGGTGTATGTACACGGGAGGATATGGGTATAAATAAAGTCTAAGACAGTTTGTTTGTAAGAAAATCATTTAAAACAAATATTTTTCACCATCTTAAAAACAAAACAAAAACAAAAATTATAAGATGCGATTGGTGCTCTGCTGCTTATATTTCAGGCGGTCGTATTCAGGAGATAACCGTCGATGGTGTGGTTGTTGAGGTTGGAGCTGACGCGTGGGCGACTTCAAACAGGTAGGTATGTAGATGGGGTGACAGCAATATTTATCAACAAAAGCAACGGTCGAAGGGACTGGACTGTCGACACATGCTTGAGGGAACAAACAGCATATGACCACAACACTGTCTACTATGCCTTTGCCCTATAATGCTTTGGCGCGAGTTTTAAAAGCACAGGTCCTAAACAAAACAGGATGCGCGCACACCGGGGTGGGGGTGGGGGGTGGGGGGGGGGGGGGCAAAGAACAATGGCAACTGCCGACCAAATGTCCGGCATGGCGTCACAAGTCACCCCATCTATAGTCATTTAAAGGTATGATATAATGATTTAAAAAAACAGCAACCCAAAGCTTTCTAACGTCACAAAACTGTATTAAAAATGTTATTTTTTATATATTCTCTCTCTCTCTCTATGTCAGATGGCACCAGGTGGTGCTGCTGTGGCCTTCACAAGAGCTCGCCATTTGGTTCGGTTTGATGCACGTCGTGTTGCTTCTATCGTACTTAAACCAGTGATTTAAACAAAATAACTAATACAACCAATAGACTAATTATTTTTGTTTCAAACTTACAATTACAATTACAGCCATTAGTGGCACCGGTGTTAGTGGAAGCATTAAGAAATGTGTTGAAAATTTAAACTACTGAACGTCGTCTAATGAATTGAATTAACGCCTGCGATACCTGACCCCATCCCCACTCATGTCTAATTCATTAACGCCTGCGATACCTGACCCCATCCCCACTGATGTCTAATTCATTAACGCCTGCGATACCTGACCCCATCCCCACTGATGTCTAATTCATTAACGCCTGCGATACCTGACCCCATCCCCACTGATGTCTAATTCATTAACGCCTGCGATACCTGACCCCATCCCCACTGATGTCTAATTCATTAACGTCTGCGATACCTGACCCCATCCCCACTGATGTCTAATTCATTAACGTCTGCGATACCTGACCCCATCCCCACTGATGTCTAATTCATTAACGTCTGCGATACCTGACCCCATCCCCACTGATGTCTAATTCATTAACGTCTGCGATACCTGACCCCATCCCCACTGATGTCTAATTCATTAACGCCTGCGATACCTGACCCCATCCCCACTGATGTCTAATTCATTAACGCCTGCGATACCTGACCCCATCCCCACTTATGTCTAATTCATTAACGCCTGCGATACCTGACCCCATCCCCACTGATGTCTAATTCATTAACGCCTGCGATACCTGACCCCATCCCCACTGATGTCTAATTCAACGCCTGCGATACCTGACCCCATCCCCACTGATGTCTAATTCAACGCCTGCGATACCTGACCCCATCCCCACTGATGTCTAATTCAAAATCCAACGAATCTGTAACGAACAACCAACCCCTAATTAAAAACCAGAAATGAAGGTGTATTATTTGTTGTCAATTGCAGATATATTACTGATCTGGCGAAGAAGCTTAAACTGCCAATAGATCTTGTTCAGAGTCGTAACGCGTACTTCGGCAAAAACCTATTGAGACGTATGGAAGCATCCAGCGATTCCCTTGTAATATGGGATGGATATTCTAGTGTATCTGCTTCAGAGTTGATTAAGAAAAGTCTTCCATCTGCTGTGGATATTCTAGTGGCATTGGGAGAATTCCTTGCTAAACTGGAGTTAAACTACCTCGAGAGGGATGCAGAAGGGGAGCCTTTCAATGATTTATCACAATATCTACGCAGTGGTGACCTTAAGGAGTATGTAGCTTCATCAAGCTCCAGTTTTTACACAGACCACGGTGCAAGTCAGTTCATTCAATCATTTGGAATTGAACCAATCTTACGAGTTATTTACGGTCAGGATTTAAGCGCTCACGCATTTGCTAGTTTAGTGAGTCTAACAAGTGCGGTTGAAACGGGTAAGTTTGCCTACTTCCATCCCCTTAAAATTCGGAGACTTTCCTAACCCCCGATTTGCGAGCTTATGAGGGTAATAAAGCTTTCCCCCTCCTACACCATTTCTCAGATTTATTTCACACCACCTGCTACCATCGCTCTCTCAAGCATGGCCCAAGGCTCTAGGCTTGGTATGGTTCCTTATAATATCCTGTTGAACTAGACGCCCAAAATGTTACTTATGAAAATGGTTGTGTTAAAAATTCAAACTTTGAACTTCAATTTGTTATAAAAACTAGTGACATTTCAAATTTTGTCAAATCAATAGCTCAAATTTCGAAAAAGAATCACAACATAATATCCCTAGAGCAGATTTTAGTTTTAAAAATTAGCCCAATGGGGATGAAGTCAACAGAGTGGCAAGTCATCAAGTCATGTAACAAGATTGTATTTAGACTGCCTTGGCCATCCTCAAGCCCCCCCCCCCAGCATGCGGTCGATGGCGTTGGATCAACCAATTCTTGGGTGGAACTAATAGCCCAACACGCGACTTTTGAAAGTTCTTGTGTCAAGAACTTCAATTTGTTTCCAAAACCAGTGCTATTTCAGATTTTTGTAAACTCAAAAGGTTCAAATTTCGAGATAAGAAACGATATAGAGCAGATTTTAGTTTTAAAAAATAGCCCAATGTGGCTAAATATCAACAAATGTAGTAGCAAGGCACATCACAGGAGTGTAGATTGCCTTTTTGGCCGTCTATAGTTGGTCCAGGATGTTCACACCATTCACACCACGTTCACACGAAAATACTAGCTTCATGGCCAGTTCAACCTGTCATAAAAAAAATCTCAAACTCGGGCTCAAACTATACAGGTAACTGGAAGTTCTGGAACGTAATGTGTGGGAAAGGGTGGAATGGATTTCAAAATTAATTATAAAATAGATATAATTAGATCGTTTATGCTTCCGATTTTCGAGTTCTTAAGAAATTTGATTCATCAAATTCAAGCTGTTGTTGCCTCTTGTTTTGGGCCTGAAATTTCAAACTGTTGAGTAATAACTGATACTTTTGTTTCAAACACCAATACGGGAATTCTATTTATCTTATTCCAACTTTTATCATTTTTTATTCCGGTCTTTTAATAAAAGTAATATTCAGCAGTTCTCATTATTATAGTTTTTTGTCTTGGAAAATTGTCTTGAATCTTAGATATTTTTTAGTAAATTTGTAATGGAATTCCAGATAATTTACATACTAACATTTCTTTCTTTCTCTCACATTGTTATACCGCAGCTTCAACGGTAAAGGGTGGAAATGCTCAACTCCCGAAGGCGCTCATCAACGAATCCAAAGCTAGCATTCTTTTAAATTCTTCCGTCACTGAGATTACCAGGAAACCAGATGGAGGCTATGTTGTGACATACGGTGACAAACTCTCTCCAAAATCACTTTCAGCCGATGTTGTTATTCTGGCAGCTCCGTTAGAATGGACAGGTAGGTAAAGCGTGAATAGAAATTTATATTGTTGGGAGCTAGGATTGACTTACAATTCCCCACACTTTTCATTTGAACAGCATACTCAAGTCAAGTTCGTTTGTTAAGCCTCGATAGTCATTTAGGCCTACATCTACATAGGCCTACTGTACTTTTACTCAGAACCAATGCTAATTGCTTAAACTTTCTTAGGGGCCATATCCAAACTCCAGTGATTTTAAAGCATTTTTCTACCGATTTTACCCCGGTATTCCAACGAAATAGAACGAAATACCGTTGGAATACCGGGGATAGAACGAAATACCGTTGGAATACCGGGGTAAAATCGGTAGAAAAATGCTCTAAAATCACTGGAGTTTGGATATGGCCCCTTAGATGTTTAAGAATTCTCAATAAATAATGTTTTACAGGTCCGTGTAACAATAATCGTAATGGTCTCTACTGATCCATGTGCTGACAGACACTTATTAGGGAGCTGATTTTGAATTAAATGGTAAAACGGTCAGACTGGGTCAAATTATTTTTTTTGAGTAGCGTAATGTTACTTGTATTCTTCTCTGATATACGCAGGTATAAAGTTCAAGAATTTCCCGAAGGATCCTATTGCAAATCAGCCACACAGATCGTGGAGTTACTGGTACGTTCACCATGTTATGGCGACATCGTTGAACCATTCGTATTTCAATCAACCGCCAACGTGGACTCAACCACGTGACGTACTTACTACTAAGAATGCTTCCACGCCCTGGGCTACCATCCAGTATATCTCAACTGGAAATCACGGACTCATTATTTACAAGCTATTTTGTTTCCAAAATATCACTTCAACCATCAACAAATACTTTCTCGGAGTAAAGACAGTCACGGTTAAACACTGGAAGTACACATTTCCAGAACTCAAACCAGTAGAAAATGATGCTCAATTTCAAGCTATTCAGTTGGATTCAAATTTATATAATATTAATACAATGGAGAGTGTCGCATCTGCAATGGAGGGATCTGTTATCAGTGCTCGCAATGTGGCCATGCTGGTCTCTAAAGGTCGACAGTAAAACTAAGGCATATTTCTTATAAACTTAGCATATTGATAATCTCAACGCAAATATGAGCTACGTAGAACTATCTAAGATTAGGATGCTGTATACCAATTGGATATACTTACTGAATCTGATTTCCGATGAGTCGACTTACTTCCAATTATCAGTATTTTCCCCAAAGCAGCCTTTCTTATCACTATTGTCAATTGTCAGAAAATCTATTCTTAGGTGAAAGTCAATGTAATACTACTTATGTATATTAGAACTCTTTAATGAGTAACACTTCCTTTGGTATACAACAGATGTTTAAACTCATTGTCTTTCCTGATGAATGTCAGGAAGAAAGTTTACTAAACACATCACCAAAAGTAAGTCCCCCTCTCAACAGTTCGTCATAACATCGTAAGGTAAAACATTTTACCAATAAAACTTAGTTAGAAATAATCCTATGACTGTTTCCTAAGTGTTGTTCGAAATGTCCATGACTTCATGGCTGAATGAGCTCAAATGGAAAACAAAAACTACCCTTCCTAAATGTCACAACTCACTGTTCTAAGCTCTGAGCCAAGAAGGGGATTTACATGGTTGAATGATCATGAATTGATTATATTCACTCAACCACAGGTGTTCCTCCATTAGTAAGAAGCCATTCATAAACTTTTGTGACTTTTGGAGAAGGGCAGTTTTTGTCTTCCATTTGAGCTCATTCAGCCATGAAGTCATGGACATCTTTCATTTTCAAACAACACTTAGGAAACAGTCATAGGATTATTTCTAACTATTAGTTTCATTTGTAAACTGTTTTACCTTACGATGTTATGACGAACTGTTGAGAGGGGGACTTACTTTTGGAGATGTATTTATAAATCTACAAGGAATGGATGAAAATGAACCAGTTGCTGACAAATAACTCTAGCAAAATAACATGCAAATCATATTTTATTAAAAAAAAACTTTTATTATCAGACACCATTTTAAACAAACTCCACGAGATTATACAAAGATATAAAAACACATTATATACAAATAATAGACATCTTTTACGAATTGTTACTATTATTTACAACATTTACTTAGTATTGACATCTGTGAAATTTGAATTTAACTAAAAAGTTCAATGCAAAACACGCATTGGTAGTTTAAAAAAACTAATATATGAACTAAAATCATACATAAAACATATTATAAAACATCGAGAAAATTGTGAAGGAAGACCTCCACAAGAAACAAAACCTTAGGTTTGGCGTGTTGTCTGGAATGAATTTACAGTCTAACATGAAAAGAATCGAAAGAGTAAATAAAGTGGCCGCGAAATGAAACTGAACAACGACAACGATAATTTTCAAAACTTTATAAATTATGAAAAGAACTTAACAATTTCCACGCGGTTATTTGTTTTACCATTATATACAAAACAGATTTGTCAGAAACCTTTCCCAACTTTCAAAGACTATCTCAATGATAACTGAACCAATATTAGGCATGTTTGTACTTATCTTAATGCATTTCTATCTCATAGTGATTCCAAATATGGTGATGAAATCCAATAACATTGACATTTTTGAAACATTTTGTGGAATTTTGAAATTGTCGTCTGCAGACGACTGCCGGGTTGAAAGTGTTTAGAAACGCGTGTACAGCTAATTTTCAACTACAAACCACCCATAGTATATTGTTAGATTAATTTATGTAACATTAATATTATGATCAATATCTTTTTAATTTCATTGACTTTCAAATAAGATTATTCATGTTTTTTTTTAAAAATTGTTATAAAATTAGCACAATTGTCTATGGCCGGCTACTAGTAGATCTGACACCCTCGTATGAACTTCAGCAGCATATGGATCATGCATTCGAAGTGCGATATTTTGATTCACCATATGACTGTTTATGTGCACTTTAGCATTATATTTTAATATTACACAATCCCAATACCATACTTATTATATTACATAAATAAAATGAAAGTATTCTGGTATATACATACATGTAAGGCGTGTCAAAGTTATTGCATTGTTCCAAAGATTCAATGTGTCCCTCTACTTTAATAAAGCCAATCAGCTAATATAATAGAGCACGGTATCAAATGTTAGTCTTACAACGCTGTTCTCAATACCAATTGTACTTGACCATTCCCACTTAGCAAGATTGATTTAATTCGTATGTCTTCTGGTAATCTGTTCACATCTGTTATGAATAAAACCATTGACATTAACAAATACATCGCCCTGTATGCAGAATGATGCCACCAAATGATGGTCTATGTCTCTCCTATTTCTGCTGAAGACAGTGCATATTTGTAACTGAAGAGAAGTTCCTGAACGCATATTTTGTGCCATTTGCAGCAGAAATCCTTTGATTGGCATTTGCAGTTGCCAAATAGGCAATTAGACAACCCTGTAGTATAGATTAATTTGTGCACATAAAATACAAGACGGGGTGCATTAAGCAAGTCTCCATCTTCACGCATCATTAATTTCAATATCTTTCTAATTTCATTGACTTTCAAATAAGATTATTCATGGTGGTTTTTTTTAAATTGTTATAAAAATAGCACAATTGTCTATGGCCGGCTATACAGTAGATCTGACACCCTCGTATGAACTTCAGCAGCATATGGATCATGCACTCGAAGTGCGATATTATGATTCACCGTTATAAATGTTTATGAGCACTTTAGCATTATATTTTAATATTACACAATCCCAATACCATACTTATTATATTACATAAATAAAATGAAAGTATTCTGTTATATACACACATGTAAGGCGTGTAAAAGTTATTGCATTGTTCAAAAGATTCAATGTGTCCCTTTACTCTAATAGAGCCGTATCAAATGTTAGTCTTACAACGCTGTTCTCAATACCAATTGTACTTGACCATTCCCACTTAGCAAGATGTATTTCATTCGTATGGCTTCTTGTAATCTGTTCACCTGTGTTATGAATAATACCATTGACATTAACAAATACATCGCCCTGTATGCAGAATGCTGCCACCATATGATGGTCTGGTATGTCGCTCTGATCAAGTGGCTCTCCAATTTCTGCTGAAGACAGTGCGTATTTGTCACTGAAGAGAAGTTCCTGAACGCATATTTTGTGCCATTTGCAGCCGAAATCCTTGGATTGGCATTTGCAGTTGCCATAGACAACCCTGAAGCATCTGTCGTTATGAACTAGCAGAGTTGAAGGGTAACTACCTTGATTGTGTTTGTCTGTTAGAACCACAGTCCAGGATTTTGTCTGTGTATCATACACCTGTAAGTTATGCGACACAGATTTCATTCCACCATTCATCTTTCTGGCAACGGCTGCATAAACAAGAAGTTTCCCTTGAAATGAAACGGCTGACGCCTTTCCTACGTAACCTTCCTGTGGTAGTGGTGGAAGAATTGTCCATTCTTTGTTCGCTATAGTGTAGCATTCCACATCTTTAATTGTCATGTCATTTGCTGATATACCACCAATAGCGTAGACATGTCCAGTATGATGCACCAGACAACATTGAGATCTCGGAACCACCATATCTTGTAATCTTTGCCATGTGTTATCTTTAGCGGTATATCGATACACACCGGTCTGGTATTTCTTCAGATGTCTGTTGCTGAACTCATCGTCTGAGCTATCCGAACTAGGTTCGTTGTACAGAATCCCTCCTGCGAGATACAAATGATCCCCGAGTGCCAAAGTATTGTAATAATAAAGTTTTCTGGTGGGCATTGGAGCAAATCTACCAAGTCTATTCCATTGGGGTTTGTTGCCAGGGGTTTCCTCGTCAAGATAGTATGTTTGGTCGCCTGGAATTAGAAATGCCTGATAGAAATATAAAAAGAAAGAAAATATTACTTGTAACAATAACGGACTCACTTTTCAATGACATGTTCAAATGGTTGGTACTGTCCTACGGATAGTACATTATATACGATGAATTAATTTACGGGATAAAACAAAATAGGTCTCGGTCAGTACTTTATTGCCATCTTAGAAGTGCCTCGGGTTGTATTAATATGGAATATCGTAGTTATCTACCGTTTGTATTGACATGTATTCGGCAACCAAATCTAATTATCCTGATTATATAAGAATTATGAAAATTTCGTTTTTGGCAAGACAAACAAAAGATATTTTTCAACAAATGAAACATCCAAATCAAACGTACCGAAATAGTCGTCCTGGTAGTAAACATAGAATTTGGTAGACTATCATCTGCTACTTCTTGTCGTGTAAGGACTCGTTCGACTACCTTATAACATTCTGGTATCGAGAGCAACTCTGGTAGTTCTTTCATGATCACGTCTATGAGTCTATCATCAGGAATAAGTCCAATTCGGATCTTCTGAAGAAGGTTTGATGCATGGATTTCGCGATGTTCAAGGTCTTTCTTTAGCCATAGCAGTAGAACGGTTAGAACCTGTAAAAGGTGACCGAAATCATAACAATAACACCTGTTTTATTTTATGCATTCAATGTCCTACTCCTTATTACAGAAGACGTAGCAATCCGTTGTACTATTCACTCATTGCAGGGCTCGCGTTCTTGCGCGTCCTCGCGTCCTAGGACCCCTTTTTTTCTTGTTGAACGATAATGGACGCGTAAGTTTACATATTGAACTTCACTAACGGGTCCCAATCGAAAATAAAGGGACCCCTTAAATCTGACGATGTATGGACGTGGAAACCTTAAGACATTCTGAAAATTGTCAATCTCCATCCTGTGCCTACATTTTAAATTGATTAATGTCCGTAAAAGATAAATACAATGCAAATCCTGTATTTTAAAAGTTGTTAAACACACTAAATCGCTTCCGAATTGCTTCCGCAAAAGTTTCAAGCGATTTCCAAAACATTCTATATATAAGTATCTTCTACTGATTAACATGGACACGACATAGGTATATGAGTTACATGATCTTACGCTAGTGTGCGTATCTGTGTTAGCGACTGTTTGTCTCTAAAAAAAGAAATTGACCATTTTCAAAGGCTCAAACTTCAGGACCCCTTATATTTCTGGGGGGACCCCTTAAATTTAGTTTTTGCAGTCCTTAAAGGGTCCTGAAAAATGCAAATGGGACTCCTCACATTTTTGAGCCAGTGCTACCCCTGACTCATTGAGATAATTACATCAAAGTTGCAATGATCTGATTCAATTATTTCAAATATGGCACTTGAGCAGTCATAACAAAAACACAAACAAAATCTAAATTGATGGGACACAGGCACAAAGTGGTGAGCTTTTATTTTAGGGATAAGCTTTATTTATTCAGGGGGTAAGCTTTTATTTCAGGGGATAACATGCAAACGCACATCAATTTATCAATACACTTTCTAGAGAAACAAGTACAAGAGGGATGAAGGGATGAGGAGGAAAAGACCGAAGAGGGAGGAGGAGAACAGTAGGTGAGACACAAGAGAACGATGAGATCAAAACTTATTTTATCAAAGTCATACAGGGTGTATCAGAAATTCAGAATGAACTATAACGAGGCAATATGATTTATTTCGGTATGAATTCGATAGATATTGTTCAAACCGTTTTGCATATATCTTGCGCAAACGCCCAGCTTTCATACGAACTTAAGATTTTGAAAATCGGACATTTCTGATGGAAAATACAGACTTTCTGGTAAAGATGGTAGATTTTTTTTTAAATGTTGGTCGAAATGATCAATTTAAATAATAAAAAGTAGTTGTGAGAAGAAACCATGCGTTAAATCAGATTTGTCGATGAAATAGCTTATCTACTTGGATAGTAGGTTTTAATTATTTTTTACATGTGGGTCAAAGTTGCCACCATGTAGGGTAACTTTGGCCCAGTCTAGTTTACCAACAAAAAAGTATCTACCATGCAATTAATAAAATAAAAATGTTAGAAAAGTGGGTCAAAGTATCCCCATTCTTAAAGTATGGTACCCTAAACTTGCTAATGGTTTGGCGTGTAGAAAGTATAAAAGGATATGCATCAAGTTCAAAAATAAGTCATCTGTTCATAATAAGGCAATGGTCATTTCCATTACAAAACCTTCATTTTGGAAGTTACCCAATTATCTCATACATGACCAATTACCTCATCAAGTGTTATGCCACAGACCCTAAGCACATGCATATCAAGTACGTACCGTAAAACGGGGTGAATAGGGACATGGGGGTGAATAGGGGCAAAAATGGGAACAGTTTTTTAAAACAGGGTGAATAGGGACATGGGGGCCCATGTCCCCACCCCGTTTTACGGTAGTACCCCAAGGTAAAATTGTATTGATTAATTATTCAATTATAGAGACCTTACCTCTTCTTCTTTACCAGCAATGTCACTTCTGTCCAGTATTCCGCTCAACACATCTGCAGTGACAAGTTGCTTGTAGTCCAACAGGTCTAGAATATGGATGAAATTCTTCGAAATGCATTGTTTGCACCACTCTTTCAATTCTGAAAATCCGGAATGCCATTCGATCAAACATAAAACTTGCAATGACTCTATACACTTCATCTTATCCCCCTTAAACGCTCTGATGAGGTACGCAGAGCATGCTTCTGATGCATTTTTTAATTGTAAATAACAAGCCATCTCAAGAACTTCAAGGGCATTCTCCAAAGTCAATGTCAACATGCCGGTGTAAACAAATGTAAGAAGTAAGTCGAAGATCTCCGATTTTCCATCGATGATAACTTTATCTTGAGTGGCTTCCTGGAATCCAGATGTAAACATTGCATTGAAGTATTCACTGCTCGCTGCTAACACGGCTTTATGAGCGGGAAACATTCGGTTGTCAATTGCTAATGTTACATCACAAAAGATGTTGCGATTTCTAAGCTTGTTTAAACCGTTTGTCAACTTGTACCTTTGAGCCGTTTGGTAAGGTTGTTCCTTGCACTGGTATAACGAAGAAGAATATCGGAATTCCATACTCGAATCTTTTAGGAAACAATAACCGCTTTATATTAATTTATTCCGTCTCTTCAGTGCACTTGTTGCTTCTCTGCTCTCGAAATGATTTTTAAATTTTTGCGCGCTATAAATAGACAGCCCGTCTGCCTGCGTCCGTCGTCTGTATTTGACCTTTGACCTTAGAATAGATACGAAATCACGAATGCACGAAATTGAAATTGGACGAGGATTTGCGGAGAAAACAAACAGGTATTTAGGCTGAACTTGACTAATATTTGATGGTTCTGCGTCGATATGTAACTTTTATCTAGCTTATGGATAAATCTAAAATGTTTTTTCTTCCACGTAAAATGTGTTTAAACAGTAAATTCCTTCAAAACTTGCTAGCCTAATTTAATGAATGGTACTCGATCGATGAGTACTTTCCGAATTCGGCAGACTTCTTGTACTGGGATTTTGGGAAGACATCAGGAGTCAGGAGAATATATAGGTCGCCGGGTATTCTTGTCTTTTCCCATTGACAACAAATTGTCAATATCCTCAAATAGGTCTTACATACAGAATAAAGTACAAAAATAACAAGGCAGCAATTGTTTTGCAGTTGATTTCATTTGCATTGTAAACATGATAGCTGCTGCGTGCTTTATTCCGTATGTAAGACCTATTTGAGGATATTGCCAACAAATGGAACAAAGCAAAAAGTTTGAACACATCAAGATCGTTCCTAGTGATCGCGTGAGGCCCGGCCATGTAAAAAATTGACTGTCTTTTGTTAACATGTTTAATAAATAATATATGTTCAGGTCAAAGGTCGCGATCAAAGAAACACGATACTTCGATTTGCGCTCTCCCCTTTTCACCTATTTTTTGCGATTATCGCAAATCTCAGCCTCTGCCAGCCTTCAATCACCTCACCATTTGTCATCCATATTCCGAGGCTACTTGTGCAGTGTGCTTTGTTCTATTTTGCCGAGTCCATCTTCTACTTTTTATACCCAAATCTGGACACCGGAAAATCCTCTGTGTGAGTTGTTCAAAATTCGGCAGTCCCGCGATGTCAACCGTGGAGAGCTAAGGTAGGAAAAATCGTTTTCCGTTTTTGTTGTCTGCATGCAACCTACCCGAACCGTGTCTTGTATTACCAATCCTTCAACCATCCTTCATCCTTCGTAAACCCGTCTGTCATCCTCCGTCCTTCAACACCCTACATCCTTCCTGTGTATGTAATCAGTGCATTTTTGACATCTACTCTACTACTGTTAGTGTTACTGACTGACTGAGAATACTACTGCTGTCAAGCTTCGTTGATTTTGTGATCAATAAAGGGCGGCCATCTTAATTACTTATTTCATCTTTATGTGATCTTGGATGTAGTTCCAACCCTTATTCATAACTCACATTCATCCCATCAGTGAGTATCTCATGACTTCTTCATCATGTTTGACCCCCACATTTTACTACTGCTGGTCATACCAACCCTAATAAGTAATTTTGTATTGACTGACCAACTTGCCACGCCCTACAAACAGAATCATGCTCAATGTCAAGGACTCAACATAGACTCATTTATGTGGTACCCTGCTGCCAGCTTCGCTAGCCCAAACCACTACTGTTACCACCAGTCCCTACAGGCTTCTATGCTATCGTCGATATATTCATGTCCAAGTCTCATGAAGTCTTATAAGCCACATCTCAACAGAAAATCTGTCCTACTCTACCTCAGTATCCTATTTATAACTCAATCCCATGATACAGAAGTAAACCCAGGCCCCAACGTACGCACCTAAATACCCATGCGGTGTGTGTAAGAAAGGAGTTTCCTGGTCCCGCACAAGGACAGCCGTGGCCTGCGACTCATGTGATACATGGTATCACACAGACTGTATGGGTATGTCTAATGATTCCTATGACAAACTACATGGAACTGATGTCACATGGATCTGCGCCTCTTGCGACACACCAAACCACTCCTCATCCCTCTTGGATTCTTACATTGAAGAATCGGTTAATCAGTTTGAACCGTTGTCCAACATAGACGCCAACAATGTCGATCCTCCTGACGTAGTTGCCTCTCCAAGCCCGCAACACATCTCCTCAGGCAATACATCAGTACATTCAGATCAAGATATTGGTCCACCTCTACAACAGTCCTCTCCAATCAAAAAATCAAAGAGGAAAAATACAGCAAGACCCCTAAAAGTCTTATCAGTCAACCTGCAAAGCATAAATGCCAAAAAGGAAGCCTTCTGGGAAGCCATCTCGACCAGTCGTCCAGACGTTATCATCGCCAATGAAACATGGCTGAAACCAGACATGACCAGTGCCGAGATGATGCCTCCTGGCTACAATGCTCCCAACAGGAATGATCGTACTGATGGCTATGGCGGAGTCTTAATAGCAACCAGCAGTGACCTAATAGATACTGCACTTACGATAGACGCCGACTGTGAGATAGCTGCATCTAAAGTAGAACTTGCCCGCCAGAAACCCCTCATCATCGTATCAGTCTACAGACCTCCAAAGAATGATTTGCCCTACGCACAACGTCTTTGCCAATCCATCCGTAACATCGCCCTCAAATATCCCTCTGCTACTCTATGGCTCAGCGGTGACTTCAACTTACCAGACATCGACTGGAAGACAGATTCAATCAAGGGTCACCAATACACTTTGGCAATCAACAACTGTTTCTTGTCTACATTCCATGACCTCGGATTATTCCAAATGGTTGACTTTCCTACAAGAAACTGTAATACGCTGGACTTATTCTTAACAAATCGTCCATCCCTTGTGAATAAGTGTATCCCTCTTCCAGGAGTAAGCGACCACGAGATGGTACTCACGATGTCCAACATCCGTGCAAAACGTCAAAAAGCAATACGTCGCAAAGTCTTTGTATGGAAGAAAGCGGAGATGGACAAGATCAAGGCGGACCTACGTGATTTTTCTTCCGAATTCCTCGAAACCAACAACGTCGATTCTCCAGTAGACGACCTCTGGAACAAGATAACTACAAAAATCCAATCACTACTTGACAGTTATGTACCCTCCAAGATGTCCTCAACAAGGTTCAATCAACCCTGGATTAATCGCAACCTAAAGAGTCTAGCACGGAAGAAGAAGAAAGCGTACAGGAAAGCAAGGTATACCAGAGATGAACGTGACATGGCTCGTTATAGGAAGCTCAAATCTGCCATGCAAACAGGATGCCGAAAAGCTTACAACTTCTTCATTAACAACAAGATCTGCGACGAAATGTCAACAAACCCCAAGAAGTTTTGGTCCTTCATCAAAAGTAAGCGATGTGACAACTCTGGCGTTGCCCCTTTAATGAAGAATGGCATCCTACACAGTGACAGCGAGTCGAAAGCAAACATCTTAAACGACCAGTTTACATCAGTGTTTACCAACGAGGATACAGCCACACTTCCATCCCTCGGCATCAGTCCTCACCCAACGGTACCTGAGTTTGAAATTGGCTGTGAAGGAGTGCGTAAGCTTCTCTCAAACATCAAGCGGTTTACTGCACCAGGTCCTGATAACTTACCTGCCTACATACTCAAGGAAGGGTCTGATGAGCTCGCACCAATATTTACTCTCCTCTTCCAGGCCACACTACACCAGGGCAGAATCCCTCAACAATGGAAATCAGCAAACGTCTCGCCCATCTACAAAAAAGCAGACAGACACAAGCCTGAAAACTACCGGCCTATTTCACTGACGTCCATTGCTTGCAAGATCATGGAACACATCATCCACAGTCAAGTCATTCAACATCTTGATGATCAAGGGATTCTGACAAGCAGACAGTTTGGCTTTAGGAAGCAACGCTCATGCGAATCACAGCTCATCCTAACAATACACGATCTTGCAAAAGGCTTAAAGGACAAGGAGCAGATTGACGCCATCTTGTTAGACTTTTCAAAGGCCTTCGATAAGGTTCCCCATGAACGCCTTCTCCTAAAACTACATCATGTAGGAGTCCGTGGGACACTTCTATCCTGGATAAGAGATTTCCTGACAAGCAGAACACAACAAGTCATCTTAGAAGGAAAGACGAGCAGCACATCAGCGGTCTCATCTGGTGTCCCCCAGGGGACGGTCCTAGGCCCTCTACTCTTCCTAGTATATATTAACGACCTACCAGACGCAGTAACATCCGAGATTCGCCTATTTGCTGATGACGCCCTGCTTTACAGACCGATCCGATCAGAGAATGATGCTGCTGAACTGACAAACGACCTAAAGTGTCTCCAGGAATGGGAAAACACATGGCTCATGTCCTTCAACCCAGACAAGTGTGAAGTCCTACGTGTCACTAACAAGAAGAAAAACGTCTTGTCCTCACAATACACCATCCATGGGACTGTTCTTCGCACTGTCGACCAAGCCAAGTACCTCGGTGTGACGATCCAAAGCAACCTCAACTGGAAGCCTCACATTAACAACATATGCAAGAAGGCCAACAGCACCAGAGGTTTCCTTCAACGCAACCTGAGGAAGTGCCAACCCAAAATTAAGGAACAAGCCTACAATACCTATGTCCGACCTACTCTGGAGTATGCCTCAACAGTCTGGGATCCACACACCCAAGACCTCATCTCCAAGATTGACATGGTGCAGAGACGGGCAGCTCGCTTTGTCAAGCATGATTATGACCCACGTCACAGTGTATCCTCAATGCTTCAAGATCTACAATGGCAGACACTGTACGAGAGGCGAGCAAAAAGCAAAGTCATCATGCTTTACCGGATCACTCATGGTTTAGTGGCAATACCATCCTGCCCTCCACACCTAGTTCCTTCGACAACACAAACCAGAGGTCACCCCGCCCAGTTCCAGATACAACACTACCGGATCTCGGCATTTCAATATTCTTTCTTTCCCAGCGCCATCTGCCTGTGGAACAACCTGCCAGCTTCAGCTGTGACTGCCCAAACCATGGAGCAGTTTAGGAGCAGGCTGAGTCCACTTACCCTACGTTAGGACGGTGGCGTTTTTTACTTGCACCTTTTCAACTGTAAATAGAGGATATCGTGTTCCTGATCGCACCCTTTGCACCTTACAGTACGACAATACTCTACTACAAGAGGAATGTACTACACCATATAGATAGATAGATAGACATATTGTGACTTGTCAAATGTCAGTGATATTATTAGATTAAAAATCATTAGCAAATGGCATATGACGTCATTCCGGGCTGACCTATAGTCGCAAAGATCTTCAGGGTATACACCACCAATGCACTGTGGGATGTCCCCGTCCACGTCCAGTAAAAGTTTATCACAGCAGAATAGTTCCTTCTACACGCAAATTCTACCCCGGGATCGAACGTTACGGAACCCCCATCCGCACTTACCGTCCAGGCTACATTTGACGTCTTAGAAAATGTCACTTGGGCTTAGCAAATACTACAGAGTTAATACAGATCTATATAATTCAAACATGAACATCGGTGGATTACATCGTCATCAAATTGTATTGAAGAAAATGGTGTGGTCGGAAAAAAACATGATTCGGCGACATTGTTTTGATAATGATAACGTCACAAGGTTAAATGCTCGAATCATACTAGCCGGTCGCTGGTCGCAACAGGTCGCGTAGTACTCGCTAGCTCAAAAGTATCTCGGTGCGACCAAAAGTCGCATCGAGCTACTAAATCGCCGGTAGTCGCAGGTATTTCCCGAACACGCAGACGACAACAAACCTGGTAATTGCTACTGATTGGTTATGCTAATTTCGAAGCAAAATAACCTCCCCCCATTGGTTGAAAAAGTATGGTGTTCATTACGTCATGAGTGACTGATCTTTCGAGTTGAACTGAAGTCAACTGGTGGCGACTGGTCGTTTCCAGTCAAGCGATCTCTTGATCGATGTATCGGGGTTTTTTATATGACGTAAAACTTGTCATAGGAGCGATTTAATCGCAAAGCGACCTTAGTATGAGTTTAGCAACATGTGCGCGATATTTTGCATTCGCTGGGATATGCCGTATAGTTCATGAATTTTTCGCCATTAAATAATTTAATAAATCACTTTATAAAGTTCTTGTATGTATTTATATGAATTCTATTTTATCTCTTGCATTGTTTTATATGTTTTTGTTGTATTTCTGAAACCTTGATGAGGTCTAATGAGATAAATTAAAAAAAAACACCTATAAAATACTTACATGGAGTATACGGTTTATACTGCTTTGACTATCTGCGGTCCGACAAATCAGTGCGTGGAATTCGTCGGGAACTTTGACAGCACTTTGACAGCTGTTGAAGAGACACAGGTGGTACACACACAGGAAGTCGCTATCTTAATCCGTTTAGACGACATGTATTCACGAATTTTCATTTTCGCACCTCAGATAATGCGCTGTTTTTCTGCTTCCGTTGTTCGGTTTTAAAAATAAGGTAGGTAGGAATGCACTGTAGGAAAACGTATTACTGATAATCTTATTTGCAAACGTCTAACCTTTGCGGTGTTCAAGAAATATTTCCATGAACAATTACTCGCTGCTGTGACACAGTTGTATCGGCTTTGAAACCAGGGGCTATGTCATGTAGCTATTGCAAGCAATAGCTACGTGAAGTTAGGTATAAGTTCCTTCTTTCGGTACAAATTGACAGGTTTTTATTAACTTTGATTGCCTATGGACAAAAAAAAGTTAAAGTGATCAGAACATCTGTATCTTTTTTATTGGCACACACAGTGTATGATACACATATACTTTTTTGTTATGCAGTGGCGGATACAGGGGGGAGGCGGATAGGCGGGTGCCTCCCGTAAATGTTGACAATATTTAGTCCTTTTTGTGTACCAATTTACCTTTTTCAGAGGCATAGGTAGGTTCCGTCGGTACATTTGCGATTTGTACCATGCGATATTTTTTGCCGGTTTTGGGAAGACCACATCGCTACCCCCCCTCCCCACTTAGCAGAAATTCACGAGCTGACGGGGAAAAAAATTGTGCTCCTGTTACGATTTTTTTTTGGTACCAATTAAAAAAACCTTGGTCAGCCCCCCCCGTACATTTTAATCCTGGATCCGCCACTGATATGAATGATGAGTGCAATATCAGTGCAATCTTTCAAAACGTCATTGAAGATATATATCTTTTTAATTTATGAATTGTGCATAGTACATGTAGACTGTGTTTGTACTATTATTATAAGTTGTTGTTGTTGTATTTGTACTTTAAGTTATTTCTGATGTGTAATCTATGATGTAATGTTCTTATAAATATTTTTTCATACATGTATGTTATGCGCCTCGGGGTTGTGTTCACAATGTGAGGTGCATTATAAATGCCCTTTTATTATTATTATTATTATTATTATTATTATGAGTGTGCGCAATTGGGGTGTAAATAAAATGTTGAAATCGCTACATTTTAATCGCGTTATATTGAAAAATCGGCTCAACTGCATAATGCAACATAGGCCTACATCCTAGACTAGATAGATACAAACCTTGTGTAAATAGTGTTGTTACACTTTATTCCAATTGTTTCACCCCTACTTACTTGGCATGTAGCGTCTACGGGAGTGCATTGGTGGTGTACAGTACATGTATACCCGTCAGCACGTTTCTGTTCTGACCGTGTTCTTTAACCCTAACTCTAGAACGTGGCAGTGGGGATGGAACGATGAACAGGGGGAGGGGGTTAAATAGAAAATGCGAAAAATTATGTCCGCCGGCCCCGGGAATTGAACCCGGGTCGGCCGCGTGACAGGCGAGATATACTACCACTCAGCCACGGGGGGAGGGCTTCACAGGCTAAAAATTCGGAGACCATATATACCCGTATTTTAGTGCTACATGAGATAGAACTTGTGCGCGCGCAAGCCAAGTGCTGCTGTTGTGTGGTTGCTGTGTGGCGTAGTAGGGTTAGGGTTAATAGAGCGTGGTCGTAACAGAAAAAAAGTTTTTAACAAAATATCCAAGTCCCCCCCCCCCCCCACCGGGATATGTATTGGTTGGGAATTTTTTTAATCTCAGTGTATTATTGTTTCAAAGAAATTTAAAAAGGAAATAAAAAAAAGAAACAGATTTTGCTTGAACGTATCTTTATAAAATCTTTGTGAGTTTTTTCAACAATCCCTTGCTGTTTTTGTGCTCTCGTTTTGTAAAGCTTTGTCATAGTATATGCTAGATAAACTTGTATACATGTATAACTTAATGTCAAAATCACACCAAATTTCCCCCTTTTCCCCTCAACCCAACATGATCATGTGGTGAAGGACGACGAAGCAATATCTCTTTTACCTTGAGACTAACTATCCACATTATTTGTTTATAAATAGGGATTCATCAAAGCTACAAACATGCCTCTTGGAAAGTTTCTTCTACCAGCCAAAGACACAAGACTTATCAAATACAATGACAGACTATTCAAGGTCAAGCTGCAGTATAGGCCTGATGAGGACAGTTCTGGGTAAGTACCTCATAAAACTGTAAATCCCTTCATCAATAACAATTTAACAAAGTAACTTACTAGAGGTATGGTCCTAAATCAATTGTGAATTATCACATCAAATGATCCAATTTATACATGTTTGGTTACAACGTTATCATATTTATTTATTTTGTCTGTGTGGGCATGTGTGGTACAGTAGGTAGATCACTGGACTCATAATCCAAAGGTTGTGAGATCGAGTCATGCTGTGGTCAACATGATGTGCTCTTAAAGTAAGGCACATTACCGCAATTACTACTGTCTACCCAGGTGTATTTAAATGGGTATCGGCATTATTCAGTGCTGGGATGGTATCAGACTTGCTGTGGAGGAGGTGTATCGAGCCCCACACAGCAATATTATAAGAATAAATGAGTCTGGCCATATCGCTTTTGAAAAGAGATGGGCACTCCCTCCGCTCCTGGGATTACAGGATCGACCGCCTGATCGAATCAACCTGGCAGCAATAATATCACCAATATTACTTTGTTGTGAAACAGATTGGTCAGTTTCTACGGTGACATGTAATAGTGCTAGATAACTTTTAACAAT
The DNA here is from genome assembly GCA_035610835.1 of Ophiura sarsii. Taxonomy (NCBI): domain Eukaryota; kingdom Metazoa; phylum Echinodermata; class Ophiuroidea; order Amphilepidida; family Ophiuridae; genus Ophiura; species Ophiura sarsii. Next base: position 65,250,012 of record CM069441.1, on the reverse strand, counting down.
AACATTTATTTAGATTCACAATAAATCAGTCATGGTAATTCTCTTTTCAGTGGTGATTTCAACCAACAAGTCAGTGAAGAAGAAATACAGACAGAAATGAAGGTAGGTAGAAATGTGTCAAGTAAATGAAGTGAAGAAATGAAGAACTTAAACTTAAAGGCATATTATGTGATCTTTTTTACATGGAACGAACGCCCTCTATCTTTTGATATTTTCCCCTCGAAATGCAATTTTTTGTTAAATTACATTTATAACTATGAAACTGAAATATCCTTATAAGTTACAGAGCAATTTATGTTTCCTAATTACATCAAAATCAAATTTTGAAATAAGTTGTTTCTGGCTACAATCGCATACACTAAAGTGACCACACCCCTCACAGAATATTTTAATGAAAATCGAAACAAAGTTGTTGAATCGATCCTTAAATTTGAAGCAGATTTCCATTATGATTTAGTAGGTACTGTGATGGGTTTTTTTACGGAAAATACAGTCAAAATAGAGTCCATGATAGTCCTGATATTCAAACTTCATTATAAGAGAAAGAGTAATAAATATAAGACTAACAGCCGAGTGCACCAATGACGGGTAACTTAATAGGGAGGTAAGCTACCTCCCTAGTAGTTATGCTCTAACTGTAGCATAACTCACTAACGATGTAATTCTTAGAGCATAACTGACGAGTAACACCAGCATAGCAACTAGCGAGGTAAATATCCACATTAATCAGCATCGTCCCCTTACAAAATTAATCGGCGCATATGCCAAGTGTTAACCTATAGTTTACTGTAAAATACTGACGTGAGTGGTCCTCCGTAATATTTAAAACGTGTCGTCACTCGCTAGGTCATAGGTGAGTGTACATAATTAACATAAATAATCACGTTGAGTCGGCCTGCGTTCGGAACAAAAAATGACGGTATTTCTTTGGCCAAAAATTTCGAATTTGTTCAATGCTTTTTCAAAAATAAGGACTATCAAGACATTACAAACATATTTTGGGCGAGGGGCACACACAAATATTGCACCAAAAAGCACAATTTTAATGACAAACACAAGCACCCGATGAAAACAATTAAATACATTTATAACACAACTCGTATCACAAATACTTCAGTGGCGTGGACACCTAGTTCTTCGCTCAATAACCGCGGGACCCCGGTTCGATATGTTTTTTTTAAATTTCGTTCTAGTTCTACCCTTCCACTCACAATAATGTTGAAACTTGGCTATTAATTAATAAAAACAATAATTATTTTATTTTATTTAGTCATTATTTAAGATCCTTGGACAATTAGTACATTTTGGTCAAAATATGACCCAAAATCGGTGCGATTAGTGTTTGAATGGGCAAAAGGAGTTGATCTAAATTTTGACTAAAAAAGTCACCAAATTGCATGAATGGATTTTCAAAAATATAAAAACCTTTCAGCTTATGAGGGGTCATATTCCACTTCAAATAGACACCCACTGGGCATGCAAGCTCAATTGGTCCTTCAGCATCAGCGAATCATCCCCTCCAATGTTCACAACAAATTTACGCTACTGCTCAATCGACTGACTTGTGGCATAAAACGTTATGCTCCAACTTACTCTTGGGTCCGGTCAGGTATAACATTTAGCGTAAATTACCCGTCAGTTACTAGCCTAGTAGCTTACCCCGCATTGGCGCTCTCAACATTTTGGGTTACGCCTCAGTTACTCGCGAGGTAGCGCTATTCTTCAGCTACCCGTCATTGGTGCACTCGGCCGAATGAGGGCCTAACATTTCGATCCCAACAGAATCTTTATCGAAGGCATAAATAAGAGAAAGCGATAACAAAATATGTGTAAACATTTGAAAAAGATCACATAATATTGCTTGAAGAACTGGGCACTTGATTGTAATCCTGTATGTTTTCTCGCCACCAAGTGTAACTATGTGACTTTGCGGCAATCAATAACAATAGTTGATTGCCTGCATCACATACTGTTATGTATTGTTAAAGCTGCATCACAAACTATTATTTTGATTGAAAACCAGGGCCAGAATTTCGTTGCACCTTGTGAGAATCCAAACAGCTTCTTGCAATTACATTTAAAGAGAATCGTGTTTGACGATTTTTCGCAAACCTGTCCATTGATCCAGAATTAATTGAGAATAAGATTCTCCGATTCTCGCCGAATTTCTAGCCCTCCACACTTCATATTGCTTACTATTGCTTGATAAGTTTTTTTTTCTAAACAGGTTGAACAAACACTAAAAGTTGTGTTAAATTGGTATGTTAATATTTTAATTTACATTGATTTATCAAACAATTTGTGTGTGGGCAAATTGTGTGTGTGATACTGCCAATGAATATATGATGCATGAGTGGGATTACGAAAGGCTTATCCAAGATTTTTTCACATGCTAACTATACAATATTTGAGTGACAAATTATTAGCATAAATGGATTTGGAAACCAACCACTTGTACACAAGGGCCGTACAATTGTGAATAGACCTATCATCGGTGTAACACAAGGTACAAAATGTTGTACTCTTTTTGATAAATCAGTGATAATGAAGGTTTTTGATACATCTACATGAACAACGCTTTAAAACCCTGATGATTTGTTGTTGATATTATTTTATAGGCAGCTATAAAGGCAGTGTTAGCCATGAGAGATGATTTATGCCCCTTCAAGACAAATCACTTTATCATATATCCTGGTAAGTTATGTAGCATTGTTTACCAAACACTGTAAATGGCTGAATAGGCCTACTGTTTTAATGAATGTTGAAATATTTCAAAGACAATGATATACATATATTTAAACGACGCCTTAAGTGGAACAATCATTTAAAAACACTGAACTCCTTTGAATCCAAGTGCTATATCCTTGCAGAATATGATAATAGACTTTAAATTCTCACCAAGGCAAGGAATAATTTGATACAAATATCTGTCTGAAGGATTTTAATTTGATTCATTTCTGTCTAAGGATTTGATTCCTATCAGGCAATCCTACCAGATATACAGGGGGAGTGTAAAAAGTGTACTCAACTTTGTGATTTTATATCTTAAAATCTGTGCAAAAATGACACATATTTTTTTATTGAGGCAGACGGATTATCTCATTAGCTTTCTTAAGAATTTTGGTTGGTTGAAATTGGTTGTGGTAAACATATGTTATGCTCATTTTCGTAAAAGTCAACATTTTATAAACCATGCAGAGTGCATTTGGGAAAATGTTGTAATTAGAAAAATGGAATTTTCCTGACATAGAGCGGGGCTAACAAATTTGGGCAATTAGGATACATTTAATGGAAATATTTCAAAGCCTATCTCACAATTCATTCATTTCTCACATTCCATCAACAGATAAAAAGTATTGGAACACCGCCTCCTTGCTAAAGTTCTTTGAGCATGGCAAACAACTAAAGGCTGAACCCTATGTGTTGAACTTGGTAATAGAGAAGATAAGAAGTGATTTAGTATCTCAGAGGGATACCAAATCGGATGAGAACAACCAACATGAAAATACCAACAACCAGGTAATTGATATACGACTTTTAATCAAAGAGTGAAAAAGATAGAAATTTGCGGCGCTCTCTTGCAGGAAATATTTATTTTTTAGGGAGATTTTGATATTTCAAGTAAAGGAATATGCAACAAATTGTATTGTTGGAAATCACATTTTATCCCTGAGATATTTTGTTCCTCCCTTGCATTGGAGTTAACAATGTTGTTCACATCAAAAAGTTAGACTGCTTGTAAACATTAAATAGAAATAGACCTGTGCAATTATTCCATGCTTTACATTAAAGCATAGCATAATAGCGCAGGTCTGACAGCATTTATTGCAATCATCGGTCGTCCTTGGACGGAATAGTGGAAGCAGCTGACACATATTGGTACCATGTAGCTTTATTCATCATGAGCTGTGGAATATCACTTAGGTCAAGATTTTGTTATTACTAATATACTATTGTCACTGTCATAATGCTATGGACATAATTCAAGCTACAGCATGTCCCAAAAAACTGGGTCCAAAAGCTGGAGACCTTATAACTTCAAAATGTAGCTCTTAACTGCTTCATACTTCGGATATAAAAGAAAATGTATTTGACCTTGACTGGTGCAAGTTTTCCCTGCATGGAGTTTATTCTCTGAAAAAACTTTATGCTTGGTCAAACAAAGTTCATTTAACGTCCATCTGTTTACATTTGGATTTCTGTTTCTTATTTGAATATTCAACAACAAATCACATCATAGAAAAGCATATGTTAGAGTGCGTTGATACGGTACCTGAGACCATATGGTCTCAGATTGATACACTGCCTTAATAATTCCTTTGATGATGAGATGAATGACTTATTGGCTGGTTTCCAATTCCAAAGAAATGGTTTTTGAGCTGCTACAAGGAATGGCAGGGTCTCAGAAGATTATTTAGTGATTTTCTAAAAATGTCATAGGTATTTACACTTTTTATCCAAGGTGAAGATATGTTTCCTGCCTAAGTTAGTTTTAAAGAATAAATTCAAAGGCGAAACTTTGATGAAATCAGAACAATGCGTAAAGGCACCACATGGGTGTTTCATGGGCAATATCGGGACAAACAGGTTCTGACCACGCTCTATTCAAAGCTTTCAGATTGGTCTTATAATTTCACCAATTAAGGTCAGATATATTTATATTTCTTAATATGAAGCAGCTCTGTTCCCTTCTTTTTCACTTATAAGCTCTTCAGTTTTCTAACCCATTTTTTTGGACACACTGTATTTCAGGTGAGCATGCAATAATGCATGCATGCAAGTGACGATTTCAGGATTGACCAATCATGACACACGGTCATTGTTTGAAAGTGACCGGTACGCACTTGCACTTCCGGGTTTGGTTGAATTATGTCTATAGCATTATGACGCTGACTATAATGTAATATCTCAATTGTTCAACAGCATGGAGAAGATGGAGGTCGAAGAGCAGGACAAAGCAGGTCAAATAGGGATGGTGATCAAGATGTACAACATCGACAAACAAGAGCACAGACACGGTATGCAATTTACCAAAAACCCTAGCTTTGTGTAGGTCACATCTTTACCAGCAGGTTCCCAAGTTCTTTATGCAAAATCATGACAAATCTTGTCTATTATTACCACTAAGCTCCGTGGATATTTGAGATATGAGCGGTATGCAATTTACCAAAAACCCTAGCTTTGTGTAGGTCACATCTTTACCAGCAGGTTCCCAAGTTCTTTATGCAAAATCATGACAAATCTTGTCTATTTTTAGCTCAGCCTACTACAGTAGGATGAGGCTCTTGTTATACCGTTCGAAAGGTCAGTGATAGCATGGTGAATGGCGAATAGTTTCTAAACGCTAGGAAGTAAAAATGGCCCGGAAAAATGGCAATTAAGACAAAACAGATAAAACATTTAAAAAAGTGACTCTGAATATCTTCTAGATATGTTACGATACAACATATGAGATGCATTTCCTGACGTTTTTCACTTGCGTTAAAATGTTATTTAAAGGTTTAGCCAAAAAAAACTAGGGTGTCTTGAAACTCGTCCAGGTCAAGCAAGCACCTGCAAGGCAAGTCATTTTTCACTATCATTATTCAAAGAAGATTTCTTGATGTACCCCATAATGCTTAGCGCCCCTACAGTATTAGCAGGGCTTATCACCAGAACAAACAGTGTCACACATGTGTTAAAGTATTTAACAACTGAAGGTCATCTGGTCATGTGATGAAAGTGAAGCATCCTGGGGTGCATCAAGAAATGTTTGATCATTATTTGAGCTTGTCAAACTCAAAACAAACAGGAGTTCCTTTAGGGCTTAGGCCAAAAAATTTTGTTTGTTTGTTTGTCCACGTCCGACCGACCGTGTACCTTGGTGCCGACCATATTATTATTTATTTTCTATTATTTTTTTAAAACAACTTTTTTTTTAGCAATTTAAATGGCCAAACGGACCGTTTTATTCCTAATTTTGTACGCTGTAAGCTGATTTCAACATAATATAAAACAATTTGTTTGGGTACCTACCTAGTTAGTTCGGGGAAAAATTGCCTAGGTTTAGTAACCTGTAATACTTTCACGTATATATATCTAACAGAACGTCACCACTATGTTATTTCACTTTTTGCAAATTTTCTATCATAATTAATGGCGGCGACCGACAACATGTTCACGGTATCTGCGCATTGCAAATTTGTTACAAAAAATACCCTTTGACCGAGTTTGCAGTGTTGCAACCAGTACTACAATATTGCAACTTTATACAGACAATCTGTCCGAGCAGGATTTCAATTCTAACAAACTCATGAAAAAAAGTTCAATACTATCAAAGTGATGTGTTTTGTGTTTGGACGACTTTAATTCACAGTATTCATGCCAAATTTATATTCCCAAATACAATATCCGTATTTAAAAAAAAAAAAAATTATCCAACCTGCAGACCCTACCTTTTTCGGACCTCTATGGACAAACAAACAATTTGTTTTTTTGCCTTAAGGCCATGTGTTTTGAACTCGCCACCCTTCCCGTTGCATGTCCAGATTTTTACATTTTACACCATCTGAGATTCGAATTAGCATATCGCAATAACTACTTAAAAAGTATATATTTTCTGAACGGTAATCTCACAAGGAATCTAAATATGCGATTGGAATTTGCATAAGACCTAATGGTAACATGTTGTGATTAAGAATGTTCAAAAAATATCGATTTTTTTTCATATTTTGATTAAAGCTCAATATTTTTTATATTCCTATCCCAATCATCACAGGGTAACACAGGGGGTAACACATGATTGTTCCAGGATCTTGAAATACCCCCTATTTGAAGGTGTTTCCTGGACAATTTTGCCAATTTGAGCCCCTTTTTTGTACTAAAACGCGGACATTTTGCCTGAAAATAACGCCCCTTTTTCACCATTCCAAGGACACTTTATATATAGTCCCTCTATTTGCGTAAAACGAGGACATTCTATTCTATTTTCTTCTTCGCGTACATAAACCTCTACAAAAAACACCCCTAATTTGTTTAAATCGCGGACATAGGTTTCAAAATGACCCCTTATTTTTGGAAAACGTGGACAAAGCTTAAAAAACACCCCTAATTTAGGGAAATCGCGGACCAGGGCAGGAAAAAGAGGGCAAATCAGCAAGCTCCTTGCCGGGAAATGTTGCCATATCGCGGGAAATCCCTACCCCTCCCCCTCCTAAATTTTTTTAAATTTATTTATTTATTTATTATTATTATTTTTTTTAAGAGTTTTTTTTTTAGAGTATTAGGCATTATACAGCCGATATTCCATAATATGATGCACCATGGCATCAATTGGACCTTAATTTTCGAAAAAGCTTAAAGGGCACAGGAAAAGGGATGATAGTCCTGCTACAAGTCTTTGTGGGACATTCCATTATAATAAACAGGGCCAGAAAAATGAACACGCCACAAATGACATCATTTGTGGTATATTGATTATCAGTGAGTATCATGAATAGATTCAAACCAGTTACGTGGAATTTTCTTTTCATAGTACTCACAGAACTATCAATAGTTCCACAATTGATGTCATAATCAACTAGCACATATATTGAATGCTTTCTGGTCCCTCCTCGTAGACTTGACTCAAATCACACCACTTGTATTTGCATTTCATGTGCCCTTTCAAGGTTCTATGGGGGGCAGCCCCCTCCGCCGCTAAACCAGCGGTAAATCCAACTTTGTCGAATTTCTCTTGCAGGGAAACCTTGCATTTTTTCCAGCCCTGTCGCGGGCATAGCTTCAAAAAGCACCCCTAATTTAGGAAAATCGCGGACATAAAATGTTCGCGGAATGTCCGCGGACATGGTATGTTCGCGGAATGTCCGCGGACATGGTACAGAAAACCGCCCTTTTCCGCGAGTTTTGGAACGATCATGCGTACCCAAAGTCAATGTTGACTGAAACCACCGGGGCAAAAATGTACCTCAATCGTTCCAAAAGTAGGTGTAAAGTTTAAAAAAAATTGCACAGTTCTTGACTCACAAAAGTCTTGTTGGTTCTTTCTCATTTCTCGCCCCCAATATGAATAACCTAGCTACGTCAAAAAAGTTCAGAAACTCAAAAATGCAAGTTGGCCACCCCCCCCCAGGCCCCAAGTATTTCTGAACACTCCCTAAACGGCTATATCTTGCCTCACGTCCCGTACAGAATAAACCGTGTATAGCTACAACATATTTTAATTGGTTTGAGCATGCGCACTTGAGTTACGGGACGTGTAGCAATAGACATTGCCCCCTAAACTATCCTTGGGGATCGGCAGAATTAAAAAGTGCACATTAAGTTGAAATATCCATTGAAAGTTCTGAGTAAAATGCTGAAAAGTTGCAGAATTCGCCAGTGTAGGTAGGCTAATTTAATTTACCAAGCCAGTCATGCCAGTGGGTACTGGATATAACAGACTATACAATCTAGAGGCAATGTAAAAGCTCATCAGAGTCCTAAAATGATGTATTTGAGGTTTATTTACATTGTTTTTTGTGTCTAATTATTTATTTAAGCATTCATATGTCAAAGGTCACCTTTTATGGTCAAATGTCATCTGAGGTCAAGTTGTAAAATAAGCGGTAAACATATAAAAATGATAATTTTTGTGCATACATTATTATGTTTTGAGCTGTTCAAGTGTGAATGACATTGGATCCAAAACTTTATAATGATAAAATTGGGTGATTTACCGAGTTTTAAAAATATTTTTAAAGAAAACACCTCATAGCTCAACCAATACATTATGGACCTAATCTATCCAATACATGAAATTGACAGCTTGTCACTAATGGACAGGGATAGCACTGGATCAAAAATGTGAGAGGTCTCATGACATTTTTCAGGACCCCGTAGGACTTCAAAAAACAAATTTAAGGGGTCCCCAACAAAATTGAGGGGTCCTGAAGTTTGGGTATTTGAAAATTTTACATATTTACGGACAGTTTAATGAATTTATATTGTGAGCAAAGGATGGTTATGTAATTTACAGAATTTCTTAAGGTTTCCATTTCCATACATCGTCAAATTTAAGGGGTCCCTTCAATTTTGATCGGGACCCGCAAGTCTTTCCAATTAGAGATCTGACGCGTCACTACAAGAAAGTGAGAGGTCTAGGACGCGCAGACGTGTCAGAATGCGACCCCTGCTAATGGATACATGAAATTTATAGCTTGTCGCTAGCTGAGCTTCTGCATCATTGATGCTCTCGTTACCACTAAGCTCCGTGGATATTTGAGATATGAGCGGTATGTAATTTACCAAAAACCCTAGCTTTGTGTAGGTCACATCTTTACCAGTGTAATAATTCGGTTTCTCTCCGATCGTTCACAGACCAGTGGATTCGGGTACGCCGATGGAAGACGCACCGTTCATCTTGATTAATTACTGCTGATTACTGATGATTATTAAAAACATAATTAAAGTACTTATTTTGATTTAACGATGATTATAGATGGTTCCATGTTGATCTAGAAGACTTTAAATTAATGTTGATTCCATGATCGAGAAGATTGGTTGCGTGATTGCCGCAGATTACGTAAGATTATTCAACACAATTACGACGATAAATCACTAATTATGAATCATTTTAATCACTCTCCAATTAATGCCATACTTTCAGTGAGGGCGCGCTAACATGATCTTTATGGTCATGTCAGCAGGGATGGGACTACAATATTGAAACACAGTTTTACCACATAACCCCCTTCCCTCACAAGCGCTGTCCCAGCGCGTCAAAACTCTCCTACGTAAAAGTTAATGTCTTGGACAGTCATATATTAATACAATGTACATGTGTGTGTACGGTGTCTTTTCCATAACACATCTCCTGTAGCAATAACTGTGTCACAGTCACTCAAAACTCCAGTATGATTTACTTGATTGTCTATTCAAAACGTCCTGTAGTCTCCAAATCTATCTCGTTGGTTGCGTCGGTCAATGATAGTCGATGATGTAATACCTTAGCGTAGCGTTGTGGCGAACAGTGAGTGGTACACATACTATTATTATGATCTTAATATTTCAACCTGTGTGAACTCTTCTCTTCCGTATGCAACAACTTATTAGACTCCATACAGTCGACACACTACTTTATGCATCAGTTACATACTAATTATTTAGCCAAGCGTCCACATATGAAACATGCGTAAAAATGCAATTTAAAATAAACTAAAATACACTAATGACATATGAAATGAGACACTTGAATTCCATAAAAAACATTACATTTGAATTGTCAACAATGTTTTACAGCCAACAATTTACAAATTCTATAAACACTTTTTAAATCACCTGCTCCACACAGGACCAAAGGTACATTCTAAAAATGTCCTAACAGGGGAAATTTTGCACGAAATATCGTAATCCTGGCTAGAGCTAAATTTTCTCTGCCTACAATATTGTTCAAACACATAGATACAAGAATTTGCTCTCGTGGCTGACAACCTGGACAAGAGCTAATAATTCTCTGTCAAGCTGAACATTTCCAAAAGATCATAAAAAAATCTTTTACACCGGTCCTCAAATCATTTAAAAAAAACAGAACAATGCAAAACTAGAATTTGAATATGTTCAAATCATTTAAACCAGCACTGATTTGAACCACCTTCAATCGTTCTGGTATACGACAAGGAATTTTCCCACGGGCCAGGAAATAAAGAAAAACACTGTTGGCACAAAAATATTAGAAAAATCACCGAACAGAAATCAAGTGTGTCACACATCTGTCACTTACCATGTACGCAATTTTATAAATAAATGCAATGTAATTTTAACCGGTTATAAAAGGAAACTACAAAATAATCACGATGATTTGCCAAAGAACGCATCAACTCAGTTGGCGGCCAAGTCAAATACGTTCTCCCTCACCACAATACAATGAAGCGTCCTTAAATGTTAAACATAAATTTGTCTTGTTTTGACAAAGTCCCATGTCTGTCCATTTTACCATTCACTGCCAAAGATGTCACAAACTGTCTCGTCAATTATGTCCACCACAGAAAATGTGCAGTCCAGTCGAAAGGAGTTTGTAGTCCATGTCAATATCATCAATATCCAATAATAGCAAAACACACTCAAACGGCTTTATTCACTAATCATGGCACCAAGTTGCATTTTAAACATATCCGAATGTCCTTGTCTGTCACATCATAAATCTGTTTAGGTCGAGTTGGTCGATACATGCTGACTGGTTTGATACGGACGAATTGGTCCCTACCCGAGTTGATTGACGGTCGGTTAACATGCGATGTTTACATTTTAAACGTAATGTGAATAACACGCCCTTGAAGAAATCTCACTGAATACTGATTTATACTAGTTCGTAATACTATTAAAGATGAACAATGTAATACTTCGGTTTCTCTCCGATCGTTCACAGACCGGTGGATTCGGGTACGCCGATGGAAGACGCACCGTTCATCTTGATTAATTACTGCTGATTACTGATGATTATTAAAAACATAATTAAAGTACTTATTTTGATTTAACGATGATTATAGATGGTTCCATGTTGATCTAGAAGACTTTAAATTAATGTTGATTCCATGATCGAGAAGATTGGTTGCGTGATTGCCGCAGATTACGTAAGATTATTCAACACAATTACGACGATAAATCACTAATTTATAAATCATTTTAATCACTCTCCAATTAATGCCATACTTTCAGTGAGGGCGCGCTAACATGATCTTTATGGTCATGCCAGCAGGGATGGGACTACAATATTGAAACACAGTTTTACCACACCAGCAGGTTCCCAAGTTCTTTATGCAAAATCATGACAAATCTGTCTATTTTTACCACTAAGCTCCATGGATATTTGAGATATGAGCAGTAAAACAAATGATCTATATTCATCTTACTTTTAAAACAAATTTGAGAATGCAATCAACTCAATGTAATCTACTTGTTACTTATTTCTTTAGACGAAAGACAGCTCAACGTCACCAGGGTAATGATGCCAGCAGTGGCCCATCAGATGCTATTGCAGAAAGTGAACCTGATGGAGCCCAGTTCAACTCCCCACCACGCAAACATCGCCGGTATGTGTTACGTGAGAGAGCCATGACAGCATCACCTGATCCAAACAGACGAACAGTACGAGATTCCAGCAGACCACAGCAACACGATACCAACAGACGACAGCAACATGATTCCAAGAAACAACCTGTTAGGACATCCAAGAGATTGAGAGGTATGACATTTTGATTTTCAGATTGAAATGATAGTTACATTTACCAGCACATCGCTTTAATTGATTGTGCTACAGTCAGAGTAGTTAAGTGTGGTGAATAATTTCACAATAGACAAGTTGTGTTAATACTGAATTCAACAACTACCACATACCTTAATTACACTAGCAAAGCATTTTAAATTTGAGATACACAATCAGCACACCAATTGAACCGCACCACACGGATAATGTGTTTACGTGATCGTAGCCGCAGTGTGTGTTGTTTTGGAATGATCACTGTTTATATCGACTTTTGAAACTAAAAGGAACTTGATTGTTATTTCAATTTGGTCATTTTAGTGTTACGGGTTTGGGAAATAGTTTGAATGAAGTTGTTAAAAATAAAGTAAGATTGAGTTGTTTTCTTATTTGCATCATCAATAAACCACAGATGCGCAGAACTTAAGAACTACAAGTTGTAGATTGCTGATACATGATTTAATCCCTAAATAATTGATTTTTAAAATGCTGTACAACTCCTTATTGATGGCTTATAGACAGCCAACTTACTTCATATCATCCTATGACTTAACGTGACAAATAATGATGGGAGGTTGGTAAAACTTGGTATATATGAGAGATTGAATTACATGATCTTTCCTTGACAGCAATTCTCAGAATCATGATGTTCATATTAGAACTATGGATATTTATAGAATATCATGGTTGATAACATATTTTAAACCAAGTTTGCATAAATCAAGTTTGCATAACCAATGGAATGAAACTAAGACACAACTTATGCTTTGTTAGATGAAGATGGAGAATCCCATAGAGTTAGAAAGATAGGTATGCAGAGTATGCATGATAGATACGGGATGATAGACAGTGCTGAGGATACGGTGAGGACGTTGCGCTATTGTCAGGCTTTATTATGATCATGTCATTTTTTGGGCTAGGCTATAGTTTAATCAGTTCCAAATTGGCGAGCCTTCTAACAGCTGCGAATTAAACCAGAAGAGCGTGAGCCCGCATGAATGCAACAGGTTTATTTGGGTATCATATATGCGTGACGTGTGAGTGCTGAAATCATGCGCCTGTTAGAATTGCACGCATGTAAAAGGCTCACGTACGTTTGGATTACTTTTGCACGAGGAGAGATCAAAAACGCATACTTCTCCCCCGTTTCTCACCGACTAAACTTTAGACATTTTAATAATTTCTATGTTGTGCTCACTTTTTCGAACAATTGAAAATAAAACAGCAAACAGAGCAAGAAGAATCCAACCATAACAAAAATGCTCTATACAGTAGAGCACTAGATTCAAAAGCTTAAGTGTTGATGACTGAGACAACTTATTTCTGCCATACTTGGAATACTTTCTTTGCAAACAAGTGAATGATAATTAAATATGCTATTGATTTACCAAATTGCTCTAGATCATATCCAAATAAAAACATTTAGCGAAATCCTTGGAAATCTTTGCAGCCAAATAGTTAGACAAATTATTTGTTAAGCTGTAAAACTCCTATTGCCAAATTACATTGACACCAATTAATGACCTGACATAATAAAGCCAGTTAGAATTGAGTTGATATGGTTTTATACTAACAGAATTCTACATCATTGTTTTGACTATTGTTTTTTAATTATTATAACTAACTTGAACCATATATTATTTTCTTCCTTTACATTTTGTTAGAGGGCAATTTTGTGTGTAAATGATTGTGTTTATTTTTATCGTTATCATAAAATTTTGAATGTTATTTAAACTTATTTTCCAATCTTTTTGACGAAATAGCAAGTTTCTCATCATATTAGCTTTATATCATTACTCATGTTTTTATCATTGAAATAATTCAAGGAACCCTGCTGACAAGAATACAGAACACTGCCATTTTAAAAGTATTTAAGCAATTATTTTAGCTTGATTTTCAAATACTTGTTTATTTAAGGTTTCTTTGATTATTATTTTCTCATTTATACAATTAAATTCTGGGTATTCATGAATATGTCAGCAAAAGTTCTGTAACTTCTACAGTTCAATTTGTTTTCAAATAAGACCTTAAATATGATTTAGACAAAGCATTGTAATGAAAATGTCATCATAGTTAATAGTTACAAGCATGGTTCACATTTAGACACTGTGTCAGGTATGCTGGTTCCTTGGATCCTTTGCGCCAACTCATCCATAGGTGAAGGTATAGGCTTCTCCATTACTTACGAGAATCGACTTTATGCCACATTATGTTCGCTCTGTTATGACATACGGCAAATAACGATCAATGCAAGTTGTAGTTGAGAGTGATGCATCAAATGCCAAATGCATTGTCACACTGTCATGTGTACAGCACAATGGAGACAAGCTATGCCATGCGTGTGAAGTGTGACGAGTGTTTTTTTTGTTTCAATCAGCGAACTTGTTATTGTTCTATGTGTGACACTGGCACTGGCTGAATTTATTGTGCATTATTTTACATCATTTCATGCATAGACATGACTATTATGCCAGCAAATCAATGTAATGATATGGCTTGCGCATCCGTGCATCTATGTTGTGTGGAGCCCATTGACTAGGGAACCAGCATATGTGTCAGGTGACCTGTTACATTGCACATTATTTATTCTAAAAACATGTTATTCATTTCTAGGTACAAGAGGGAGAAAGTCCAAGTCGTCGTCATCGGGCCACTCCAGGTAATATAGAGGTGGATGTTGGAGCTACTGCATGTGATGCCTCACAACCGGCTCATCCACAAGGCAAGTTGCTTTTGTATATTTAATTAAATTTAACAAATCAACGTAAGAATGCACACACTTTGGATCATGATCAGATGTAAATGACCAAATAAGCAGGCATGCATATTGAGGAGGGGAATTATAATCTCTTTCCTGTCAAAAAAAGGTGAGTTTGAGTGTAGCCTATATTTGGGTACATTAGATGCCCATAATTATGGACGAATAAGTGTTAAGTGCAACAATCTTAGAGACAATGAGCGTGTTTCTGCTGGGACACTGCAAAAAGTAAACGCTAAGTTTCAATTGGTCAGTTTTTAATCCCCCCTGTTTCTACTCGTGAAAAGTTACCGCTAAGTTTATCGATCCTAGTCGATGGGCCACGACATTTGACCTTTTGTAATACCAAACAATGGCACCGCACCTGAAAAAGATTGCTTCACAATAATGTGTATAATCCAGCGTGACACGGTTCACGGCGCAAACCGCTAAGAATCGCCTTTCTGTTTCTATTGGGTTTATTGCCGATTATTGCCGGTTCCAAACCTGGTTTGTGAAGGTTTTTGGGATTACCAAAAATACCGATTATTGCCGGGTTCTGCCTGTTTCTACTGGGCAAACTTAGCGGTTATTAACGGTTTCTTCCCCAGCAGAAACACGCTCAATGTGTTTGAACACTGACCCAAATGGCCATGCTGTTTGTACCAAAACATGCACACTATTTGAGTCACATGAAAATAACAATTCTTGTTTATGGTAGCCTGAAGAATCCCCTTCCTTATACCTCCCCTTTCCCCAATCAATGTTGCGAGGCCATGTGCTGATGGTGGACAAATTGTGGGAGTTAACATTGATCAGGGGCAGAAGGGGGAACACTTTACATTACACCTACAAAGTGTTTGAACAATATTTTCTAACATTGTAGGTCTAGTGTGTGCAATGTATCTTATAGTATAACAGCATTTTGAGTAATGAATTTTAAACGCAAAATGCAAAAGTTTATCCTAAATATTACGATTTCTGTTTTACTTGTTTCATTAGGTGGTGTACTACAGCATGAAATGCTGCGTCCCAATCCTAGCCAGATTGAGCAATGCCAGCTTGAAGAGGAGATGAGGCTTCAGAGGTTAGCTGGACCAGCCAGATGTAATAGAGGACACCCAGCGTTTGCATCACCCAGTGATGTGGAAGCATCCAGGAGTGCTATCAAGAAGCTTATTGAGTAAGAAACCAATAGGGTGTAATTAATACTAATAGGTTGGTATGCACAAAACATGTTCCTGGTCTAAATGAAGAATAGTCCTTCTGGAATGACCATTTTATACCTTTATATCCCTTGTATACTTCCCGACAAAATCCTAGAAGTAAAATTGGATCTATCTAATTAAGGCTAATAAATCGCTAACATGCATTGTCCCTTTTAAGGTCCATATTGCAGAATGAGGTCATCTATGTATAAAAAGATCCTTTCAGACTAATCTTCATTTAGACCAAGTTGTTTTGTGCCTACGAACCCATGGATTCAATGATTAGACCAAGAAAATAAAGAAATAAGCGACTAGCAAAAAGAAATATGTATCCCCAAAGCAACTAAAAGAATCAACAAGAACAATGAATATTGACACACAAATTGTTTTGCTTGTCAAAAAACGACAACGTGTTTACAGAAAATATGAAAGGAAACAAAAAAGCCTGACCGTCTGACCCGACCTGAGAAGTCTGTTTGCCCGTACAACAGGTTTTTGGCCCGTACAACAGGTTTTTTGCCCGTACAACAGGTTTTTTGCCCGTACAACAGGTTTTTTGCCCGTACAACAGGTTTTTTGCCCGTACAACAGGTTTTTTGCCCGTACAACAGGTTTTTTGCCCGTACAACAGGTTTTTGGCCCGTACAACAGGTTTTTTGCCCGTACAACGGGTTTTTGTTTACGTCGCCTAACAAAAGAAATAAAGACAGCAAAAAAAGTAACTCGGCTGTTGTAAAAGCACCTATAATTTTAAAATTGTTACTCATATTCTCAAAATGAAAATACCAGGAGACGGAAAATTTAATTACGGTGATTTTGACACCTTGTTTGTTAAAATTGATTGAGTATTGTTGTCGCGGTATGTGCTTACAGATGAAAAGTGCCCATTTCCATTGTTGCAGTAACTCCTATTAATCTCTCTGATTCAGCGTGAAGATAATAGCGGGAATTTTGATTAGCTGTTCTTGTTGCGCTGTAAACTTGATTAGCATAATCCGGGACAAATTTAATGGGGATGACAGGCGTACTTCTTTACAATTAAAAAGTATGAATTTAAAACACCTAATGCAAGGTCCGAGAAGACAGACAGACAGGACAGTTCATCGCCATGGGCAGATTTGATATCAACATTCCCGCTATTATCTTCACACTTAATTAGAGAGATCAATAGGAGTTACTGCAACAATGGAAATGGGCACTTTTCATCTGTAAGCACATACCGCGACAACAATACTCAATCGATTTTAACAAACAAGGTGTCAAAATCATCGTAATTAAATTTTCCGTCTCCTGGTATTTTCCTTTTTAGAATATGAGTAACAATTTTAAAATTATAGGTGCTTTTACAACAGCCGAGTTACTTTTTTTGCTGTCTTTAAGTTAATATAAGAAGCATATCAAATAATGCATTTATGTTTTATATAAATCAGTGGAATTGCAATTGATTATTTGTTCAAGTGAAAGACCAATTATATCTCGAAAGTGGCAGAGCACCCTTGCTTATATCACAGGAATAAGGTGGTCAACTTTAATGGGATGAAGTCTTTTTATTTGATGGAGTGCTAACCATCAATTCTATGTTTTTTTCAAGAAAATACATGGGATCTTTGTTAAATAATTTATGTCCCTCATGGGAAACTTTTTTTGACAAAGATGATTTAATGTTCAAATAATCTTCCATTTCCTTATTTATGATATGTTTGTTTTGTATTTGTGTTTTTGTTCTCAACAGTGTAATGCTGACACCAGCCAAGAGGTTCTTCTCAAAGTAAATCTGAGATGGATAGTCACCAAATTGTGAATGATGTATTTGGTAAAATAAATAAATTACCAAATGTATTATTTTACTTTATTGTCCAGGAGTGATGCTACTTTAGTATGGATGGCGGCTTTTGACATTAAGGAAGTATGTCAGATTGCAGAACTAAAACTCTGTATACATGTGCAAGCCTATTTTGAAAGGTTGATTTTGACAGTATTGGCTATATGAGGATTTAGTAAGGTGACAGAGTACATGATTCATGAGACAGTGGTGTAGCTACTGGGGGGGGGGGGTGCCCCTGGCAGAAAAAGCCTTTGTGGCCCCGCCCCCGCCCCCAGCCCTATTTGTGCCCCTGCCCCACTCTCCATTTTTCGCCCGGGTTTTGGAGAAAACATGCCCTTACCCCCCCCCCCCCCCCAGCTCTCAAATTTTCTGAGCTGACTGCAAACAAATTTGGGGCATCCTTTTTACGAACATTTTGGAAATCTTGCCCCCCCCATGGATAAATCCTACCTACGCCACTGTCATGAGACATGGTCCCAAGCTAATACATAGATTTATTATTACTCATGAGATATGAAAATGAACTGAAATTTATGACATCATTTAAAGCACATTTGGTGTGCACATTTCAACATCAAACAATATATTTTTTATTGACACCCACAAGATGTCAGGAAATTTGTCTCGGAACTAGTAAATTCACATTCAATGGGCGAGGCATATGACGCCCAGAACCAATGTATATCTTGTGCTGGCCAAGTCTGTGTTTAGGTTAACCAACAGATTTGTTATACAAAGTTGATATAACTGAATAAGAAGCTTGAAAGACCTATATCATCTGCATTCTTTTTATTTTATTTTCACGCCGTCATTGAAATGTGGGATGCCAACGTGTAATCTGGTGGAACAGGAAACCACTTTTATTTATCCAATTATATCAACATTGGTTGAAGGTTAACCAAATCTGTGTTATATCAACTGTAATATTTTTGTATTCTGCTGAACTGATGGTATACAGTCATCACAATAAGTAACTGACCAGGTAATAAATGTGCTGATAACTCTAAAAGTATAACTCCTACATAAACATATTAAATTATAAACATGTTGAAAAATTTCTCTCCTTGAATTTGAGATATTACACGCTAAGAATGGCTGATTATTAAGGAAGTTACAATCCCAAATGTACTGTCCAGTCTGATTTTCATTTTCACATTTTCATTTTCAACACGGGGACTCAGACCGGCAAATTATTGATTACTGGTAGTGGTAATGCCAATTCACCCGTCGATGGCCTGGTTGTTGGAAAGTCGGCCGGTGGCATTGTTACGGTTGATCAATACGGCACACACGCTTTACCTGTCATACTCTTCCCGTGTTGAAAAGAAAATGTTAAAATGAAAATCAGACTTGCCCTAACGTTTGGGAT
The DNA here is from genome assembly GCA_035610835.1 of Ophiura sarsii. Classification (NCBI taxonomy): domain Eukaryota; kingdom Metazoa; phylum Echinodermata; class Ophiuroidea; order Amphilepidida; family Ophiuridae; genus Ophiura; species Ophiura sarsii. The sequence goes on along the minus strand of CM069441.1, from coordinate 65,230,656 downwards.
CGTAACTTCCTCATTAATCAACCATTCTTAGCGTGTAATATCTCAAATTCAAGAACAGACATTTCTCAACAACTTTATTATTAAATATGTTTATGTAGGAGTTATACTTTTAGAGTTATCATCATGTTTATTACCTGGTCAGTTACTTATTGTGATGACTGTACAGTTGTATTGTATAATACTGCAGAGTCTATCGGGCTAGTGTCTTGTGCACTCACAGGAATGTTTTATAGAACATTTTAACTAGGGTTAAGGGAAGTGTCAACCCTATTATTTTGTTGATCAACTTTTGCTTCTAAGTTTGAGAATATTTAATAAAAGTACATAAAAGTATACATTTATAGAAAGGAAATTTGACAAGGAATCCGATGGTGATATCAATGTGATACCAAATAAACTAAATTTTGAGAAATGAACCAAAAAGCGATTTTGCTACCCCAAATTTTTCAGACAGCATAACTATAGAATAAAAAATGATAATTTGTTCTAATATACATTTTTGTAAACAAGACAATTTTGTCTAGGAAGCAATTTTTTCTTTTTCCAAAATAAGGCTTAATTGTGGAAATATTGCTAAAAACATCGGAAAAGTGTAAAAGTCTGGTTTTTTTGCATACATTTCGCTAGAAATTGATGCATATCTCGAGTTTAAAATCCATAATCGAAAAAAAAATAAAAAATCCTCCTAGCGCTGAAAGTCCTCTACACAATGGTAGTAAAAGCTAACCTGATAGTTTGATATATTTTTAGTTATGTTGTATGAAAATTCGTAAAATTCCTTCAAATTTGAACTTCTAGAAAACATCGAATTAGTAAAAATATTGACATTTTCAACCATTTAAAGCTAAATATTCTCGGAATACACGGGCGTGTGACCTAAAAGGCGAGTATACTATTATGAACAATCAAAATAAGCTATCAGATTCAATTTATATTGTCACAATGTGAAGAAATTGGAAGAAAACTGAAATTTAACTGATCGGAAGTTTGGCCTTTGTTTACATTTTTAGGCATTGTTTTGCGCTCTTTTGTTTTTGCGTCTTCGTCGCGGATATTAAGCGGCGCGTCTAGTATTACGCACGGGAAGATTCAGCACGCGACGCTATGATCGAACAGCTGTCGCAGCATTTTAAAAGCGCGGAACTCCGCTTAATTTCCCGCCAAATAACCATGCGCCTTTTCCTGACTCAAACTTACCAAAACAACCATTTTAAATCACCCAAAAGAACGGGAAATAATCGCTTCCGATTAGTAACTTATGATGGTAATGATAGAATACATATACAAGTATAAAATAATAGAGAAATATGAAATTTTTGAAACAAGTGCCGGGTTGACACTGCCCTTAAGTGATATGTAGGTCATTTGACCATACAAAAATAAAAATGCACATGTGACCTGGCACCACAAAATGAGAGTGAAGTAGCAAAAAATAAAAAACTTTTTTTTCTTTTCTTTTTTTCTCTTCACATTTTCAGAAAATAGATGTCCTCAGGTTTAAAATGACACCAAAGCTGTTATAATAGGCCATTCTGAAGTGAAATTATGATAAATTGAAGTTAATCGACGCTGAATTATTGAAGTGGAGAAACTTATCGTCACTTGGCTCTCCAAAATATTCTGTCAAAACTTTAATAATCGAAAGATTGTTTATGCCAAAGACCTCTTATTAAACGGCCTGTCATTGTTTCATTTGGGAATTGATAGGGTTCAAACTACTATTAATAGCTCCAGAAAGCCCTGACCTTTAAGACCATAACAAATTTGCCATAGGGGATACTATTTTAAATGGTGTAAACCAGTGTAAATGACGATGTAAACATGATAATTTCGAGACATTTCTTCTCTCTTTGCGTTCATTTCTTGAGATGCAAGAATAAGATGCTCTCAATAAAATTACTTAAAAAAACCATATTTTGACCCAAATATTTTATTTTTTCAGAATGTAATACATAAATAGTTTATCTTTCCAAAAATGAAAATATCTCATTTTGACCTCCCCTTGTCAAATCGACTATTTCAGGCCATAACTCAGAATCAGCCCCAGAGACTTTACGCTCATTTTGTCGTGCCAGGTCACATGCCATAATAGCTCTGGTTATTTCTTACATGTCCTTAGTTTAAGGGTTATTTAAGACCTTATACAGGACATTGTACTTTAGCACTGTGATGAACTGCTTTTAGATGTCAATGTAGTTATCAACCTTGTTTGCATTTCAAGTACAAAATGTGTTAGTTTGCCACTCTGAAAGAGCCAAAAATTCACAGATTATACTCTTTATGACAAGCCCCAAGGCTGACTTTGATTTTTCCCATTTGTTAGCACGGTAAAGCTGCAATTTGGAATACAATTTATTTAGCACATTTAATTTTCTTGTACATTTTATCTACTGCTGTATTTTGTAAAATGAATAAATACATTTTAAACCCAATGATGCTTCATGTTTTATTTTTACACTTAAAAATGTTATACATCATTTTTTTTGTATGAAGTTGAAGACAAATTGTGTTAATTTAATAACATTATTTTTGTTGTGTAAATACAAACCATGGGTAATTCCATAAGAACAGTAGACTTGAAATCAAGTCCTTATTTTCTCCCCCACCACACACACCCTCTCTACCACTATTCATTTGATACCAGTACAGCGGGCCTACCTGTATTGTATGTCAATCCAATGTAGTCGCGCACGATCTCACAGTGACTATTTACCATGCTATACACGCCAACACAAACCACCATCGCTAGCGACTTCGTCGCTTGCAGCGATGCACTAGCCGCTCCGCGGCTGTCGGTGTGTAGAGTAGAGCTATCAGTTGGCTGCTTGTACGTGTGTGTAGAGCTATATCGCCGGACTGTGAACATTTTCCACCGGTTGCGGTGGTTGTTGTTTTGGTAGGTGAGGTGGCTGGGGTGTGGTGGGATGGGGGAGGGGTGGGTAGTGAGGGGGTGGGGGTGGTAGGATGGAGGTGGGGGAGAATAGAGTCGCCTTGAACCAAGGCTATAAGAACAGACGTACACTTCGCACACTTCAAAGGGTTGGGTAGTTCTTGCCATTAGTGTAATTGCATGCTATCTACTGCTGATAGCAATTGCATGCTATCTTCTGCTGATAGCAATTGCATGCTATCTACTGCTGATAGCAATTGCACGATATCTACTGCTAATAGCAATTGCATGCTATCTACTGCTGATACCAATCGCACGCTATCTACATCAACTGTACACTGCTGAAAGCAATTGCATGCTATCTACACTGCTGATAGCAATTGCACGCTATCTACTGCTGATAGCAATTGCATGCTATCTACTACTGATAGCAATTGCATGCTATCGATTGCATGCTATTAACTGCTGATAGCAATTGCATGCTATCGATTGCATGCTATTAACTGCTGATAGCAATTGCATGCTACTGCTGATAGCAATTGCACGCTATCTATTGCTGATAGCAATTGCACGCTATCTACTGCTGATAACTAAAGAATACTAAAAAGCTAACACGGTAGTTCAATGGGTTCCCAGCGTTGTCTCTCAATTTGCAGCTTGCAAGGTGTCCTAATACTTTTGGTTGCTAGTGTACAAATAAAACTTGCCCGACAATGTAAGACTACATCCGATCTTGAGCTTTGGCACCACAAGTCTAAAGAAACACAATTGAATAGGGTGTTATTGAATGTTATGCGAACAAATCTTAAAACATGGAAGCACCTCGAATAGTTGCAAAATAACATTTTATTTTATTTACTTTTATATTCCAATATTTTTAGTAACGATATGGAATTCAAACAAAAAAAGGTGCACACTTTTAATATTTCATGTGACGATTTTTATGAGGTGATATGAAATTTAAAAGGCACAAACACTCTGTAGACACATTGTATTTACACATTTGGTGGTTTACTGAAATGTATCGGTATATATTATATTAAAGGCACATTAAGTGGTGTTGAAAATTTTAAATGTTTAAAAATTTACTTCAGAATTCAAGATGAACATTAAAAATGGCCATTACTGTTGTTTCTACTAGCAAAAACACAGCAAAACTTGATTAAAACAATATCTATGCAAATATGGGTCACGTTATGTATCACGCGTACTCTAGGGGGATACTGTCGGACGTAAAATGCTCGTCCCACAGGACGAGCATTTTTTGAATCGACGTTTTCTTGTACATAGAGGGCTGATTTTTCTTAATACTTATAGGTGTAAGTTCATACATGTAATACAATTATAAAAATATACTAATCCCAGTTTTTATCATAAGTGAGAGCGCATCCTCCAACACATCTCTTAGTGCCCCTTTAATACATTCGTACCTGTCACACACTAATTTATATATTTAGTATCTAGCCTTTGAAATATAGGTATAGGTATAATATTTAATTGTAATGAAATATCAAAGTTTATTTACATTTAGACCAAGCAGTAGCCTATTATTTGTGCGAATAATATATTATTATTTTCTGCTTAATCTATTCATTGTCCCTAACATAAAATTCTTAAGTACAGGTAATACTTAATCTTATGATTATACTTATATCAGCGCAAATTCACCAATATTAGGCAATTGTGACCAAACTTTACCACTGATTTTTAATTATTTAAGATTCATCATAACTTGCTGCAATTATGAGTGATGTGGCCAATGCCTTTTAACAACATCTAGGGGTATTTAAGTAATTTTATTAATGATTTATAACAGCAATTTGAAACTATCTCCGAAATATTTCAGATATCTTCAACTTTGATCTGTTATTCTAAGAATATAATAAATTGTTAACTTGTTATACACCTAACATAAAAAGTTCCCGACCGAGTGCTTTTACGTTAGCTCATTCAAAATCAGAAATCCGTTTCAAAAATATGAGATATACACAAAATGAGCAAATTTCCTAATCCTTTCCACAATATGGACACCTCATTCATAAAAATTGAGTGGATATTTTTATTAAGCCATGATGCTCTTTAGTAACGACACCTAACGAAAAACAGTGGTTTTTTGTGTGCATGTGATGTCATTGATTTGTATGTATTGAACACTATTGAAACCAGCCAGGAATGTATGGATGAATGGAGAGCTGTGATTCATTTCACACAAATTGTAACTGCTGAGCATACACTAGGCAATGATCCATAGAAAATAATTTGACTGCAACTCTGTTATTGTTTGGTCTGGTTTATACGTAAGTCATCATAACTTTAAAAGTATCCACTCGATTTTTATGAATGAGGTCTCAAATTGCGGTGGAGAAATTTGCTCGTTTACTATATGTCTAAGAAATTTGATAACAACTACTAACATTTATACACTCTAAGTAGTGTCGAACCAATCAGAAAGCAAGAAACTAAAATATGCGGAGTGCATTGAAAGTGTCTAATGCACTCCGAGTGTGTATCGTTCGATGCGCGCACTACACGCTTTGTTTCGATTCGTTGTTCAAGTATCGCCGGTTCGCCGATTTTTTTTCTTCTGCAGGTGTTAACAAACTTGTTAACATGTTTTATTCATTAATACATAGATCATAATTATTCTTAAATTGTGAATTTTGATTTTGGTCTAATTTCTCTCGAAACAACACATATGCATTAATTGACCTATAATTAAAGCACCTGGGCAGGAACTTTTTGTGTTAGGTCACTTCATGTACATGTATATCATTGACTTGTAAATCATAATTACATAATTTTGTTTTCCTTTAAACTTCAAATTCAAAATTTAACAAAATATAACTTTATTTCAAACAATAAGAATATAGACATACATTAACTAACCTCTACATACATTATCAGATTTCTTAATATAAAACAAATTCCCCTTTGGTCTGCTCATGCAATTTTTTAACAAAACAACATAAATCATCAAAATACTAAGGGCATCAAAAATGTTACCACTTGTGCGCTTTGACATCAAAATTAGAAACTCAGTAAAATATATGTATAGGTATATTTGACTATACAGGTTTTTTATATACAAAAATCACTTTGGTCGTTCACTATGTGTTGTGGTTAATATGGTGCATGAAATTCCATATTTTCCATTTTGACAATTGAAGTTTGTTCAGCAAGTGTTCAGTTTACGTCAAATCCCTGCAAAGCCTACTATGGACGGATGAAGAAAGGTGTGTACGTCCCTGGTTCCGGTTCTTTAAACTGAAATCAAACAACGTTATTGTTATTAGGAATATTCGTGGTTTTTTCTTTATAGTCTTTAGATAGCCATATAATTAAGTCAAACAAAAGTCATTAACTTTCAGTACTATGATCATTGACTTATATTTTAAACATTTCTTTATGGAGAAACACTGAAAAAAGATCCCGAACAGCTTATCGCACCAGGATTACCTTGCTCGGCCAATAGCACAAAGGCTGCAGGTCATCCTTGATGATGCCCGTAAACTTTGGATTTAGAAATAATTTACCTGTTTTGTAAACTGATCAACACAAGCCATTCTGATCCTTTCAGCAGTAGCAGGACCATCCAGTCTAAATACCCCAGATATACCGGCATCAGCCCTGGCGGAATAAATAGCGTCTTGTATGGCGAAAAAGATAGAGGCTGCCAAGAATAATGGTGGCTCACCGATGGCCTTTGGATAACAACAGTAAGAAGGTATTGCTTTATTGAATGTGAAAGCACACTTTTCATCAATCATATTTCAAATTTATAATATAAATGATTACAATTTTTGTATTGTATTGTATTGTAACCTATTATAGGTTAGTAATGATAGTGATAAGCTATTATGCCAATCTGACATTCCACTACACATAATCTTATGCGATGTAAAAACACATCTACCAATTGTTCTGATGTGTTGATGTAACGAACATCTATCCGATGTTTCTACATAATGTCACACGACGGCGGATCAAAAAATTCTGTCATTTGGCTCATGTTTCTGAAGAGGGCCACAACATTTTAAAAACTACAGTCCACATTCCCTCTAAGTAGCTTCCCTTGACGTCTAAACACCGCTGCATCCTCATTGCTTATCCTCCACTTCTCGAAGCATGTGGCTGTACTCCAGCCTCCCAGCAATCTTTGATTTGATTTTGGGAAAGAGCGAGAATTGGCAGGGAGCCCAGTCAGGTGAGTAGGGTGAATGTTCCATCAAATGGATAACATTTTCATCAAAGTAAGTCTGGGTGAGGTGAGTCTTAGTGTGAGGACTTGCATTGTCGTGATGCAGCATGATTCGAGACTGTCTTTGTAGGCTCCATTTCACAGGCAGATAAGTAGCTGCAGAAATGGGCAAATGCTGCCTGGCAAATTATATACAGGCTATACTAATATACCCACAGTAAATTAACATAAGAGGGAGCTAAGAATGTGGTTAAAGGATGACATAACATAATAAAGATATAGTATTGTCTTGTGCAGTTGGGGCAGCCTTTGGTAACAGAACTTACTGATCCGAACGCTAGATTTTGCTTACCTTTGAAGAGCATACTGCACGAGGATTAGGAGCACTCTGCAGAAGGGTGACATTGAATTCCTCCGGTACATCTCCAAACCCAGGGATCTTGTAGAATCCTGGTCCACGGGTCAATAGATGACCTTTAGGATTCCATCTGTGGTCTTCCAAAACGAAGAGGCCGTAACCCTGCGTAAAAGCGCCCTCAATCTAATGAAAAGCGAGATAAAAGATAATAACATCGGAACGACCATTTTTAAACAAACAAACAAACAAACAAACAACAAACAAGCAATGATAATAACATAGACCTATACTTAGCCTATATTAATATGAAATATGTAAAAAGGACCAACGGATACCGGTACCTTTTTATTGATACTTTTAATAGGTCATAAAATAACTTTACCAACATCCCACGTGTATCTATACCAATATATTTACCTGTCCAATATCTACGGCCGGATTAATACTATCTCCAACATCCATCACAATATCAGTGCGTATCACCTCATGATCACCTGTCAGACAATCTATTTCAACTTCGGATACAGCGGTGCCAAAGGAAAAGTAGTTGAATGGCATTCCTTCGCCCTTTACCCAATCAAAACTAATATCCGGTGTTCTGTATAGCATGACAATAAGTTTTACATTGTTAATCTACAACACTGCTTACGACTTCAAGTAACAATCATTAATGTGTCAGTCATGGAATAATGTGTTACGATAGATACGCCTTGTCGCTAGCACAACAGAAAGTATGGAGTTGAAGAGGAAAAAAGCTGTTATAGTTTACGGCAATTAAAGGTAGATGTTCCGATTTTCAACTTGAAGTTTTCTATTCGACATGAAAGGTCATCCTCAAAAAAGTCGTATTCCAAAGTTTGAGTTGCATAACTCTAATGGTTCTTATTTTAGACGCACAAGAAATGTGCCCATTGAGTTGTACCATGGACTTATAAGTCCATGGTTGTACACAAACTATATTGGTGGTTAACCACTTTTCGCGGTAATTCGATGTTATTTCACCGATTTCTTCGTAATCATACTGATTTGGACCGTCAAATTTCAGTATGTTAATCAGAAAAATATGATCTTTCATATGATATGAAAATCTCCATATGTTTGAGAAAAATCTGTGTTATGAAAATGTGATCGAATCTACCTTTAAGTCACCAACCTACATTTTACGAACCCAGAGGAACGCAACACTGAACATATCGGGTTGTGTCACCGACTATACTGATGTTTGGACGAAATTACTATGTACAGCGCTGCATGTGCTGTCGTCGTCATCTTTAATGCGCTTCGTATTTAGTGCATATGAAGATACAATATTTTCCTCATTTACAAATTTATAGTGTAATGAACTACTCAGGTAATATCCGACAACATTTTTGTTTAAAACTTGAAATCTAAAAATTAAATCCGATACACTTTTCCTTATAGAATCTCTATGTAAGCAGAATAAAGGGTTCAACAAAAGAAAGTATACACTTTGTTTATGTCATTTTGAGTAACATTCAATTTTTGTTTTGACCAAACAGGCTAGATAGGAATTTAGATGAATCTTTTAGGCATAATTTGATACCAAATTTGCCCCCTAATAACAAAGATAAACCATGATTAGCACCATTTAAACAAAATTAGTCACTTTTTAAAAGTCACATTTTCAATACACTACGCGGGAAGAAAAGACCACATGTTACCTGTCCATAATCAAATAGCCCGCTCACTCAGGCACAACCTAACGCATCCCCACTGTGTGATCAATATCCATTTCATTCCCGGCCATTCGAAGTGCCACGCACAGCATTTTCTCGCGGCTTGCGTGCGTTGAAAATGTGACTTTTGAAAAGTGACAAATTTTCTTTAAATGGTGCTAATCATGGTTTATCTTTGATGTTAGGGGGCAAATTTGGTATCAAATGATGCCTAAAAGATTCATCTAAATGCCTATCTAGCCTGTTTGGTCAAAACAAAAATTGAATGTTACTCAAAATGACATAAACAAAGTGTATACTTTCTTTTGTTGAACCCTTTATAATAGGCCTATATCTTAAATTGTACGTACCTGTAGAAGCCTGTGGCAGATAGACTAATACGATCCGTGTGTGCCGCGGATACCTGTCAAACAAACAAAAACCACCTTTGTACAAGTTGTTTCATTTAAATAGCACAAATATAGTTATACGAGGGGTATCAAAAAGTTCTTGAAATCACACAGAAGGGAAGGAGTCAGAAACTGTTTTTCGTTATGTGACCCTTCAGACATCTTTAAAAAGTCACTGTGCAAAGTCACACATTTCTCCCATTATTTATGACCTGTCCACAGACCGCCATCGTAGAGCTCCTCAGATTGACCGCCATTGATTGACCCCTTTCTGTCAACACTTTAAACTATAGTTATTGCTGTTTTAGGAATAACGCAATCTGAGGCAATCTGAGGATCAATCAATGGCGGTCAATCTGAGGAGCTCTACGATGGCGGTCTGTGGACAGGTCATAAATAGTGGGAGAAATGTGTGACTTTGCACAGTGACTTTTTAAAGATGTCTGAAGGGTCACACAACGAAAACAAGTTTTTGACTCCTTCACTTCTGGGTGATTTCAAGAACTTTTTGATAGCCCCTCGTAGTTAGGTTACTGTGAAATAACGTTCTAAACGACGTTACTGTTTGGAACTTGGCAGCTAATGAGACGTGCCGGAATTGTGAAATATACTCCGGTAGACGACGTGCTGTTATGTGGCCGGTCTGGGTAAACTCAAGAGAAAACTTTAAGTTACTCTAATTAATTATGTTTGTAATAATGTATTAAATATCAAGTTTGGGATATGCATGTAAAATATTGATATAAAATCCTATCTCTGAGCGGAGCAAACCGATAGTACTTCACGCAAGTAAAACTGTGACAATGCAAAGGCAGCAACAAGAGCAGTTTGATAAGGCAATAACAAAATGTTTTGATGCCAGAGCAATTACGGATAGCTGCAAACCAAAAATATAGATTTATCTATTTTTCTATATTGAAATTATATCACGCCTTATAATGTTGGTTGTAATAATATTCTCACTTTTGGAGTTGACCAACAAACATTGTTACATTCAAATCAAATGTTTAGTTTACCCTTTTAAACGGCTTTTGTGTAGCACAGACAAAACTTAGGCAAAATATTATTTTGGTTTTCGGTATCTCATGCAGTAGTGTCATTTACTGAATGTCTGGCGTGTTCACTACATGCACCTAAAACTACCATGGGGACGAACTAATGTACTGATGTACCGACGTACTACTACTATAGTATTATATTGACGTCCTGGGTTCTGCGTATTGTACACTTAAGATTGAAACCTGTGGGCAACCATCGTCAACGACTTGATATTTGGGGGAGACAACATATTTGGGAGAAACAACTCATCAATTGTATGAACGTTAACATGATTTTAAGAGACTATATACATTAATAGTTAAGGACTGTAAAACAAACACCGTACATCCTAAAAGCTGATAAACTGGTAATGTTATGAAAATATCATATAATATAATGATATCAGCCGTCTACAAATCTAGGAAATTAATCGCCATTTAACAATTGTATCAAATAATGGCATCCCATATCAAATTGAACAAAGGGATACACTAAAACAAGAAAGAGATAATGAGAGAGACGTAAGGCTAAAGAAAGAGACATTAAAACAAAAATTAAAGAGGAAGAGAAAGCTAGGCTAGAATACGGTATATCAAACAGCTAGAATGAGAAGACATGGAAAGAATAGAACGAGAAAAGGTAAGACAATGCAGTGAACTGCAAAGAGATAGAAGAAATTAAAGGTATATGTTCCGATCACTTTTTGGGGGCTATGTTTTTTTTTCACATCACGATATTTTGATATCAGAAGAATCCCCATATTTTTCTCATTGTGTCTGTAAAATCTTAGGGCCAGAAATGTTCGATTTGGAAATTAGAGGCTAAAATGTGGTGAATTACTGCCAAAGGTGGTTAACCACCAACCAGTTTGTGTACTACTCAATGGGCAAATGTTTTTTTGGTTTCTAAAAATAGAACCATTGGAGTTATGCAACTCAAACTTTGGAATGCGACAATTTGAAGGATGACCTTTCATGTAAAATAGAAAACATCAAGTTGAAAATCAAGTTGAAAATCGGACCAGCAATCGGAACATCTACCTTTAAGAGAACTACCGCTGAAGCTGAAGCAACAGCACAATCAGGTAATCGTGGTGGAAACGCTCATACACATAGAAGTATAGAGCACCAAAACGACCTCCGTTTTAGACAAGATATATAATATGATATAGATTTAATATATGGTTTGAGAGATATGCATTATCTCAGGGATGGGATTAAAGACACCGAGTGGGCAAACAATCTGGCAGCTTTATTTGATACAAGATAATGGTTTATTTGAATTGTTATATCTCCCCAGCAAAGATGTCCCTAGCAGAAATAGGAAGAAGTGTTAAAAGACCACAAGGTAGACCAAAACAGACGTGGATAAGAATGATCCAAAAACAATTGCAAGAACTAAATATTGACTATACAAACGCAGAAAATCTAGCAGAACTGGCCAGTGACAGATATACCTGGCATTTACTAACTGATAAGTGAGGGCGCCATGTCAACAAAGACGAAATGCGTAACTGATGATGATGATGATCTCCTTTTTAATAGGTTCATAATGTGTCTATCTGTCTAGACCTATGATAAATAAGAAACGTATTATCTTAATCAAACCTACCCATTCTTCCCATGATCCTTTAGGATTAGCAAGTATAAATGGATCCAATCTGTGCACAAGTTTCTCACATGCATCCTGAAATTGAAATATGGATTGCATATAATAATATGTTAGAACTTTCGAAATTATAGTAGAGTAGAGGCAAACTGACATGTTTCCCAACATACATATAAATTCATACACGCTTTTTACAAGAATATACAGGGTGTTTAAAAAACCCACCACCGCCCCTTGAGCTGATCGTAACGTCACAAATAAGTGCCGGGACATAACAATTCAAACGACTAAGTAAAGTCAAATTAGTCGGCTATAATTTGAAGAAAACCGCACTTGATTCAGTTCAGTAATTACAGAGAAATGAGCGATTACGTAACAGTAGTCAAAGAACACTTCCATTAACTTATTCATTTTTATATTTTTATTACGTTAACATGGTTATAAAGGAAACAAACATTAGAAAACAGTTAAAGACTGCTATACTATACCTTGACTGCCATTCCATTCAGATCCGAGCCACAACTTGCAGCTGTTGGCATGGTATTCGGCACCGTATTTGTGCTGCTCTCACTGATGAATATCTTGTCGGATGGTACTCTGAGGTATCGACTTGCCACCTGTATCATCTTAGTATGAAGACCTTGTCCCATTTCTACACCACCATGGGTAAGTAGGACTGATCCATCGGAATAAATGTGGATCAATGCACCAGCCTTGTGGAAAGAAAACAAACAAGTTCTTTTAGGAAGTAATATATTCACAAAAATTAAATGTTTAACTGATTGGCTAATACTAGTAATAGCTTGGAATTATATTGGAAGTTAGAGTGGTAAATCTAGCAACATAAGGTATACACTACTTTTCAAACTCTTTTGTGGCTACGAAAGGAAGTATAATAGTTGTACCATAGATTTATATATCTGTGAGTTGTATAAAGGGGTATAAAGCTTAAGTTACTTGTGGTCCATATTGGTATGAAGGGTAACGTTTCAAAAAGATTCGCTAACAACTTAATAATAAACATCACTTATAGTCACCTCTAGACATACCTGATTCATACTCTTCTGGACAAACGAGATTCCGAATTTGGTGGGTATGGCCGCTAGACCTCTTTTCTTCCATCTGTTGGCTTTGTTGAATTCGTCAACTTTTTGTCTTCGTGCTTGATAGTCACTTTTGGTTAGACAATCATCCCAACATCGGGTCATTGAGCAGTTTGTAACTTCCTGGTTGTAATGCGTTAACTGAGCTTCTTGCATTAGGTTGATCTTACGAACCTTTGAAAGCAACGTTGATACATATTTATTACTGCAGGCCCCCTAGTATCCTTCAGACGATATAGCCTTTAGGTTTTATAACAGAAATATATAAGTTATTTTTTCTACATAAAAAAGTCTTCCAATTCATATTACATACGTCCAAAAGCCAACTTATTTTATGATAGTGCAATGATGATGGTGTTGCCGAATGTCGGCTGAAACTACATTAATTTACATACAAATATGCCATGTAACATTCATTCCATCGTAGTTTAGCTCGGCAAAGTGTTGGTTGCGTAAGCGGGAAGACAAAACTGCAATATTATACCCTATTACCATGATGAGATTCCCATCTGCCATGGGTTTGTAAACATTCCTAAAACAGTAATTACGTTTTGTTATGCATGTATATTGACTTTACAAATGTGGATTTGATGTATCAAAAACGCCACTTTTCATCATTATTGGAAAACCTTCTACTCGCACAATTCCTCATTTTTTCTCAACATCTACATTTCGATCCTACCACTACTATTTTCATATTGCGGACCGCGCTCTAGAGGTATAACCTACAGGTATATTTACTTTCATCACATTCGATGTCTCTGAATGCATTGGTAATGTTGTGTATAACATACTGAAATCTATCGCATATCATTAACAAACCTGTAATTGTGATAGACCACATTTGAGAGCAATATGTGACATCCACGTTTCTGCAATAAACATGCCCTGTGGTCCACCAAAGCCTCGGAAGGCAGTGTTAGACGGTAGATTGGTTTTGCACAGATGTCCTTCTATATCCACAATTGCAAGATGGTAAGCGTTGTCAGCACTCAGAACGGCTCTTTCTACAACCTGTGTATACCAAAGTAAGTCAAAACGAGTCACAAAAATCACTAGATTTACCCTGCATAGCTTGTCTTGTAAAATACACTCAATTAAGAAAACCATTGAGATCTAACCAGAGCAATGTGCGAGCAAAGACGGTAACAGTCTGTCTTTGGTGAGAGCCAAAGATGAATTGAATGACTTTGTAGTCAAGGGTTTAGGGCATAGTGGCCAATCTTCACGGCCTCTTCGTCATAACTGTTACTGTTGTGTTCAACTGATTACGGACCATCGATTTGCCTCGCAGATGAAAGTTGATCAACTTGTATATAAGGCAACGTACGCGTGACATGTGCAGTTATACACATGTTGGATCTACAGCAATACAAATGTTACATATCATGGAAAGATAACCCCTTGGTGGGGGCGGGGGAGCAGGGGTGTTAAGAGCGCACTATTTCATATTACAGACTACGTTTGATGAAATGGAAAGTTAACAGAGAAGTTTATACGACACAAGCTTTCTAATGGTCAACACCAATTCATAATACGTTTCCATATGTACGCCTATACACTTACGGCTGGTGACAGATCCCAACTATAGCCACAGTTTGCATACATCTTCAGCTGTACTCCCTGGATGAGACCTTCATTGGTAAATCCAACTTTGTAACGTCCAAGGAATGGATGCCGTGTACCAGTCATTACCATGTCTTCATCACGGTCTAGCATCAGTCTTACAGGTCGGTTTAACCTTTAAAATAGAACATTATGTTTATTTGAAACTAAATCCTCATGATTTCTTTTCTTCATCTAATTCGAAATATCTTTTCTTTTAACCAGAATTGTCATCGTTAGGCACTTAAAATATCACCCATGAAGAGAATCTACACAATTAGTTTTCACATAAGATTAACCGCCCCTAGAACTCTACATTACCGTTATGAACAATTCTGTTACAAGCTCAGCCTTATTCTGCATGTGCAATACTATAATAGTATGCGATTGGTATGATAAGTGTCATTCTATTTCAGCCCCCCCCCTCCCACACATTGTATATTAATTTCAGACCTGAAACTGTTCAGGTTGTAAGTTGATTTCAGCTTTTTTTAATGTATACATTTACGCGTTTTCTTTTGTTTTCAGCTCAATTTGGGCTATTTTGCCCCAATTTTACCCGGTTTTAGTGTTTTTTTAGCATTTCAGCTTATTTCACTGAAGGTTATAGTTTCACGTCTGAAATATGCGTTAAATAGTAGATTGATTGATGTCCACACTTAGTTTTGTTTCGGATTAGGTATTCGTTTTGCCGTGGGAATATTGGACAAGAAGGGGATTACTAATGCGCATATTATTAGGTTGAAAACAAATATCTATCCGTTACATACAGTGTAAATTTGTTAGTAAAAGCTTCAATCGCGGTCTTTCCCCGTTAAAGTCAAATGAGACAATTTGCTAACGCAGTAACGAAATTGAACAAACATAAATTACAAATTGTATTACTTACTTATTTGCAGCAATTGCACAGGCTGTGTTGAAATTGAAGCACCTTGATTCCTTCCCGCCAAAACCACCTCCAAGTCGTTTGGTACGGCTGACGACTCGATTAAAAGGTATGCCAAGAGCTTCAGCTATCACATGCTGTATATAGAATAAACATCAAAGATATTTTTAAGATTCATTCATTAAATTAACTTTAATAATTAATCTGGATGATAACACACTTGACTTTTAACATGGAAATACCGTGACCTAATGTACTTGGATTTCGCACATAGTCAATTCAGAAATGATATATGGTATTTACACTGAACATGCAGTTGGTTGCAGTTTTACCGTCTGATATTAGTGTTATAATAATTACCAATTAGTTGCAAAAAGTAATATTATGCTTCATAACAAACGGGACAAAACCTGGTTGAGGTTGAGGAGTGTACATGTATATATATATATATGAAGGCTAGATCAAAAGCTATGTTAATGTAAATACGTATCAAACTGGTTATTAGTATGAATACAAAGCACATCCAAACCTGTGTATGAGTAGGTGACTGCGATGACGCAAATACTTCTATTTCGTTAGATTCACCTTTCGGTACCACTAAACAACACTGTGTCTCCAGGTAAAAATGTTCCTGTCCGCCAAGTCTAACGTCTCCTTCTATCACATGGTCGGATGTCTCCAGGGCTTTCTGTATGTCACCTTTTCTGATCACAATCGGGTCTTTGAGGAATGATTGCTTCTCTATCGCATCCTTTATAAGAAAGTCATGATACCTTTTGTTAATTTATTCGGAACGGGATGTCATTCCATAACAATCCTTATCACGTTGCAGGTGTGATTTACTACTAAATGTAGCCTTGCCACAATCTGAAGTGGTCACTTATATTCATTTGAATGGGTTTTCTTTCTGTGATCTGCCAGAGGAAGTTAGAGGATAGAGTTGATCTGAAGGCCTATAGATATACATCGCCGTTCTTCTCCATCTGACTCATTAGCTCATTTGGTAGAGTACAGGGTTTAGTAACCCGGAGGTCCCAGGTTCAATTCCTGGATGATCAGTGAATTTTTCACTGGCTGTCATTTATGTTGTGTGGAGTAAACAGAATTAATGTTCATGCACAGACGTTATTTTATTTCTTTACCAGGCCAAGCGTTTAAGACAGACGAATGCTGTTGGGTTGCGTTAAGCTTTTGTTGTTGATAAAACAGCAATATCAGTAAGAGTTTTCATTAACTTCAATACGTGAATGATTTAATAAATTACAAATTACTAACTACAAACGTTTGTATATTGGGGAGATACTTAAATGTCCCTGATTAACGAAAATAAAATTATTTCATTTATATACTTAGTGCTATATAGGCTGATTTGAATGTATTCTTAAACATTATTGGTTGCGCTTGAAAAGTATCTGATGTACATTGAAGGTGTACCCATACGCAAAGTTGTTCTCTTGTGTAAACACGTGTACTTCAGCTACTTGGTTATTAATTGGTTACAACGGGTTGGAAACAGGTGCAGGCCTACTTTGATGATACAGAATTTGTAATTGGAATATACTTACTTATTCAGAACTGTAAGAGAAATCCTGTTATCATGAATGGGTGCTTGTATATTATTTGACATGTGAATTGGTTAACTTGTAGTAACTTATTTGTCTTTTGTCTTTTTTCTCTTCCTAATGTGCTTGGATGGCACTTTTTAGATATTGGTTATTACGGTCAATCCAGATATGTCAATGTCAATCTTAGTATTTTAAAAATGTGCTTTATAAACAGCACCTTAAAGGTAGATGACCCGATCATATTCCGATTTTCAACTTGAAGTTTTCTATTTTACATGAAAGGTCATCCTTAAAAAAGTCGTGTTCCAAAGTTTGAGTTGCATAGCTCTAATGGTTCTTATTTTAGACGCACAAGATGCCGTGAACTGTACCCATTGAGTTGTACACAAACTATATCGGTGGTATACCACCATTCGCGGTAATTCGACGTTATTTCATCGATTTCTCCGTAATTATACCGATCTAGGCCGTCAAATTTCAGTATGATGATGAGAAAAATACGAGCTTTCATATGATATGAAAATCTCCGTATGTTTGAAATAATTCTGTGTTACGAAAATGTGATCGGGTCATCTACCTTTAACATGGGTTATGTACCCTACCTCAATAGTAAGTATTACTTCTAGTGGTTCATACTGTATTTTCACTCGTTTGGCAGCTCGTTGGGCTATTGCCTGATTCTCTGCCACAATAGCACCAATGATCTGACCAACACATTTAACCTGTAAGGAAAGACATTATTCAATCAATATATATCAGAATTATTATGTTCCAAGGGCGATTGTTTGGTAGGGTAAATAGAGGGTAATCTTACGTAAAGACGCAGATATTTAGCAATATAAAATTAGTTATGAAATAATTATATAACCCCAAACTCGAACAAAGTATACCCCTAACACCATATAATTGAGGAAATCAACTGACTAATATTTAGTTCAATTCAATCTTTAGATTTACCTCTTTAGTCGCAAATATCTCTTCATCGTGAATGATAACACCGAGTTTATTCTCTCCCGGTATATCTGAAGCATCTACATAGGTGTGAACACCTTCGATCGCCAGTGCCTCTTTGGTATCGACAGACCTGAGAAAATCAAGAAGATTTAAGTGATACAATATTTCTGAGAACAAAACACTTTTGAAGACGCACCAGGCGAAATTCCGTCACTCAGACATCTAAAACTGGTAAAGGTATGTACCTCTGATTTATAACGAGAACAATTGTCCCAACAATTGTACAAAATATGTATTTATATCTATAAACCAATATTGCTTATTCCTTTCTGATGTATAGTTTATTGTATTAGAAAACTTACACAATATTAGCATGGGCCATTGTACTCGTCACCAACGCCAGGTACAGTTCCCCTGCAAGTAGATATTCATATTATTAGCTGATAATTTAGTTCAAAGGCCTGATATTTTAAAAATGAGTTATTCAAAGCAAAGCAATGCGAAATTTATGACTAGATTGCTTTGAATACGAATCTACATTAGCATAATTTGATGAAATATAGCACTTTACTAGAGTTATTAAACTTCAATAAATTTGATATACAGAGGGCATTTCAGCTTATAAATAACAACCACGGTAGTAAATGCTACCATTTATTTAATGCAGACCGGTATATTCGTTTAAAAATTACCTAGTTATATTATGATTGGATAGTCAGATGATAAAAGCATGAAGTAACCAATCAGCGGGGCTTTTATATGAAATGTTGCAATGCAATGGAAGTTAAACCTGAACCATGTTATGCACCAGATTACAAGTTTAAAAGATGTCATGGTTTTAAATGCACCAAACTTGAGAAATAGCATTATGCTTATTTTACAGAATGTCTACATTCTTGTTGTTTTTACAGATGTATCTTTTCTTAATTTCAACCTGCTATCTTAGGAATGTCATCACAATACACTGCTTCTCCCGTTGCCTGCTGTAAAGCTGACTTATGCGGATCAGGTCTTCCTACAGCATCACTAGCAGGTTGACCGGAGGGAACCTCCTACAAAAGGGTTGGTTAGAAGAGAAAGGGATACATAACACGTGTCAAGTAGCGTTTAAGTTTCTTTTTAGTATGTATACACTTATCATTAATCAAAGTCCGTTCTTTATACAGACATAATTACACGTTGCATGATCTAAAATTGATATAATGTGACCCGACACATTTTACATTCATGATGTAAGGAGAAGCATACTATTTTCTAACATTTATTTCAGGTGTATCTCATGTTTGCCTTGACGGCCTTGTCACTTCACTTGACATTGCTTTAAATACGGTAACAAACCTCTAAACAGCCAAACACTTGCAGAAGCTTGTGTCCAAACATCAGAGCTATATTATTCACATTAGACATTTACAAAAGAACGTTGCAAAATGTTAAATCACAAACCTGATACAATTGTGTGCTTTGAACGGTTTTGTGTTCATCATGAGAATTGAATGCACTCCGATCAGATGACGGTACAGGTAAATCATTGAGTTCATCGAGAACTTTAAGGTAGAATTTGAAGAAGAAGCTTAGAGTGAGAGATTGTCGGTATGTTTCCATTCCTCCGGGGGCACCAGGTGCAAGAGATATCTCGTCAGCTAAAGATCTGCACACATCGGATACAAGATCGTTATTCCATTCCCTGAAAAATAGTATTACAAAAATTAAATAGCATGGTATGAGAAATGTCGCTAAAGGACTCTGACCAATGTATAGACAGATTGTCTTCCATTAATAAGATCGAGTTCAAATGGATAGAAACTCGCCTTACTGGAAATTAGGCTAAGCATGACAATACAATATGACATGAGTCTAGTTTAAACCTCCAACCAAAACATCCTCGTTTCCCATGGAAATGGAGTGATGTGTGGGCACATATCCATGGTCCACCAGAACATGATGTGTATCGAGTACTTTGCAGTGAAAGTTCACCATATCATTCTGTAATGCAACAAGGACACATCTGATGCAGAAGAACCCACATTTTTACATCATGAAATGTTTACAAACATGACAAATGTACACATTTCATATAATGTCTATAGGAAAACTAAAAACTTGTGAGCATGACAATTTCCCGAATTCTAGCCAGTCGCGACATTTTCATACACACAAATATTTCATGCAAACCTTGACCATGTTTAGGGACACAGTTGATGTAGCAGACCCTCTGACATGTCTGAGCTTCAGTGTTGGTAAGCCTGTCACATTTAATAATAGAAAAATAGTATCTGAGACCACAACTGTAATGTATTTTAATTTAACATAGGTTGAGCATTTAGCGGTGGCTATTCCTACCTTCCCAGCATATCCTTGGACGTCTTTGTTGCCATAACTGTAGTTGCAGCCATACCACCGAATGCTAGACTGCAATCTTCTATCACATTGGTATCTGGTTTAAATTTGACTCTAATGCCGGCATTCACAATTGCAATGTCATCCTCACGTCTAGGAGATTGTTTGTATCCGTAAAAGTATTCATTCTTAATAAAGAAAAGAAGTAATAATATATAATAAATATAGTTTCCCAAAGTCAAGCGGTCAAGCCAGTCATTATTGTCGTTTAAAATAACAAAACCTTAAAGGAAAGCGGTCATGGTGAGGAAAAGAACTGCTGACGGCGATTGTTGGTCCAGCTAAACCTTAGCTAATAACTAATACATCACTTATATCACACGATAGAAAATGCGTTCAATCAAATGAAGGATTGTTGATTGAGCGCGCCGTTCACATTGGGTTAAGAGATTGTTGTAGTCGCACACAATACCGCTTGCATGTAAACATACGTAGAACAATTATACAGACTGCGCCAATGTCCAACTTGTTTAGATTCAAAAAGTCGCCGCGCGCTGTTCAATTTTCGTTAGAATCATCACCATGACCGCTTCCCTTTAATATGTATGTAGGCCTATGCCTCTAGGATATTGAAATGATTCCACTGCTACCTCTTTGTCCAATTTTCTCTTTCTAAAGGTTGGATCATTGTCACTGGTTTGATTGCTGGGTGTGGTCTTTTCCCTTTCCCCCATCTAAATCCGTATGCTATTACCACTAGCAAAGGCTTATATATTACAATATTCAAACTTATCCTTTCTCTGACTGCAATTCAAGGGAACATCCACAAAATTCATGGTAATATCAATTATCAATTATCTCTACTATTTTGTTGTGACGCTACCTCTTTAATATGCTGAACCTGTTTATTTTCTTAAAAGTAAATTACACTATTTAGGTATTTTCGTTAGTCATGATTTAGGCGTGATGGTTAAACCGGCAACACTTTGCAGGCGCGATATTTGAAACATCATTTCCTTTACCATGTTTACCGTCATCAGTCCGGTTCGACTTATACATGTAGTACAGATGTCTACTCCTATATATATAATGTTGCCAATGGTAGGCTACGTTAATTTAGGGCGTTGTCTCTTTTATAAGGACAACCAGTGAGTTTCTTAATCTTAGAAACTCAAGATTGGAGCAGTGTCAGTTTATAGGTTTTAATAATTCGTCAATACGCTGATGTAAGCTTCACGTAAGTGATATGGTTCTATGAATACATAAAATGAAATACTGTATTTAGAACTTTAATAGCTGTTATATTGTATGATTTTCTAGCTTATTTTGTCACAGCCCTCTGCCAAGCGAGTGAGTTATTCCCTCAAATGCACGTGACGTCACAACAATTTCATCAGTTAGTGGAAGAATTTACTGCTTGAATAAAATCTTAACATAATGTGATATAATATTTGCCAAAAAGAGAGAAAATCCATTGCTTTAAGATTGTTATCTTTTGACCAAGATGCTACAATTGCAAAAGCACCCACCTGCTTTGTAAAAGGAATATGGATGGACACCAGTACTTCCTCTGGACGCATTAGTGTCCTTCTGTAGCCCGTGTAAAATGATTGGTCCATCAGAACAGTGCGTCGACCTTAGTGTACACGGAAACAAAATGATATTTATATATATCCGATTGGTAATTACAACATGCAAAATGCAATAGTAATAGATGTGAATATATATATAGCCACACATATTTAGGATTTGTTTGATTTTAATTACAATTTGTAAAATAACATAGATGTGGATATTTTATTGACCACAATTTATGATGGGGTAAGTTGATATATAATCCATAGAAACATTCTGAATATATATATTTCTCTTTCAAATATCTATGTCAACCATGTTATCATCATCTGGTCTATATATGAGAATTACATGAGATCAGTAATAACAGCTCAGGTACCTTCTTTCTGTGACTCCAGTTCCAAAGTGCATTCTGCAGCCATAAAGAGAGGATTGAGGTCAGATATGGGACTCCCTGTTACTATGTTACCACCAACAGCCTAAAGAAAATATGATAGAAACAATATTAAACCATTGACTGAATGCCATTGCTTGAATTATTTAACATAAAATGACTTTATTTCTGTTTGTAAATATTCTGATTATTTCAATCCGAAATATACAATCTGATAGCATACTTAAATGTATGCGACATTTATTGCAGGTGTCTAATTGAAAATGCAGATCATTAATTGACACGAGGGATCGAACGATATCAGTGGATTGCGAATAAATCCGATCGCACATTATTATAAACGTTTAATACATTAATACGTACGGCTACATTTCGTATTTGGTGTCCTGCAAACCATCTCAACATCTCTACAATCGCAGAAAACACTCGTGTCTTGTGAACTGTAGGAATGCAAATCAGGTATCAACATTTATTAGTAAACAACAAATCATATAAAACAAAGTCACGAGGATTAATTAACCACTGTTTAAGGCTATCCCATGCCATTAATATGCTTCCATTTGACAAACTAGCTCATATTCCAAAGAAATTGCATTGTTTCTTTGATATTTTATACCTCTCATAACATTTAAATAAAAATAAAATTAGGTTTCAAAAGAATGCAATGTTGGCGTATCTAAATAAATGTATATGCCGAACGTTGTCCCTTTAATGAATTAGCCAAATAAGGAGAGTATTGTAAAACAAAATACAGGATGGCACATGTTGAAACAGCTGCTCATCCTGCCTTTGTGATGCACAACATCTGTCATCCTATTTCATTCACACCAATTGCCAATAGTCTAATTAACTTCAAGCATATATTGCTTTGCCATACATACTGTTTTCATATATTGCTTTGCCATACATACTGTTTTCATATATTGCTTTGCCATACATACTGTTTTCATATATTGCTTTGCCATACATAGGCCTACTGTTTTCATATTGCTTTGCCATACATACTGTTTTCATATATTGCTTTGCCATACATACTGTTTTCATATATTGCTTTGCCATACATACTGTTTTCATATATTGCTTTGCCATACATAGGCCTACTGTTTTCATATTGCTTTGCCATACATACTGTTTTCATATATTGCTTTGCCATACATACTGTTTTCATATATTGCTTTGCCATACATACTGTTTTCATATTGCTTTGCCATACATACTGTTTTCATATATTGCTTTGCCATACATACTGTTTTCATATATTGCTTTGCCATACATACTGTTTTCATATATTGCTTTGCCATACATACTGTTTTCCTATTGCTTTGCCATACATACTGTTTTCATATATTGCTTTACCATACATACTGTTTTCATATATTGCTTTGCCATACATACTGTTTTCATTTTCGGTTCCATTGATTAGTGTTTTCATGAAATCTCCTAGTCTCGTCAGCGTTACCGAGGCACCTACTCGTATACCACTGTCTGTTATGGTTATATCCTGCAAATCAGGAATGTGCGTTGTGGCGATCAGGATGGGATAAAGCTGGCTCTTAAACTTTACTTCAACTCCTGCAAAGGAATAGTAGTGTGGCAAAATAATAACATATATATATATATATACTGCTATGTGTGGAAATACCCACATGACCGGGTTGACAGTCGTTGACGATCATGTGTGTCGCAGCTCTATTAATAATATTAATGTGTACTGATCATAGTAGTATATTGCTTTATTCCGTAATAATAAGAGGGATTAAAATCATGTCTTGGCCAGTTCACCATTCGCTAGTCTAGTGGTTGACTAATATGTGCCTTACAATCAGGGGTAACACTGGCTCAAAAATATGAGGAGTCCCATTACATTTTCAGGACCCTATAAGGACTGCAAAAACTAAATTTAATGGGTCCTCCAGAAATATAAGGGGTCCTGAAGATTGAGCCTTTAAAAAATGGTCAAAAACTGATTTAGAGAAATTAGAGGTTCAGTTCAGCGCAGAGAGCTGGAAATCACTGCAGCCTTTTTTCGGTTCTTCCATCTAGGCTTGTATGCTCTTATTTTCTTAGATGGAGTCATTGTTTACCTCGATTGGTCATGAATAAAGGTGTACAGAAGCAACGATGCATGAACGAAAATCGATTTAACGGCATGTGTGTTTCGCTGTTATTCAGTAGGCTGATACATTGTAGCTTACACATTGTTCACGCTCGGTCTTGTACAGAGATCGTTGAATTTGAACTGTGAGTCTGTGACCCTCATTGCAAACAGTCGCTAACGCAGATACGCACACTAGCGTAAGAACGTGTAACTCATATACTTATGTCGTGTCCATGTTTTATCAGTAGAAGATACTTATAGAATGTTTTGAAAATCGCTTGAAACTTTTGCGGAAGCAATTCGGAAGCGATTTAATGTGTTCAGAAACTTTTGAAAATACAGTCAGATTTAAAGGGTCCCTTCATTTTCGATTGGGACCCGTTAGTGAAGTTCAATATGTAAACTTACGCGTCCCACAAGAAAATGAGGGGTCCTAGGACGCGGGGACGCGCAAGAACGCGACCCTTGCTTACAATGCAGAGGTCCGTGGATCGATTCCCACTAGGACCACTTTTTCAACTGATTTATTTCCTTTTGTAAAAGTTAGGGTTAGAAAGTCCACAAAGTGTGTAGTTCCTATCTAATCAACCACGGGTGGAATGTCACGTGGGTATTTCCATCGCTGCATATATATTTTTCTTCTTCTTCTTTCAGATATTGTTACGAATGCAAGTTTTCAAGCGATACAATACAGCTATTTTGGAATAACTGTAAAACAGGAGTGTAGCTTGTAAGTCTTAATTTTTGAGAACAATGAGATGCGAGGGAAATGTATTAAACGAGCAAATAAGAAATTTACAAATCAATATTGTCCTCTTCTTTAATTATATCGATCATAGACAAGTTACAACGTGACAAAAGAATACATTTTCGCGGATTTATTAGAAATAAAAATAAATATAACACAGTTTACATTTCTATTCTACTAATTTGCAATTGTGTATAGTACAACTCAAGACATTTACTCGATTAGCCATATTTTATGCAAGCCACATAGCAGAAGATGCACACTCGAAACACTAACCTCGCCCTCCCCAACTGGAGAAAACATTTACATAATTACATGTACAACCGAAGCATCTCAAGGAATACACGTTTACAGTACCAAATTACGATTTTGAATGAGATATGAGAATAAGTAATTATGCATGCATCAAGCGGATACAGTTAATGTATTTGTTGTTGAATATTCTCATTTCGAGTTCGATATTGAAATCAACGTAGCTTTGTCTACAACGAAAATCCATCAAACGGTACACTAATCAGGTAGCTTTATGATTACATTTCCCTCCCAGCGTAGCCTCGACTTTGGGGAAATGAAAGAAGATGCTTTTTTAAAAGTGATCTATACAACATATAATATTCCGCCTTCTCCGTATTCTCTGAAACAAATGTTTAAACTGAATTCAGATGATAAACAAACTGTCTTTTGTATTCATTATCAATTCAAATTCATTAAAGTAAGAATACTAACTAGTTCATAAATTTGTATAAGCTGTATGTACCCTTGCTCTAGGGTTGGGAGGATTCCGAGTTTGATTTGACCTAAGGGTTAGTTGGAATCCTGTTTTACCGATCAATGTCATAAGCAACCGGACTATGAACGAGCCGCGTATTATGGAAACTTGCCAATTTCAGTGTTGCCTACGACAATCTTGGCTGTTGGATGCTGATTCTTCAATGTCAACAATTCCATTAGTGTAACGGGACAATGCCAAGTCAAACGCTCGCCAACGAAACTAATCGACCTTGGTATGGTGTCGGCCGATGCTATCTGTGTGTTCATATTGATACAATTAAACAATATGATATATTAATGTTAGAGTAAAACGATTAACGTAGCAACACACAGCAAAAACAGTACATCACAATACAGTCCAGCACAGCACAATTGCAGCACAACACAACAAGTGCAGCACAGCACAGCACAGCACAGCACAGCACAGCACAGCACAGCACAGCACAGCACAGCACAGCACAGCACAGCACAGCACAGCACAGTGCTCGAGAAGCATAGCAACGAACAGCTACAGTGCGGCACAGCACAGCACATCACAAAAACAGCACATTGCAAAACAAAGTGCAGTATAGCACAGCACAGCACAACACAAACAAAACGCGGTTAGCATAGCATAGCACATCACATCACAGCATAGAACTACATAACACAACACAACAGAACATAACACGGCACAACACAACACAACAGAACACAAACAGTGGCGTGCGCAGGATATTGTGACTGGGGGGGGCCCACTTTAAAAAATGAAATTCCCCCGACTCAGATTCTTCTCAAAGGTAGCCCCAATTTTTTTCTCAGTCACCTCGTGTCGCACGGTCAAAAAATTTCGCACGGTCAAAAAATTTCGCACAGTCAAAAAAGTCGCACAGTCACAATATCACAGTCAAAAAGACAGCCAAGTAAACAACTACTAGGCCTATTGGACAATTATGAGCGTTTTCATCATTTTTTTCCATAACATTTCCTTTTTATACCAAACTGGTGCATAAATTTGTCGCCTACATGTACAATTTTGCCAACTATTTGTCTATTTGGATTACACCCCCTCCACACACAAAAATAAATCTAGCGACGGTCCATCCCCCCAACTGGCAGTAGTTTCCCCCGACTGGCAGTAGGTTCCCCCGACTGTAGACCAAACTGGGGGGGCCTAGGCCCCCCCCCCCATCCCCCCCTTTGCGCACGCTACTGAACACAAACATCCAACACAACAAGGTTAGGACGTTCACAATTGAACAGGACGTACAGGCCCAGCGGGAAAAATGACGTTGTTACAACGTTGAAAAATCGTTGAATTAACAATGTATTTGAAAGTTTGGACCAACCATAGATTTCAACGTTAATTCAACGTCATATTTCAACGTTGATTCAATGTTGAATTTTGGTCACGTAGTTGAAATTTGGTTGATCAAAATGTTGATGATTTCTTCCTAAAAATATACTTTGTGAAGCTTTTGTCACACATTTGTATCTCTTGGCAGACAGGGAATGGTGGTGGGGGCTGCAGGGGCATGGGACTCTTTGATGTTTATGTTCTTGCATAATGTATGCATTTATTTAGTGAACAATCACTTCCCTTTCTTAAGACCAGTGAGAAAATATGCATATATATCAATATACATTCCATGGTGTTAAATTAATGCATCGACTTAATTCAAATAAAATAATAGGTTTAAATGAACAAGCTCAAATTAGCTCATTAGCATAATTGAAATGGTACAAACGAGCACAGTTGCTAATTTGTGTACCATTGCAATTATGCTAATGAGCGATTTGCGCAATTTACTTGGCTAATATAAGGCCAAGTAAAATATGCAAATTAGCTCCAGACTGATTTTGAAAACATGATTTTTACAAGTCCAATCAACAATGTTGAATCAACGTCAATATTCAACGTTACTTCAACAAAGCACAAAATGTAGTTGAAAAGATGTTGAAATCATGTTGTTTAACAACGCAACCATATTTCAACGGGGGGGGGGGGGGGGGGGGGGGGGGTGTCTCAAAGATGAACTATACCTTTTAAAAGGTCTCATCTCTGATGCCATAAATCACAATAAAGATGAAAATAAAAGGCCTATAATGGAAAACTTGTATTATGTTGGTAATTTAGTTTCAAGTGTTCATACAATTAAACACTTATTATTATTATTATACAGAGTATGTATAACAAGTTAATACAATATTGTGAATATTTCATCTCAATAAATATTATTATAACACAATAATACATTACAATGAG
>CM069441.1:64989987-65202097 GCA_035610835.1 Ophiura sarsii | reverse complement strand
GTTCTAAATAATCACAAAAGTTGGGCTCGATAGTTATTTTTCTAACACATAATGCACACTTTTATGCTTGCGGGACACCTCCTTTAACAATTAACGTGCCAAGTATAGTTATATCGTCCAATCACGTACAGTTTTGGTCCCGGGGTTTTAGTGCGCACATTTATATTTTAGTCTGCAGCAGAATTAGAATTTGCACACTAACCTGTAAGGCAATAATTACAGTTTTAGGCATATTATTACGAACTTGAATACGGTATTTAATAAAACGAAACGGGTGGATTTTGTTTTTAAATTAATGTTTTTTATCTTTTTTTATTCAAATTCCTGTTGTCAAAGCTCTTTTAAACACGAAAACTCCTAATTGAATTTTCATTAAAGTCTGATTAACTGTACTAAATCCAATTGGATAGAACGAATAGTTGACACAGGCTATCATAATGTTTTATTCTTAATGGATTTTCTCAGATCTTCTGGCATGTCTGGGAAAGAAAAGCCATCTTCAAGTTTGATCTTGGAAATATCTACGACGTAATCCTTCGGGTATCAATTAAATCTTCGCCCATTGAAACTTTTTGAACAATTGGCATTCCATTAGCTAAATTGGCAGCCGACTGTTTTATATGGGGCTCTATTACAAATTGGTTGTACCACATTATCGAAGCTTTCAAGTATTAACAGCGCCATGATGAAGTTGTTCTTGTTGGTGCTTACGGTCCTTGTTCAGGGTGAGGCCATTACTGCCGAACCAGAATTCGTGTATCCGGATGTTTTCAACGATCCGGAGCGAGATGCTTTCCTTTACGGTATCTTCCCTGAAGATTTCGCCTGGAGTTCTGCTACTTCGTCTTATCAAATAGAAGGAGGTTGGAACGCTAATGGCAAAGGGGAGAACATCTGGGATACGTTTACGCACGAAGGCGGAAATGTGCATAACAATGACACTGGAGATGTAGCATGTGATTCATATCACAAGTAAGATCAACCATAGGTCATTGAGACTCTCAATTATCTATGGATCAACAGACTTCCATAAGGAATATCTAATTGTTATACAACATTCCAATACCACGTTCGTTTTACCTCGATAATGAGCGGTCTTTGGGCATTCTGCCCTGTAGAGTTATGTCATTGTCCAGAGGAAACGAAATACATTACGGTATTATTAGATATCACATACTCAAAATATGAAGACTATTCTGCCAATGCCAAGTGATACACCGTATTTTTGTCATGATTACAAATATTCTTTAATATTTATGTCTCATCATACCTGGGTACTTCTGGCTCTTCCATGGAGGACACTCACTGAAATAAGAAATTGATGCGGTGTATAAATGCTGACACATTGAAATCAAATGCCACAAACTGCATCCAACACGTTGAGTGAAAGATTGGGATATTTGGGTTTCAAAATGTTCCTAAAACCAACTAAAACATTATAGTTATCCATAAATTAATGTATAGCAACCCCGTGTTAACTTATACGCCGCAAATTTTGTGAAATTCTCATTGTGCGACGAATCGCGAATACAATGTAGCCTACGCCTTTGTTATGTCTTAAAGATCTATTGTAAGAACAACGGTTTTCATACATATTCCATTAGAAAATGAAACGAACGGCACATTTATACTTTTTTTCTGCTGATATCATCTCAACATGATTAATCCATCGGTAATATCGTTCACTCGAATGTTTAACCCCACCTTTTTTTAAAAATCAACCAAGAACTATTATAATTGATATCAGTATAGTATCAATTCTTTATCAATATAGCCAATACTTGACTTTTAACCCCGTCGTATTCAATATTTGATGTGTACAACTTATATCTCTCTAGATACAAAGAAGATGTTCAGTTGATGGTTGCTATGGGTCTCAACTATTATAGATTTTCCATATCCTGGGCTAGAATGTTGCCTGATGGAACAATAAACAACAAGAATCCAGATGGTCTTGTCTATTACAATGCGCTTATTGATGAACTACTAGCCAATGATATCACTCCGATGGTTACACTTTATCACTGGGATCTACCTCAAGCCCTGCAAGACCTGGGTGGATGGACCAACGAAAGCATTATTGAACACTTCAATGACTACGCTGCGTATTGTTATGATAGTTTTGGAGATCGGGTAAAATTTTGGATAACCTTTAATGAACCGTGGGTGGTATCGCTTGCGGGTCATGAAACTGCTCAGATGGCACCGGGAATTGCAGATCCAGGCGTAATGGCGTATGTCGTAGCACACACCATTATCAAAGCTCATGCACGTGCTTGGCACAATTACGATGATAACTTCAGAAGCACACAAAAAGGACGATGTGGTATCACTCTCAATTGTGACTTTTTTACTCCCGCTGATCCGGATAATCCAAAGCATGTCGAGGCAGCAGAAACAGGATTACAATTCATGTTAGGCTGGTTTGCATCGGCTATTTATAAGACTGGACGTTATCCTGATGTATTGCGGGCAAAGATCGACACTAAGAGTGAAGAGCAAGGACTTCCAGAATCTCGGTTACCGACATTTACTGATGAGGAAGCAGCCTATAATCTTCGTACTAGGTATGCTCACAACTGTCTTAAATAAGTGAACAGCTGATGCTGTCTTTACCACATTACATAATATTATGGGCCTATCTATAACCTAATGGTCACATTCAGCGCCCATGTGTAATACCGTTCATTAATTCCAATATCCAATATACGCGGGTGATTTGAAACAGGCCGAGTAGCTATGCACATTGAAAAAGATCATGACAAGATCATGAAGATATTTTTCGATCAGCATTTCAATCTTTAGTATTTGGTATAAAAATTATGTAAACAGGCTTGGTAAACTGCGATATCCATGTCCATTGGGCAGATATGCAAAACTGGGTAGGCCTAGTATATTGGGACCAGACTAACAGTCTAATATGCAGGGTGGTTCAATAAAACGTTGACAGTTTTTTTGAAGCCATTTTATTATAAATTCTGTAGATTTAAAAAAATATTTTTCAATATTCATCAACTACATGATCTTGACCATCTATGCTGAAAATATCGTTACAAATAACCTTACGGTTGCAAAATAACTGCTATTTGAACAAAGTCTGTCCCATTTCACTCTGTCCACGGGTACTGATTTCGCAACGTTACATGGAACAATGGGACAGACTTTGTTCAAATAGCTGCTATTTGCAACCGTAAGGTTATTTGTAACGATATTTTCAGCATAGATGGTCAAGATTATATAGTTGATGAATATTGAAAAAGATTTTTTTTAAGTGTACAGAATTAAAAAAAAAAAAATTGGCTTCAAAAACTGTCAACGTTTTATTGAACCACCCTGTATACAATACAGCGAAAAGTAAGTTCTAGTCAAATGTGTCATGGAAAGTTACATTCTACATATAATGGGAAGACGTAATATTGATAATAGATCAATTGACACTTCTGTTCTTCTTTGACAGTGACTTTTTCGGCCTCAATCATTACACCACACTCAATTCCGAGGATTTCACTCCTGACAATATCCTCCCACCGAGTTATTGGAAAGATCAAGATACAAAGACGTGGCAGGATAGCAAATGGCCTGACGCGGAGTCTTCATGGCTTAAATCAGTACCATGGGGTGTCCGAGGACTTCTCAACTGGATCTCCAATGAGTATGGCAGTGAATTGGATATCTACATTACGGAAAATGGATTTTCAACCGCAGACATCTATGATCTTAACGATGTAGACCGTGTGAATTTTTACAGAGGTTATATCAACGAGGTTCTCAAAGGTAGGTTTTATAGTAGCCTATTATCTTCCCAACGGTCTCTGAATGTTCCCCATGTTACTACATTATTTACTACTATTACCTGATGGTAATGAGACTATCATTAAAGCTTGTGTCTATATGCATACCAGGCGCGTGCCCAGGGGGGGGGGGGGGCTTTGGGGAGCTCAAGCCCCCCGGGTTCCCAGAGGGTAAAAAAGAGGGAGAGAGGGGAGGAGAGGAGAAGGAGGGGAGGGAGGAGAAGTGAGAGGAGGAAGGGAGGGGAGGGGGAGGAGGAGAGGAGGAGGAGTGGGGGGAGGGGGGGGGGGGGGGGAGGAGGAGAGGCCGGGAGCTTTTATTAGTGTCTCTCACTTTATCTCTACGTCTCTGAACCATGTGAGTGTTTTATAACGAAAGTAAATATTGATAGCAAGGAGAGTTTTAGGTCATCAGGCAAGTTAAGACCCATCAGCTTGGCCGTCTGAATCCCCAGTGGCGTAACCCCCATTGACAAAAGAGTAAAAATAAAAAGGAAGATAAGGAGGAAGGGTAACGAGCAGAGACGATGCATGCGGGGAGTGCCCCTCCTCATCATTGTCACGGTGGGGTTACAGTGGCGTATCCAGGGGGCCAGCAGGCCATGCCCCCCCCCCCCCCCCCAATTGAAAAAGGGTAAAAGAAAAGGAGAAAGAGAAGAAGGAGGAAGAGGAGAAGGAGGAAGAGGATAAGAAGGAGGAAGAGAAGGAGGTAGGGGAGGAGGAAGAGTAGGGACATATGCGGCGCAAATGGGGGGGGGGGTGGGGGTTACGGGGTCACGTCCCATAATAATTTTTAGTTTAATAACTAGACCTTTTTGGGGGCGAAGCCACCCTTATAGCATCAGATTGGAAAACATTACACATTTTGGTCTTTCTAGACATAAGTGGGGGCCGCCATGTTTGTAGTCTTTGTAAATTACATGTACCTATGCAGTTTATTTTAACAGTCCTGCAGTCTGTGATAGAGTCAAAGCTATATTTGTTTAGCCTTGATTATGATTCAATCAGAGAGATGTTATTAGACTCCCAACAGAGAGACATAATAGCTTATCTTGTTTGACTATAGGAGAAATCTCCCAATTGTTGTGAGGTTGCCTAATAAATCAGAAAATCTTTGAATAAATGGCGAGTTGTGGCCGGCTGTCATATACCTAGATTGTTCTTCAGATGGTATCCACCCCCCTTCCATGCACACAAATCAACTTTATTGGTTTCCTGTACTATTTTTTTAGACTGCGGTGTTTTGATTTGATTTTTTGTTTGAATTATGGAAAAATACATACACCATTTCCATGGTATTTTGATTGGTATGCAACAGATAATGGTTACAAAACATGCTTCTTTCTCTTGGATCGCCCCCATTCCATTTCAATGGAATTTTTATTAGTGTTAACATTTTTGCGCGCTTTGCACGTATTAGTTTCAATGTTTCAATATTCAAGCTTAACAAGAGGGCTTCGGGAACGTTTTTTTCTGGACCATTTTAGTTCAAAAACTTTTTTACTCGATTCGCGCTCACCTTTTCAACAGGTTTCAACATTATAATGGGTCTCAAAACACACCAAATATTCTAAATATTATGGTTGGACGTTAAAAACGTCATACTGGACCATTTAAGTGTTAGAAATGCCAAATTTTTGCGCGCTTTGCGCGTATTAATTTCAATATTTTATTATTTAAGCTTAACAAGGTGGCTTGAGGACAGTTTTCCATGACCACTTTTTGTTCTTATCATACTCGACCATTAGTGTTAGATATACAATTTTTTCCGCGCTTTGCGCGCGTATTAATTTTAATATTTTATTATTTAAGCTTAACAAGGTGGCTTTCAGGACTGTTTTCCATGACCATTTTAGTTAAAACCTGAGACCATAGTTATTATGGTCTCAGGTTAAAACTTACGAATTTTGCGCGCTCTTCGGGCATATTTTCGACAGGTTTTAACATCATTTTGACCCCGCCACACCAGAAATTGTTAATATTATGTGGGGGACGTTGTTAGCATACTGGACCATTAGTGTTAAAATGCAATTTTTTGCGCGCTTCGCGCGCTTTTTGGTTTAGATATTTCATTATTTAACTTTAACAAGATAGCTTTAGGAAAGTTTTTCATGACCCTTTTAGTTCAAAAACTCCAAATTTTGCGCGATCCGCGCGCATGTTTTCTAGAGGTTTTTATATTATAATGGCCCTCAAACCACACAAATTTCTCTATACTAAATATTATGTGGGGGCGTCAAAAACGTCGTACTGTACCTTTTTAGTGTTATAATCACAATTTTTGCGAGCTTCGCGCGTATAAGGTTCAACTTTTCAATATTGAAGATCAACAAGATTGCTTCAGGTGTTTTTTTACCCCCCCCATCAAAACAGTCCTGGATACGCCATTGGTGGGGACGATGCCCTCTCCCCCCTCAATTTTTTTTGCGCGAATCAGTTTCAATGTTTAACTATTCAAGCTTAAGGTAGATGACCCGATCACATTTTCGTAACACAGAATTATTTCAAACATACGGAGATTTTCATATCATATGAAAGCTCGTATTTTTCTCATCAACATACTGAAATTTGACGGCCTAAATCGGTATAATTACGGAGAAATCGATGAAATAACGTCGAATTACCGCGAATGGTGGTAAATTACCGATATAGTTTGTGTACTACTCAATGGGTAGCCTACAGTTCACAGCATCCTGTGCGTCTAAAATAAGAACCATTAGAGCTATGCAACTCAAACTTTGGAACACGACTTTTTTAAGGATGACCTTTCATGTAGAATAGAAAACTTCAAGTTGAAAATCGGAATGTGATCGGGTCATCTACCTTTAACAACATGGTTTCAGGAACGTTTTCTGGACCATTTTAGTGACAAAACTAGAAGAAAAAAATTGCGCGCTTCGTGCGAGTTAGATTCAGTGTTTCTTTATTTAAGTTATAAAAAAGGGCTAAAGGAACGTTTTTCTGGACCATTTTAGTTTAAAGAACTGACAGTTTGTACGCTCAGGAACGTTTTTCTATAGCTTTTGTAGTGTTAAAAAAGCCATTTTTTGCGCGCTTCGCGCGAATTGGTTTCAATGTTTATTCAAGCTTTATCTAAATACTATTTGTGGCGATTCTGTCTGTCCAATGACTCCGAGTGTAGATTCCTGCCCATCTATCCGTGCAATCGCTATGCGCAGGGATCTTCGCCCCACGTAGCAACCATTGCCACGCAACAGTCACGTGAGTGTCACGAACGGCCCGCTACCGAAATTTTGATTTTCTTTAACTCCGGTAGCGACTATTTGGACTCAATTGGTGGCTTACGGACTGAGTGATGACATATGGTCTTACCCAAAATATTTTCATTATGGACATAGCTACATTCCTGTATAATGTGGCTGTTTGTTATCCTTAAAGATCGCATCGCAATAAGCATTTATACAGGATAATACGACCGACAAATAAAATATTTTACGAACTTTTCTATATGTAAACAAACATTTGAACTGTTACTGCGCGCTCGCGTATAAACAAAACATGGCGCACGCGTAATGGCGCAGACCGTGAGGTGCGTACGCGTTCGTGGCACAAACTGGGTCTTAAGGGGCGGGTAAACGGACCGTGTCTCCGCAGTGCAAACCGTTCAGTAGACCTACAAAACGGCGCACGAGGACTGACGAGAACAAAAATTCAATCATACAGCCAGGATAGAGAGAGGACTCCAATTAACTTTAACTCCCGGGCGTGTTTTTGTATGAGTTAAACTATGTATATATGATCAGGATGAAAAAGGGTGAAATGGGGGGGGGGGGGGGGGGGGAAAGTCAATCATACAGCCAGGATAGAGAGAGGACTCCAATTAACTTTAACTCCCGGGCGTGTTTTTGTATGAGAGTTAAACTATGTTTATGATCAGGATGAAAAAGGGTGAAATGGGGGTGGGGGGGGGGGGGTGGGGAGTGGCGTATCCAGGGGGCCAGCAGGCCATGCCCCCCCCCCCAATTGAAAAAGGGTAAAAGAAAAGGAGAAAGAGAAGAAGGAGGAAGAGGAGAAGGAGGAAGAGGATAAGAAGGAGGAAGAGAAGGAGGTAGGGGAGGAGGAAGAGTAGGGACATATGCGGCGCAAATGGGGGGGGGGGGGGGGTGGGGGTTACGGGGTCACGTCCCATAATAATTTTTAGTTTAATAACTAGACCTTTTTGGGGGCGAAGCCACCCTTATAGCATCAGATTGGAAAACATTACACATTTTGGTCTTTCTAGACATAAGTGGGGGCCGCCATGTTTGTAGTCTTTGTAAATTACATGTACCTATGCAGTTTATTTTAACAGTCCTGCAGTCTGTGATAGAGTCAAAGCTATATTTGTTTAGCCTTGATTATGATTCAATCAGAGAGATGTTATTAGACTCCCAACAGAGAGACATAATAGCTTATCTTGTTTGACTATAGGAGAAATCTCCCAATTGTTGTGAGGTTGCCTAATAAATCAGAAAATCTTTGAATAAATGGCGAGTTGTGGCCGGCTGTCATATACCTAGATTGTTCTTCAGATGGTATCCACCCCCCTTCCATGCACACAAATCAACTTTATTGGTTTCCTGTACTATTTTTTTAGACTGCGGTGTTTTGATTTGATTTTTTGTTTGAATTATGGAAAAATACATACACCATTTCCATGGTATTTTGATTGGTATGCAACAGATAATGGTTACAAAACATGCTTCTTTCTCTTGGATCGCCCCCATTCCATTTCAATGGAATTTTTATTAGTGTTAACATTTTTGCGCGCTTTGCACGTATTAGTTTCAATGTTTCAATATTCAAGCTTAACAAGAGGGCTTCGGGAACGTTTTTTTCTGGACCATTTTAGTTCAAAAACTTTTTTACTCGATTCGCGCTCACCTTTTCAACAGGTTTCAACATTATAATGGGTCTCAAAACACACCAAATATTCTAAATATTATGGTTGGACGTTAAAAACGTCATACTGGACCATTTAAGTGTTAGAAATGCCAAATTTTTGCGCGCTTTGCGCGTATTAATTTCAATATTTTATTATTTAAGCTTAACAAGGTGGCTTGAGGACAGTTTTCCATGACCACTTTTTGTTCTTATCATACTCGACCATTAGTGTTAGATATACAATTTTTTCCGCGCTTTGCGCGCGTATTAATTTTAATATTTTATTATTTAAGCTTAACAAGGTGGCTTTCAGGACTGTTTTCCATGACCATTTTAGTTAAAACCTGAGACCATAGTTATTATGGTCTCAGGTTAAAACTTACGAATTTTGCGCGCTCTTCGGGCATATTTTCGACAGGTTTTAACATCATTTTGACCCCGCCACACCAGAAATTGTTAATATTATGTGGGGGACGTTGTTAGCATACTGGACCATTAGTGTTAAAATGCAATTTTTTGCGCGCTTCGCGCGCTTTTTGGTTTAGATATTTCATTATTTAACTTTAACAAGATAGCTTTAGGAAAGTTTTTCATGACCCTTTTAGTTCAAAAACTCCAAATTTTGCGCGATCCGCGCGCATGTTTTCTAGAGGTTTTTATATTATAATGGCCCTCAAACCACACAAATTTCTCTATACTAAATATTATGTGGGGGCGTCAAAAACGTCGTACTGTACCTTTTTAGTGTTATAATCACAATTTTTGCGAGCTTCGCGCGTATAAGGTTCAACTTTTCAATATTGAAGATCAACAAGATTGCTTCAGGTGTTTTTTTACCCCCCCCATCAAAACAGTCCTGGATACGCCATTGGTGGGGACGATGCCCCCTCCCCCCTCAATTTTTTTTGCGCGAATCAGTTTCAATGTTTAACTATTCAAGCTTAAGGTAGATGACCCGATCACATTTTCGTAACACAGAATTATTTCAAACATACGGAGATTTTCATATCATATGAAAGCTCGTATTTTTCTCATCAACATACTGAAATTTGACGGCCTAAATCGGTATAATTACGGAGAAATCGATGAAATAACGTCGAATTACCGCGAATGGTGGTAAATTACCGATATAGTTTGTGTACTACTCAATGGGTAGCCTACAGTTCACAGCATCCTGTGCGTCTAAAATAAGAACCATTAGAGCTATGCAACTCAAACTTTGGAACACGACTTTTTTAAGGATGACCTTTCATGTAGAATAGAAAACTTCAAGTTGAAAATCGGAATGTGATCGGGTCATCTACCTTTAACAACATGGTTTCAGGAACGTTTTCTGGACCATTTTAGTGACAAAACTAGAAGAAAAAAATTGCGCGCTTCGTGCGAGTTAGATTCAGTGTTTCTTTATTTAAGTTATAAAAAAGGGCTAAAGGAACGTTTTTCTGGACCATTTTAGTTTAAAGAACTGACAGTTTGTACGCTCAGGAACGTTTTTCTATAGCTTTTGTAGTGTTAAAAAAGCCATTTTTTGCGCGCTTCGCGCGAATTGGTTTCAATGTTTATTCAAGCTTTATCTAAATACTATTTGTGGCGATTCTGTCTGTCCAATGACTCCGAGTGTAGATTCCTGCCCATCTATCCGTGCAATCGCTATGCGCAGGGATCTTCGCCCCACGTAGCAACCATTGCCACGCAACAGTCACGTGAGTGTCACGAACGGCCCGCTACCGAAATTTTGATTTTCTTTAACTCCGGTAGCGACTATTTGGACTCAATTGGTGGCTTACGGACTGAGTGATGACATATGGTCTTACCCAAAATATTTTCATTATGGACATAGCTACATTCCTGTATAATGTGGCTGTTTGTTATCCTTAAAGATCGCATCGCAATAAGCATTTATACAGGATAATACGACCGACAAATAAAATATTTTACGAACTTTTCTATATGTAAACAAACATTTGAACTGTTACTGCGCGCTCGCGTATAAACAAAACATGGCGCACGCGTAATGGCGCAGACCGTGAGGTGCGTACGCGTTCGTGGCACAAACTGGGTCTTAAGGGGCGGGTAAACGGACCGTGTCTCCGCAGTGCAAACCGTTCAGTAGACCTACAAAACGGCGCACGAGGACTGACGAGAACAAAAATTCAATCATACAGCCAGGATAGAGAGAGGACTCCAATTAACTTTAACTCCCGGGCGTGTTTTTGTATGAGTTAAACTATGTATATATGATCAGGATGAAAAAGGGTGAAATGGGGGGGGGGGGGGGGGAAAGTCAATCATACAGCCAGGATAGAGAGAGGACTCCAATTAACTTTAACTCCCGGGCGTGTTTTTGTATGAGAGTTAAACTATGTATATGATCAGGATGAAAAAGGGTGAAATGGGGGGGGGGGGGGGGGGGGGGGGTGGGGGGGGGGGGGGTGGGGGGGGGGGGGGGGAGGCGGTCAGTCTCTATGCGCCGGGAATCAAACCCACACCGTGAGCGTGCAAGTGTGTAGTGTTGTAGTTTAACACTATAGCAATTCGGATAGGCCCTTAGGCCAATCATGGGATTGTCTGTTATATAAATGGGAATGTTACATGGATATCGGTGTGCGCATTAATACATTATACGTTTGGGCATGCCTATGGAGGAATATCCCGGGAACAATTAAAATGTCAATATGCAAACAAATAACCCTCTGAAATAAGACCCCGCTATAAAACCCTAACCCTACACATAGGCCTACTGAATTACATGGATAGTATATGTGCATGGGGTAGCCTACCTGGATTTAAGGGCGCATGGGGTTCCATTATCATGGGGTATCTGGAATATTAAGGGCACCTGTGATAACTGGATTTTAAGAGTAAAAGTACACATCCCATGAACCCCCAACCCGAGAACCGCCCAACCCACGAACTGCGAATTCTAGTAACAACATATTTCAGGAACGTTTTCTGGACCATTTAAGTTAGTAAACTAGTCGTTTTTGCGCGTTTCGAGCTAATTGGTTTATTTGTTTTTATTATTCAAGATTAAACAAAATGGCTTCATGAACGTTTTTCAGAACCATTTTAGCGTTAAAAGAACCAGTTTTTGCACAAATTATTTTCAATGTTTTATTATTCAAGCTTAACAAGATTGCTTCAAGAACGTTTTCAGGACCATTTCAGTGTAAAAATAACAATTTTTTGCGCGCTACTCGCGAATTAGTTGAAATGTTTTATTATTCAAGCTTAACAAGATGGTTTCAGGAACGTTTTTTAACCTTTCTTTTTACAATAGCCATTTTTAAAAAAATATTTTGTTATTCAATTTGTCAATTCGATTATTTGTTATTCAAGCTTAACTAGTAGAGTCATTATCTTGGATTCCGTGACCATTTTCCTCTTACCTTAGTTTCTTCGTGAATTTGTCAACTAGAACCAGTCTAAAAGAAAATGAGCTCCCATGTATTTCTCAAAAGTTACGGGAACGTTGTTTTATAGCGCAATTCTAAAATGGCCGCCACACAGGGGCCCAAAAATTCATATGGCTTCAATTAAGCTGAAAAGCACCCCAAATTGTTCGGCTGAGCACAAGGATTCCGAAAAAGTATAGTTTGCACTACTTCCGATGTTTGGTTAACGAGTTATCGGGTAAAACGTAAAAAGGTCGTTGACCTTTACATATGGGGTCAAAATTTAAACTTGCTCCGATTTTGAAAAACAATATCTCATATAGTTCGTATGATCACAAGGATTCCAGAAATAGGTGTTTTTTTACCACCGGGAATATTTTGTGTAGGTCAAAAGGTCAAGGTATACTGACCTATATAGAATCTGACCTTTGACCCCTTTATAAGGTACAGCAGACACTTTAGGTAGTAAAAACTATCATTTCTGGAATCCTTGCAATCAGAGGAACAATTTGAGATATCATTTTTCAAAATCGGACCAAGTTTAAATTTTGACCCCATATGTAAAGGTCAACTATCTTTTTACGTTTTACCCGATAACTCGTTAACCAAACATCGGAAGTAGTGCAAACTATACTTTTTCGGAATCCTTGTGCTCAGCCGAACAATTTGGTGTGCTTTTTAGCTTAATTAAAGCCATTTGAATTTTTGGGTTTAATTATCAGTCAA
This sequence comes from Ophiura sarsii, assembly GCA_035610835.1. Taxonomy (NCBI): domain Eukaryota; kingdom Metazoa; phylum Echinodermata; class Ophiuroidea; order Amphilepidida; family Ophiuridae; genus Ophiura; species Ophiura sarsii. Next base: position 65,189,304 of record CM069441.1, on the reverse strand, counting down.
GCTGGCTTTCTTTTTACAATAGCCAATATAGTCAACATAGCCAACATGGCTTTCTTTTTACAATAGCCAATATTTTCGCGCTACGCGCAAATCCTTATTAATTTAATCGCAATTTCAAACCCTTTCGCCGTGTTGTAGGCCTATGTGTGCTTTTTCAAAATTGAAGGGAAAAAAAATCCAATTTTGAATGATATTGATAATAAGCCAATATTGATTGAATAAAATATTGGTCAAAATTACACACAAAATCGCACCAAATGGGTTCGAAAATTCAAACAAAACAAAAATTCCAAGGGGGCCCCTCAGACTACCCCTGTCCGCGTTACCGCGAATTTATTTTTAAGCCCCCCTGGGTAAAAAAATCCTATGTCATACCCACAGCCTATCTGGTCGTCCATCTTAAGGGTACCAATAGAATAGGGTTGAGGTGTATGTTGACGAAATTGTTTTAAAGTTCCAGTTGTAAATCACTGTTACCATGGCTACTCAGGAGTTTAGAATAGTGAATGCGCATCTCCACCTTGGCATAATAAAATTGTAATAAAATTGTAATAAAATGTTGTGCATCTTCAAACCAACACCTACTTTGTAGTAGTTTTTTATTTCCACCTTAGCATGCTTAGTGGTGTGATCCTTTAGTATCATGTTGAAAAACACGGTTGAATAGTCAATGGTGAGTCTTCAAACCATTTTTAAAGAAAGAACTGTCTCAGGAGACTTTTTGCCCCAATTGTTTCTTGAACTTTTGAAAATGATGATTCTTCTTCAAATTTTAATTTCACATTATGAAGTACCATACCAGCTTCATTTTCTTGCTCACAAAATGTATGGGTTTTTTTTGAACTTTTGAAAATGATGCTATTCAAATTTTAATTTCACATTATAAAGTACCATACCAGCTTCATTCTCTTGCTTACAAGAGTAAAATTGCCACATACAATAGAAGTTAAATACAGTTTTAAAAAATGTGAGTTGTTTCTACTATTATAGTGTTCAAATATACATTTCACAAAGCCGCCTCATGTAAAACATTTCGCATAGCATTTGTTACAAAATGAAATCGCTTTTCGCATAGCCTTTTTATTCTGAGACAATTTTTGTTGTGCCTAAAATCCCCACGTGAAAATCCGTGACTACGACTGTGGTATAACAACGGTATCTGGGTATTGAGTATTGACTTCAATAGGTGTATTACAATATCATTGTATTATGTATATATTTGAAAACTGTTTAACATATATATAGAAATAACTTGATCAAATGGAACAGAAATGTTGTTTCATTGAAAACAATAACTTGTGAGATGCATGTCATAAGAATAAATGTTTGAATACGAACCACTATAAGAAGTTCTACGTATTTACCAGTTTGGTTTTAATTTCGATACATCGGATCTGTTTTTATTTTGTCTAGCAATTACGGTGGATGAAGTGAACGTCAAGGGATATACAGCATGGTCTTTGATGGACAACTTTGAGTGGGCTGAGGGCTACGGTGAACGGTTCGGAATGCATTACGTAAATTTTACTGATCCAGACAGAAAACGGGAGCAAAAAGAGTCGGCAAGAGTCTATGCTCAAATTGTCGCTGACAATGGATTCAACGCTGGACAAAGGTTGCCAGTATCGAGCATGTTGACCTTGTTTAGCGTCACGATGTCATTTCTCTCAATTGTCGTATTGAGATCAAATTAATTTAGTAAACAAAATCGCTTAATGACTTTCTTTCTTATATCGAAATGATTATGAAGTTCCTGGAAAGATCAAATTAATTTAGAAAAGAAATCGCTAACTATGACTCTGTTATATCCATATCGTCGCTGTTCTGACATACCGGCACATCACCGTACTTAATTCTGTTGTGATGTGTCGTTATGTCAGAACAGCGACGATATGATTATGAAGTTCCTGGAAATATTGATATATAAGGGCAATTCCAGGGGCAATTCCGTATAGGTAAACCACAGGCCAAATCACAAATATTGGCTCTCATTCACTGGAAATTGGTTCAACCTGATTTTGGTTGATGGCAACTTTAGGGTCACTATATGATTTTGTATATCTGATACATACCTTCGACGAAATTGTGTTGTTGTTGCAGAGAGTCAAATAACTGATTTTGGTGTAAAAATAGCAGTGGGTCGGACGTACATTTGTGAATTATGCACATATTCAAAAGGATGTAACATTATTGGAAGGATTTTAAATCAGTGATAGTTAAGTCTTATGCTTGCTAAAATCCTGATTTTCGACGCGGATTTTCACTTCCGTTTTTGCCGGGCCATCCCATCTTGGAAAAAGTTGGACACATTGTCAACAAAAAGATGACGCCCTAACAATCATCCCAGAGTATGTTTGAAGAAATTCGGGATTCATAAAGGCTGATTTTTTTGGAGATTATAATGTTGGTGTACATGTGGTTCATGAACGAATTAGTGTAGCTTTGTAACGACAATGTACTTGGATAGAGATTTTAGAATATTGCTGAAATGTAGAAAAAAAGAGAGACAAAATTGAAAAAAGAAAAAAAAGAACAGTGTGCCTTATTATAGTGCTATCAGGGAGACATATAAAAAAGATAACAATATCCACCCAACCACTAGTAGTGAGGACTACCCAAACCTTTGAAGTGTGCGAAATGTACGTCCGACCTTAAGGAATTGCCAATAACAAAGGTCATAATATCAAATCTTAGAATATATCGTCGCGTAACCTTACAAAACCAAAACCATGTCAGCCCATATAATATTTTGATTTTGCAATTGAGTTCCACCGATATATTAAATAAGGGGGGAATTCATTTCTACATAGCCGAATTTTAGAATTGAATAGGCGACGAAACAAAAACCTGTTCTACGGGCGCGCAAACGGACCTCGCAGGTTGGGTTGGTCGGTCGAGGGTTATTCCCTTTCTAAATGACGCATAGAAATTGCCGTTTGACAAATTAAAACAAATGGGTTACTATTCATTTGTACATTACTTTTTTCCCTCCCCTTATTAAAATTTTGTCTAACGTTTTATGGCTCCAGCACAGTAAATCAAACATAATGTTACTGTTATTAAAGTTGCTAATTAGCATTTCTAATAAAGTTTGATTTAAAATGATCAATATCGGTTCGAAAAGTGTCTGCTTTTGTGTAAAAAGAAGAAGTGTGCCACATCTACAAGTTTAGCAGCTGTCAAAATAATGAACATTCGAAATACTTAAAAACAGTAAAAACACAAAATTCGATGCCATTTTGGCCAAAAACAGACTGATACCTAAAACAAAAATCATATCACCAATTAGAGCCTTTCATCGTGATCGTGATTCGAAAGATCGTGCATTGATTGCAATAGTGATGTGCACCCTTAAACAGTAGAAAATCAAATATTTGTCTTCCAGTTAATTTTTACAGATGTTTGAAATTGAGTTGAAAAGCAATGGGTTTTTTTGGTAAAATTATATCACTCTCACTTTTCCCCATTATTATCATTTTAATTAAAAAAGAATCTATATTGTGGAAAGTGGATAGGAGAATTTATCGATGATGAAACACTTGTAATCGGCTTCCAAATAAACCGCCAATGTCGAGAATTGCAAAATCCTATACGGACGCCCTCAATGTGATAGTTCCCGCGAGTTTCTTTCAAACCAGATTTGGTGTTACAAGTTTTGAACCCAGCCAGCTCACAGTCACTGGCAACAAAAGTTGTTTTTATTGACATTGACAACCAAAACCCGGAAGCAGAGTGTCGCGAATCACGTGTTGTGCTTGATGTTGTTTGTATGAATAAGTTTTCATTCATTACTTGTTTTTTAATGCTCAACTCTTAACTAAAGTACGATCGCCGTAATAACCGATACAAACCATGACGTTATACATGCCACCACTCGCGAAAAAGAAGACAGTCGACGACAGACCTTCAAAGTAAGTGTAATATAAATCATGAAATAAGCTTATTTATTCAGCCTTATTTTTTACATATTTATTTATGTTACGTCTGGCAGGGTCTGAGGAATCATGGGGGGGGGGAGGGGGGGGGGTATTTAAAATATCCTGTGTTGTTTTTTCGATACCATTACCAAGGGTTGGGTTAGTCTGACCGACAGACGGGGTGGCGCAGTCGGTTAGTTTTAGAGTGTCGTAACACTGCTTCGCACCGTAGTTCTGTTGGTGCTTTATAGTGCTTAGTGCTTGTAACTTCCTATTGCAGCTCAGTACGGAGCTATACTGGAAGCCCTCTGAAACCTAGAGGATGTGGATTTTTGTACAGGTAACAGACCCGGGATGATCGTTTGAGCGTGAGTTCAATTCAATACACCAACACAGCCTCGTCCCCATGCCTCCTTCAGACCGTGCAGACTGAAGTAGGCATGTACATGACGCATCGTGGTTCGGAAGTCACGTAGAAATGGTGGTCCCGTGTATCGGAAGAGCTATCCCCGAGCACGTTAAAAGGTTACAGACTCCTTCGTAAAGAGTAGGGGATCGGAAGAAGAAGAAGAGCTCGATAAACATGTTACAACATTCGGCATGATTCGCATAATACATAATAATACTATAGTCGTCGTCAGAATACTTCGGCACTTTTTTATGTGACAACAGCGTACAGCGTAAACACGGAAAACCGTTGTAGAACAGCGTCGCAACAGCGTTATCTTTGAGCAGTTCGACGCGTCGCAGCCTCTGTAATCCGATTGGCCATGATCGTATCTATGGGTCATGAATGTCCCCGCCCACACGCTCATAATTCAAGACGCGTGCGTTGGCGGTTTTAAAAAGTGCCGAAGTATTCTGACGACGACTATAGTAAAAGTAATAGGCTTGTACATGCAAAGCACGCAAGCGTATGTGGCAAATTGATCGAGAATTATTTGCTTCCATTATTCGGGCATTATATTAATATAAGTTATAACAAAGGGAATGATGTAATTTTTAAAAAATCCACCCTAGATTTTCAGATTTTTTTTGGTCGGTTTGGTCTCAAAAAGGGCAAGTCAACTTACAATACAATTACATTATCAGATTTCTTATCGGTGGTTAGTCAACTCTTTTTTTTCTCCAGCCTAATGGTATCAATCCAGGGCTCATAAAAAAGGGTTGCAGAGAGTGCAAAACATATAACCCTGAGGGGCTTTTTTCCACATTTCCATCAACTTATCCATGTTAGGGAGTGTTCATAAATACATGGTACTCTGCAAAGTGGGGGTCAAAAAAGTTTTTGAAAACCCCAACAGAGGGGGGGGGTCAAAAAAGTTCAACACACTCATTAGTTTCCAACATTACCCCTGCTTTTATACATGTATGCACATTATTTACGGAATGTTCATAAATCAACGTAAAAATAGCTAATTTTTTGGCGTGCTACGCACGCAGATGTCTAAGGCCCTATTTTCGTACTACCCCAGCTAAAAAAGAATGAAGGGCAAATTCATGTCAATAGCAAAAACATATTTAAAGCCAGGATATATAAATAATTGGAGGGAGCATCCTAATTGGTTTCAAAAACAGAGATCCGTGCATAAATATGTTAAGTTATTCAGGGGATTAAAGACCATGGCACTAAACCAAAGATACCTGCAATTGAACTGATTCACTCTTAGATTCTAAAACCTGCCCTCCTAGATGTGATGCGTCCATCAAAAATAGAATATGATACATGGTCAAAAAAAATCCCATAAAAGATATCATATATGTTCTCTGTGAACTTGATAACAATGAACGGGGACAAGAAAGTTTCAGGTGCAGGCAGTAATACAGGGGGGAGGGTCTAAAAAGTTTGTAGCATGGCAAGAGGAGAAAGGGGGGCGTCAAAAAAGTTTGTGGCATGGCGAAAGGGGGGGGGGGGGTCAAAAAAGTTTTGATATACCAAAAATGAAATTATCCAGCCCCCCCACCAAAGAATTTATGAACGATCCCTTAATATCTTTTCATCATAGAAAGTTTAATTTTGGCAAGAAATGCTTGCCTTTAATTTGATATGCTTTTATAGTGAATGTTTGTTTGCTTGTCCTTTCCTGATGTTTTAAACCAAAACTAGCATAAACATTTGACATTTATTGTATTGTAATTGTATACCATGATTAAGAGCTGATTAAATTGTTGAAAGAAAGGCTAGATGTTTTTTTTAATTGTATTCATAATAATTATGTTTTTCTCTTCAATCATAGGTATGACACAACGAGAGTCTTCAGCAACTATGATGATACATTGGGCACATCTGTGAAGTCACACAATCAAACAACTCATTCTGGACAAAGCCATCCAAAAGGGACCAAGTCTCGCATCATTGGACCTCCCTGCCAGAACAACCCACACCCATCTGAAGTCAATTTCCTTCTACAAGACTGCAAGGTACTCCATGAGCCAATATGTCACGTGAAGACTAAAGTGACAATATCTTCTGAAGATGACAAGCACTGGTGGCCTTCCAGGGTTTCCAAGGATCCTCATAAGGTGCCCAAGTACAGCGACAATTCAACCAATAGGGCAGATTACAAGGCTTGGGATGGGACAATGTCTGCTGGAAGACATGGAAGTAATCCACATCAAAAGGCAACCACAGGAATAGGTAAATTTGTCATGCTAATTATTAAGATTTCAATGGGGAATTGGCGTGGCATGCATAAAGGAAGGTCATTTGGTAGGTTTTAATTGTACCATATTAGCTACATGTATACTCTATTTGGCTTCCTCTGGACAGTGACGTAACTTAACAGGCGCAGCTTTTACGCACATGTATCTTCCGCTTTTCAACGCTCGTGTGTATACGCCAGTCCCGCGAATAGGCGCGCGCGTTATGTGCTGCAATTAGTAGAATACGCGGTTACGTCACTGTCTCGTGATGACCAAATAGACTATGTAGTAATATACAATGTCCTGCACACAAAACATACATGTTATTGTCTGTATGGCAAGAACAAAAAAATTATTACAAGATTGTTTCATTCCTATTTTTAATCATATTCCCATGAAACAACTTCATGACAATGATGACATGGAATCAGGTTAGCCTTCATTACTCGTACTGTTCATTTTCTGTCATATAGTTCCAGTCAATCATCTACCTGCAAAAAATGGACCTAGACTTATTGTGGAGAGAATATCTTACAACCATGGTTACGATAGCAGAAAGTCACCAAATCAACCACAACGAGGAAAGGTATGTTTAGTTTCATTTACTGAAGCAAATTGACCATCTAAAATATAAGTGTTTAAAATAAATGAGAATGGATGATAATACAATGTGTAGCCACCAGACCATTCATTGCAAGTCAGTGTTTTCACTAATACAAAGGGTGAAATACCCTTCACTTTTGATTTTCACCCTTCAAAATTTGTCTCAATTAGTGTGAAAAATGTTGACAATGTCATTGTTTTACTGCCCAAAACAATGTGCAAGCACACGTTTTGGCCATCATTTTGGTTTTTCACCCTCAAGAATTAAACCCAGTGAAATTGCTGCAAGTAAGGGAGCCGTTTGAATAAAAACTTTCTATTTTGTGCTTTGTACTTTGGCGATTATTGCATTGCTAATTCTGAAAATCAAAAGTTATGTTAGGATATCTGTATTTATATTTACCTGATAAGTGATATAGTAAATTAATAGGCATCATGCCTGATTAATTCATATGAGATGAAAAAATCTGAAATTCTGTGAAATGCAAATTTAGGCAAAAATATCTACATTGTAGACTGTAGAGTGAAAAATTTCTAACTCTCAGAATTGTATCTACACAATATCATACGATACCTGACGAATAGTATAAAGGGGTTGAACCCAGCTAAAGTTGAGGGGCCCGCAGAATCTTAGAACTTTTACAGTGTGTGGTCCAGGGGCAAAGCCAGTCCTTGGCGGGGGTTGGGAGGGCAGGTCCATGAAGCTGTTGGATTGGCATGTCTGAATGACTCTCCTTGCTACATATACAGTGGCGGCGAAAGCAACACATTGGGTGACAAGCCCATATTTGTTTTATAATCTTGAAACATAGAAAAAATAGTTTCATAGTGATGTTTAATTTTTATTCAATCATTCCATTTCAAATTCATAAATAATATGTGTTGCTTTTTTTCAAACCCACAGCTACATGGCAATTTCGTTTGGGACGTCTTACACCCTGTGAATTCACCAAACAATCATTACAGCCGTCCCAGCTCATTCCCATGGGAGGACACTAGTAGGACCACCTCGTCTGCACCACCAAAATCCAGAACAGTTCAGGCGTCGCCTACATGTACCAAAGCAGTGGGTAAATCCATACAGAGTGTTGGACATGGTACCACCATGGTACCACTAATATCATAGGCTCCTCATCATTATTGCCTGGCGGTGACAGCACACTATCTAGTGTAGCAAGTTGACATTGAATATATTATACTTCAACTTGAAATATATCGTGCAATATAATGGGAAACAGGACACTTCGCCTCTCGTACATGTTGCCTCCTGTACAAGTTGCCTCCCGTAAATATTGCCCACCGTGAAATTCGCCTACGTACAAACTCGCCTCCCTATTTATACCGCAAATCAGCACGAGCGATGGATCAATGTAATCTGTGTCTCAGTGCGGCCGGTGGTAAATCTATCATGCATACACAATGTCACACAAGATCTCTGTGTGGCGGCCCGGTTGTAAATCTATCATGCATGAGCACATGTACCCCGGTACAGTACACATGGGTATACATGTACATTAAGTATCGTAACAATGATTACAAGTTCGAACTGTTCGATATATATGTGTGTAATTATTTCTCATACAATCGAACATGTACGTGCGTATAGCACGGTTTTCAAAGTGAGAAAATACATTTTAATGTATGCCGATAGCACGGTTTTCAAAGTGAGAAAATACATTTTAATGTATGCCGATTGCAAGTGGTAAGCAGAACTTGAACCAATTAAAAGAAACTATAACACGACTGGTGTTAATTTTGTTCGCTTTTGACAGTGATTGAATAGTTGTTATATGTGTTTCTTCTCTTAATATTGTGATCGTTGGATATTTTGGTTCCTTATACACGGATACACTTTCCTTTGTTTATTAGTCATGTTTTAATAATTAATTTATAAGCGGCTATAGACACTCCGCAACTAATAGCCGGGAGAGGCACGGGGGAAATTCGGCACGGGATATGCGTGCCTGTGTTTGGCTGAACATACCGAGGCGCCACTGCGCGACGGGTGTCCTGCCTCTATGCGGTGATGTGCCCGTGGTTATTTCCATTGCAAGTAGGCCCTACGGCCTACCTGGAATTTATGCGTGCTTGGCTGAATATGACGTAGCGCGGCGGTTGTGAGAGCCGTTAACGCCCCGTGCTGTATGGCCACTGCAAGTACCTGAAATTTTTGCGCGCGGCTTGGCTTAACATTTGGGGTTGGTTAGGCTTATTATTATAGTCGACAGAAAAAGATCATCTCTGTTCTGTGTTTTATATGTTTAATTTGGAGTTTCCACCTTGAAGATGACCGTAAAACTCAAATATATCTGTTACAATTGTGCCGGTATTTTGACAAACCAAAAGATTATTTGGTCGGTAATCATTTGCACGTGAAAATTCTTTTCACTAATTTCTTAAAAAATGTGTCGGCCGGGCCGCGATGTTATTTACCGTAACAAACGTGTGATACCTTTGCCCTGAGACTAATAATTATACCTAGTCTCAGCATTGACGAGTAAAGGTTATATAGTAAACACATGCACATGTCAATTGTACAGCAATGTATACAGTGTTTGGCCAAATGTTAGTTTAATACGGTTAATAAATTCGCCGGGCCCGTAGAACAGGGTTTCTGTTTTAAACCCCTGAGTGGTAGTCAAAATACGCGGCAAATACAGTAGGCCCCTATCCCCGCGCGTACCGTAGAACAACCCCAATTATCTACGACCGGCATACGGACGCCGATAGCCCAGGGATATGGTTAAGTTATGCGCGGGGTAATCCAAGGGGCTGGCCGGTATAATTCATAGCGTGAAGTCGCAGGTTTCCCCCCGTACCATACCAAACAAATTAATTAAACTCCCGATGCATGCATGATGATATATATATGTTTGGTGAATAAAAACTCTGAACTCTGAACTCTGATGGTAGAGAAATAAGTGACAAAAATGGATGGTGGGAATATGACGGTTTGTACCGGGGTAACCCCTTTTGGTAAAGATTAAAGTATAGAAATATGGACGCTGTAAATTTAATTTGGATATGGACTACTTGTTTGTAGGCCTATCATGTGTAAATTATACATCTACGGACTCAAATTTCAACAAAAAAAATTATATATATATATATATTTTCAAGCAAACACTCCTCGGCTTGAAGTATTATTAGGGCGCTTGTTCAATGTGGGGCAGTGGGCCTTTCCATATTTTACTGGTGGCAGGGACTACAATATTTGCCGGTGGTAGGGATTTTACAATACTATAACGCAAATAGGTCATCAAATTCGGCACGGGATATGCGTGCCTGTGTTTGGCTGAACATACCGAGGCGCCACTGCGCGACGGGTGTCCTGCCTCTATGCGGTGATGTGCCCGTGGTTATTTCCATTAGGCTTACCTGGATTTATTATGCGTGCTTGGCTGAACATGACGTAGCGCGGCGGTGGTGAGAGCCGTTAACGCCCCGTGCTGTATGGCCATTGCAAGTACCTGAAATTAATGCGTGCGGCTTGGCTTAACATTTGGGGTTGGTTAGGCTTATTTTATATTATTATAGTCGACGGAAAAAGACCATCTCTGTTCTGTGTTTTATGTGTTTAATTTGGAGTTTCCACCTTGAAGATGACCGTAAAACTCAAATATATCTGTTACAATTGTGCCGTATTTTGACAAACCAAAAGATTATTAGGTCGGTACTCATTTGCACGTGAAGTTGCAGGTTCCCCCCCCCCCCCCCCCCGTACCATACCAAACAAATTAATTAAACTCCCGATGCATGCATGATGGTAGAGAAATCAGTGACAAAAATGGATGGTGGGAATATGACGGTTTGTACCGGGGTAACCCCTTTTGGTAAAGATTAAAGTATAGAAATATGGACGCTGTAACTTTAATTTGGATACGGACTACTTGTTTGTAGGCCTAGGCTATCATGTGTAAATTATACATCTACGGACTCAAATTTCCAAAAAAAATATATATTATATATTTTTCAAGCAAACACTCGGCTTGAAGTATTATTATAGGGCGCTTGTTCAATGTGGGGCAGTGGGCCTTTCCATATTTTACTGGTGGCAGGGACTACAATACTTGCCGGTGGTACACACAGAAAAATGTTTACATAATTATGTTAAAAATAGAACTTCATAATTATTATGTAAACCTTTCACACAGTATTTGTGTACAAAATACACAAGTTATGTAAATAAAACTTGTGTATTGTGTACACAACTAAATTGTGCACAAAATACACAAGTTATGTTTACATAACTTGTATAATTTGTACACATATACTGTGTGAAAGGTTTACATAATATTTATGGCGTTCTATTTTTAACATAATTATGTAAACATTTTTCTGTGTGTAGGGATTTTACAATACTAACGCAAATAGGTCATCACAATAACAGCGTGTTTTTATTAAGCAAACCGGCTTTTACCCGTCTTATAAAAAGCAGGATAAAAGCCGGTTGCTCGTGTGAGAGACGTGTTTTTATTGCAGTACGATAAACAAACTTGCCGGCTGCCGCTGACCTCATTATAAGCAGGTCACTCGCGATGCATTGTGGTATTGACAGTAGCAAAATGGCGTCTGCCGTACGACATTTACAGTGCGCTAGTCTGATGTCACATGACTATACCCATTTCCGCTTACCATCGGCAAACGCGCTGAGCTGGTACCGTGCGTGTTTATACTGACGAAAGACTGCTTTTCCTAACCGGTTTCAACCGCTATTATCCTTGGTTTCGAAGGATAAAAGGCATCTAAAATCCAGGAGAAAAAAAACGGTATGAGCGGGCAAATGCCGGTGGTGGTGTGTTTTTACTGGGGGATTTTAATCCGTTAGCAGTCATATGCCTGCTTTTTTTCTTCTGAATCAGTAAAAACACGCTGTAAGTAACTGAGCAGGTAATAAACATGCTGATAACTCTAGTAAAAGTATAACTCCTACATAAACATACATTTAATTATAAAGTTGTTGAGAAATTTCTATTCTTGAATTTGAGATATTACACGCTAAAGAATGGTTGATTAATGAGGAAGCTACGATCCCGAACGTTAGGAAAAAAGTCTGATTTTCAATTTAACATTTTCTTTTCAACATGGCCGGGGAGAGTATGTCAGTAAGCATGTGTGCCGTATTGATCAACCGTAACAATGCCACCGGCCGACTATCCAACAGCCAGGCCATCGACGGGTGAATTGGCACTACAAATGTACCACTACCAGTAATCAATAATTTGCCGGTCTGAGTCCCCGTGTTGAAAATGAAAATGTGAAATTGAAAATCAGACTTGACAGTACATATGGGATTGTAAACTTCCTTAATAATCAGCCATTCTTAGCGTGTAATATCTCAAATTCAAGAAGGATCCAACACGAGCAATATTTTAATTTCATTAATTTTATTTTTATTTTAATCTCTCCCCGCGTTGATAAACAACATTGATTTATAAGCAACATTGATAAGCATACAGATAAAGCCAGATTAGAAGGCATTGCAGTTTGCCCAAAACAAACAAATAGGCCTACAATGAAAACATACAACTGCATGGAACCAATGTATCACATGGCTAATAAAAGGGTTAGGAAAGCCTGCTTTCCATAATCTGATAATAAAAGTATGGCACTAAACAAAAGAATATAGAAAAGTTGTCAATAAAATGTGCCCATTATTATAGAAGAACACTGAGTGAGAAAGATCAATTCTGCATTTGAACACTTATACTTCCTGCTCATTTTCATTAAATACTCAGGCATGACACTCTCGGTAAGCCATGACCATCGACCGCCATTTCCAGTTGTCCATACAAATATATGTTTTATATAGAAATAATAGGTCTATCGCTTTTGTGTACTACATGTACGAATTACCATAAATTCTACATAGCCAAGAAAATAAATTAAAATCGAAACACATTCCTATTACATTTATCACCTTTCCTGCTATATAGTTTCATAGGAAGTGGGCTTCCATGCGGGTAGACACAGGTTCAATTTCAGCCCCCGATTTGGTAAATTTGTTTCATGTCCAGTGCTACTTTCGTATTTTCTGAAATATCAACTATGTTTTATCAAGGAGTTGTTAACTATAATAACTCCTTTTTTTTATATTCATCATAGACATGAAATGGCATGGAGCGAACCAAATCGCCATTTGCAACACATTCACATTGAAGATATTAAGATTTGAATCTTCTTTCAAACTTTGTAACGGCTTAATTATAAAACTCGGAGATAGGCCTACTGCCCTAAATACCTATACACGCATTCTGTAAAATAACCCATATCTCAATCTTACTTTCCAACCGGTTTGAATTTTTAGGTATTTTAATCTCAGTTTTATCGTGTTATCAATTTCATGCACTTTAAATAAACTTGAATATAATTATGAAGACGGCCTTATAATGTTATTAATTGTTTTCAAAAAGTATTTCAAAATGTATAATTTAAAGTTATTCTAAGTATAGGCCTATTTTCTTAAATTTAATATACAATAGTTTAGTTTTGTTGATTTAGTAAACTATAGATTAATTTGGATAATATATACTGCTTTTTGTTTTTCTTTTCTTTTGCGTGTGTTCATTTTAACATGTTGATACATTAGGCCTACAGTCAAATTCGGTTGGAAAAAGATTATAAAATATCGTTTATTTTAGTGAATGTGTGGTATGCCAATTCAATATTAGAGACAATAAGGTGATAATAAGTATCGAGTCAAGATTATAGTAAAGATTATCTCTTATCGTTATATACAGCGCTGTCTTTCATTCTATAGAAAAGTTATAATCTGTCGGTGAGTGATTAACTTTAATCTACACGGTTCACAAACAGTTGGCGGGATTTTTGAAAAGTGATTGAGATCAAACGCGACCGACGTCCAAGTTGTATGATAACTTTCCACGTAAACCCCCCAGCTTTCGTTGGGCGTTTCTTCAACAACTCGATCAGAGCATCAAACGCTCTTCCTCATCCAGTAAACAACTAACTGAACAAACTCAAACGGTTATGGTTGAAATTCTTAGAATAACACTAGCTGATTTATGTTTTTCGGTTATGCGAGAGACGACAGAAAACACGTTTCAATGCTTGCTAATTATGTGAAAACATAGTGAAATTCGACCTTCTTCAATCCCCTCTGACGTGTTTAATGATTGTTGATTTGTTGAATTAATATGGATTCATAAACTTGAATGTGTTTGGTTGTGTATTATCAAATTTGTGTATAACTTGTATATGTGTTTGAATGATTGCCCGATGACTATGATTAATAAAACAAAAGTTCAATGTCAACATTAATTGTTTGAATTGCTTGTTAAGTGGCCAATCTGGAGTTCTTTAACTTTAAGTTTGAACACTTTCCACGCGGCTATTGGTTTAACCACGGTACAAAAAACATACTTCTCGGAAACCTTTTTTCTAACTCTCATGTCTATCTCAAGGATAACAGAACAGATAATAGGCATGTTTGTACTTATTTGAATGCATTTTACATGATTTTTTACATGTTTTGGATCCTATATTATACCAGACCTGGACACCTCAAAACATAATAATTGTTCATTATATAGACACAGGGCTTAGGCTTACTGTCAAACTCAAAATGCATATCCCTATATTCTGATTGATAAGGAATACAACTATAGAACACCTTTCACTGGGACACACGCCGCCATCATCACGAGCCACGGGTCCGTCCAAAGGCACGCGGCCGGTGTCTTGCGCAAGAATAGTATCTTCTCAAAGAGAGTCTCTTTGCTCATCGCGCCCAATCTTTTTTTACCGTATGGTTACAGTTTATCATACTTCCACGGTGTTATCTAGTTTTATCGCACAATTTCGATGTTTGAAAAAATTAATTATATGGATCATTCTCAGTATTATAAAGGAGTGGAGGATTCAAATACTTTATTCACCACTTTTTAAAATCTATTTAGGTATTTTAAATGTTTAACATTTGATTTGTAAACAATCCGAGCCACACAATCCGAGCCATTCATAAAGAGTCGTTTTGAGAAAGGACTAGTTTTGCGCAACCAAAAGTAGTCCCTTTCGCGAAAGTAGTGTTTTAGGGTGGATTTTTTCGCCCAATTGACAAGATAACGACAGCTGATGAAGCAACCCAACATAAACATTAGCTCAAATGCTCAACCAAACATGTACATGCATATTGCATAGCGTAATAATCACTACGTTTCCACCCGCTCAAAAATGTGAATGCTAAAAAACATGTCCTAAAGCCAGCTAAGTGCACCTCTACAACCCGATAAGGGCTATATCTTGCCTCACGTCCCGTACGGAATAAACCGTATAGCTACAACGTATCATTAATTGGTTTGAGCATGCGCACTTGAGTTACGGGGCGTCTAGACATTGCCCCGATAACGGAGTATTCCATAAATACTTTGGTGATAGCCTGACATTTTTATCATCTTGACAACCCCCCCCCCCTTCCCAAACACTGTTATTTTGTTTTCCCAAACACTGTTATTTAGGGTGAATTTCTTTTTCGTGATCCCAGTCCAAGTTATGCACTTATCAATTGCAGTCCCGGCCCCGGGGATAGCGGGGATTAGGGCCGGGACGTACAAATTGCCGATGTGACGTCCCGGGTACAGTCGTGTAGTGACGGTCCCCGCAGGGCGGGGCACCATTTTGTGTACGTCCCCGTTACAGTCCCGGCCCCCCATAGCCGGGACAAAGTGTATACACCCCTGCTACTCTTCCGGTGTATACATTTTGTGTACCAAAGCGTACGCCCCCGCTATGCATGTGCACACCCCGGCTATGGTCCGGGGTGTGCATGTGTACCCTAGCGCACGCCCCTGCTACACTGCCCGGCCACTCCCCGGCTTATTTTTCAGTGGTGTACGCCCCCGCTACACGCCCCAGCTATGCGGGGGCATGTTTTGTACGTCCCCGGTACACGCCCCCGCATAGCCGGGCAACGTACGGTCCCCGCATGGTCCCTGCTATGCCCCGGGTCCCCCGGGGGCCGGGGATACAATTGATAAGTGCATTACTGAGCAATATAAGGCTATTAAATGAATGTCAATTACAAGTTTCCTGTTATGACGAGTGATTGAGGGGACTTTCAGGGGGGCGTCAGCGAACATACCAAGCGGGTACGCATCCGTGTCCACAAATAAATGTCGAAAAGGGTCCAGATTTCATCACACGACGTCGTCCACGTCTTTCTGAAAAAGGGGTACTTTTTAGGGGGCAACGCACTTTAGGGTATCCAACAGTATCGAGGTATCTACGTTTATAGGGGTACTAAATGTTGTATGTGTGTGACTTTTCAATAAACATGCAAAATGTTGAAAACAATCTTCAATATTTCCCTACTTTAAAGGCATATTATTTGATCTTTTCCAGAGAGCGCCCTCTATTCATGATTTTTTTTAGAAAGTAGATTTCCTTGCAGATTTACATTTCCGATCATAAATCATACATACATTCCAAGTTACAGAGCGATACGATTCCTAATTACCTCAAAACCATGGTTTTAGAGTGAATTTAGAGTGAAAAATATAAACTGTCGGGATTCCGACAGTTTATTTTCACTCTAAAACCATGATTTTGAAGTAATTAAGAATCGTATCGCCTTGTAACTTGGAATGTATGCATGATTTATGATCAGAAATGTAAATCTGTTGAGGGCGTTCCCTGGAAAGACATAATATACCTTTAATTGTATATCCCATGCATATCTGTATGAATTACTTGTATTTTGATTATTTTCTGAGTTGCAGTGAACCAATTGATTGGCCCATCAGAGCTCTCTGTTGAGAGTTACCCATTTGATTTGAAATCACTCAGTTCATTAACTTTGTTAATGTCTGTTGGGCTATTGTTCACATTTGCTCTTTATATACAAAAAACAAACAATGACCTAGATGAGCACACTTTATTATAGGTATCTCATTTAATTAAAATGAAAATGAGTCAACACCAATTCTGATAATGAATATTGCTTTTATTATGTATACACCTTGGAATGAGTAGAATATCAATACAATGCATACAATAAACTGTTATGTCAGATCTTAACAAACAGAAAGTTGAGGGCTCAATCACAATATAGTAATTAGTAACCCCCAATTTCACGAACAGATGTTGTTGTTTATTTGCATGAAGATGCAGCAACACAAGACATGTTGATGCCACAAAATGGTAAAGTGAAATTCGTTTTCACAATTTTGTTTGGGCATCACAATGGAGCGTTATTGTGCTATCTTCTCAGGGGACGCCCTCTGTCCTTGATTTATATATCTGAAGTGAAAGCAGATTTTCTTGCAGATTTACATATCTGATCATAATATATTCTGAGTTACGGAACGATATGATCACTAATTACTTCAAAATCATGGAATATATTTAAGATTCATGATCAAAATGTAAATCTGCTTAAAGGCATATTATGTGATCTTTTCGAGAGAGCGCCCTCTATTCATAATTTTTTTTAGAAAGTAGATTTTCTTGCAGGTTTACATTTCCGATCATAAATCATACATACATTCCAAGTTACAGAGCGATACGATTCCTAATTACCTCAAAATCATGGTTTTAGAGTGAATTTAGAGTGAAAAATATAAACTATCGGGATTCCGACAGTATATTTTCACTCTAAAACCATGATTTTGAAGTAATTAAGAATCGTATCGCCCTGTAACTTGGAATGTATGCATGATTTATGATCAGAAATGTAAATCTGCAAGAAAATCTGCTTTCTATTTTGTTTTCGATGTTGAGGGTGTTCCCTGGAAAGATCACATAATATACCTTTAAACAAGAATCAAGGATAGAGGGTGTCCCCTGGAAATTTGTGTTGTTAAGCTATAATAGAAAATGTAAGCTTTCAGACCTCAACATTATTAGGATACCTTAGGGAGCGATCACTATTTACACCGGGGGGTGGGGGGGGGGGGGGGGGTGGAGGAAATCAGTGGGGGTGGGGGGGGGGGGGATGGAGGAAATCAGGGGGACACAACATTTTATTCTGGCAGAGAGGGACATGTAATTTTGACGGTCAACAGTACAAAGATGAAAAAATGAGTGCGCGCATGTCTCCCAAAAATAAATTATTTGTATTGGACAATCTTCTTTAGAGCCAAAATGTACATCAATCATAGCAAAAATAAGTGTAAATTTGATTTTTTAGCGCGCTTTTATTAGTGACAACAATATTGTCGGTTTGTTTTCATTTCTTGCTCGTCAATATGAAAAACCTAGCTACGCCACTGTTGACACACCCTGCATTCTTCATAGACCTGTAGGTTGAAGTTGTTTTGTGCATACCGATGATGTCGTCAATTAGGATGGCACTCAGTGGCGTAGCTAGGATCTTTTTCAGGGGGGGGGGGGGGGCAAGATTTCTGAAATTTTCGTAAAAGGTTGCCCCACATTTTTTTCCAGTCACCAACTCGTGATTTTCACGTAAGTGTGGGGGGGGGGGGGGGGGGGGCTGAGGTCAAAAAATGTTGCACGGTAAAAAAATAATCGCACAGTACATGTATTACATGTAAAATGTTGCCTTATATTTGACTATTTGGGCTGAATATCCAGTACCCCGCACGCAATCTCGGTCTTTTATCATTTTTCCCCCTATTTTCTTTTTTTTTCGCCTTTTTAATTTTTTTTAGAGGGGGTGGGGGCACAAATGGGTTTTTTCCGTCAGGGGGGCATTTGCCCCCCCCCCCCCACCCGAGCTACGCCACTGATGGCACTGAGATGTTACTGTAGGCCTACTATAAAAAGAGCGAGGTGTTATCATGAAGATTCATGTTGATGTTCTTCTAATAATGTTCACTTCTTTATACCATACACTCTTATATTTTATGGTTTTATTGGGGGTGATGAAATTTTTTTAAGGGAATGTGCCACCAAATAGGTTACCATTTTTCACTCTCTAGTAATTGAATGACCCGGCCTTTTCAAACCCATTTTGGGAAAATGTATGGGTCCAAAATCTATTATTTTGCTGTTTTTCATTGAAATGTTAGCAAAATATGTCCATTGTCACCGGAAATTGTTAACTGTTTGTGTCAATTTTCATTTTTCTGTGCAAAACCGAAATACTCATGTGGATTGTGGGGTACCCATAAGCTGGGTCTAGCTGCCTGACTTTGGAGGGTCCAAAAGTGTGAAAATAGTAGAACGATAAAAAGTCCTGAGGGCAAGACATTATTCTGGAGAAATTAGCAATAATATGCTAAATAAATAATACCGAAAGGCCAATACCAATGACATATCCTCCACTCCCCGACCCCACATTCATCAAATCTTTCGCCAAAAGTGTTGTCGCTGTTGTGGGTAAAGACGATGAAAGACCAAACAAAACTTTTTTCTTCTTTTTTAAATTGTAAAAATGTCATTTTTTAATACTTGGAACATCAATTTTTGTGTGCGACAGTTTGTTTCAGGCCCAGCAAATTGTTGCTCTAAACTCAATTGCTGGTTTCCATTCAATTCACCACCAAAACACACATGGATATTTATCAGATTTGTGCACTACCGGGTGATTAAAAAAAAGAGAACCCATTTTTGCCAGCAATTTTCAGCTACTTATAGGCCTATACTGGTCAATTTTTTAGAAATTTTTACATCATGCAAAATAGAGTGGCTATTATGAATTACAGACCCAAAAATACTTGACCTAGCTTATTTTGTTTATGAAATATGGAAGGTTAAAGATGTGTTAAATTGATTTGTCAATGGATTACTTGAAGGTTCATCCCAGATAAGTCATATTTAGCCAAGAGAAGGTTTCTGTGGACAAACCAATTTCACAAATGTAACCTTTTAAATTCCATATTTCATAAACAAAATAGCCACCTTTTTATACAATGCAAAGATATTTATATCAAACTTAACTGGTAAGTGCGCTGAAAGGGGTTTTAACCACCCAGTATGTACATGTAAAGGATGTCCATAACATAAGCTACACAAATGAGATTTTTCAATCAGGTGCATTTTGGTGCAGGCTTGTTGCTTGTATTATAAGTTTGATATCATACTTTGGTCAAAAAAGGAAAGGCGATATTATATGCTTAAATCTCTTACAGTATCAAAATCAGGAATGTCCTGGAAAACAAAACAATTTATTTTATTTTAAATATTTACCCATGGCCATATGCTGTTCAAATTCATCCAATGTTGCAAGAATCCTTGGGAGATTCTTGCCAAGGATTTTGAAAGAATCTTTAGATTCTCCTTCAGTCAAATAGTGTGTTCTGCAGATTACCTATGAAAATCAACTTGTGATTCTGCAAATTTACTGGAAGGTATTCTTAGCTAGAATGGATTTTTGGATTCTCTACAAATTTCAATACATACTGGTATTGATGGGCAAGGGTCCCCTGGTCACCCTTGGGAGCCAGAGTTGTTCCCACATTCTGCTGTGAACAGGCCAGCATCTGCTCATCACATTATGATGGCGCTCTAACACTGCAAATTATGAGCATTTACTTTTGGACAAACTAAAAGTAAACTCAAAAGTGAACGCAATACTAAACATTTATGTGAGCCCAACAACTAAGCTGTTTTCTACCCACCCTCTAATAAATAACTGTCCCCATTATATCACAATTGGTGGAAACATCTGTGATTATATTCAAGCACTTGGAGCGTGCTTTGAGGTCAATTGGGTGCAAAATGCAAGAAAAGTTTAGTTTGGGTTTACTTTTATGTTTACTTTTGTGTTTAGAATTGCGTTTACTTTTGAGTTTACTTTTTATACTGTGTATACTTTTTATAGTTTGTCCAAAAGTAAACGCTCATAAATTGCAGTGTCATAGCATAACCCCTTGCATTCCTACTTTCAAGTCTCACATGCTCTCACAATGCTTTAAATGTTCTTAGTGCTAGTCCATTCTCAAAATATATTTGCACTACGTTCTTCTCTGCGTGTGTAAAGAAAGTTAAAAAAGAACCTCCTGCATGCTCCATCAGTCATTAGCTCATTTTCGGCGTTTGACGAATAAACATAGCATTAAATAACTAGAACAACAAAGTCTCCACACTAAAAGTTGGGTTGTACTGTAAACCTGCTGCAAATGCCAGAAGAACACTATACTTTTCCTGCTTGGATGAATGAATAAGCACCATTAGTATCACAGTAGCAGTACCATGAGGATGTTCTATTAGCTGGGTGGATGAGGCAGCCATGAATCCAAATGCATCCTAGATAATTCTTCCACTTGCATGTTGTAAGTTTCTCATGCTTCTGCAGCACCACTGTCAGTGTCTGTGGCCCTGAAATATTGAATAAAATTAAATACATTATCTTTTACATGAATTACCTCATATAATTAGTAAGCATACATCTGTTTATACTGTCCAAATGGATACAGGCCAAACATTCCCTTTTCAATTTCGTAGAATTGGTACATAAAATACACTTGTTTTATTCATATGTTTTTAGAAGTCCAGGCTGACAATTTATGTATATATATCAAACTTACAGGCATTTGTTAAAACTGTGTGTAGCCTATGTGATAATTAATATACAAATTATGGTGTTGTTTTTGCAATACATATTAAGACCTGTATCCTTGTACGTAGTTAATCGATCACAGTTTCAAGCTAAACCCGCGTCTAACTTTGACTTTGGACACATCGTTTAACTAGATGTAATTCTCAAAAAATTGTTTAACTTCAATACGCATCTACCTCTTTAAACATGGGTATTGCGGTATTTTAAAGCGTGTTTAACTAAACTCATACACCAACTGTAGGCCTGGAATTATCATTCAACAGTGTGTGCTGCAAGCTGACATTCATATCGTGTAGTATTAAAAATACACATATGCTTTTGAGGTATTTGGTCGATATCTATTGCAATCCATTAGGGCCACAACAAAAATAAATACCTGTAATACAGTAATGCACGACCACTCTGGGGACAAAATTTGCGGAGTTTAAAACCGTGTTTTGTTAAACACATTGTTTAAAAGATCAAACTCGCATTTAGATTAGACTTGCGTTTAGTTAGACATGGTTATAAGATAAAACCGTGTTTAGTACGAGAATACAGCCCTTAATGTTTTTCAATGTATGTTTTGTAAATATTGTAATTGTAACATTGCACCAATTCAGTGGTTTGCTGTGATAGCAATAAACACCATAAATGATAACAATAATAACAATGTCACTGTTTTTAAATTACAAGCTCTATCAGAACATAATATTTAATCAGTGGCATTGCCAGAAGGAGGAGGGGGCAGAAGCCTCCACCCCATTCCCTAAAATTACTCCATCGGTACACACTCCAGATGCCATCGGTACAACCGTACAAAGGCATTTTGTCCATGGACATTTTTACGCCGGTTTGGAGGACAACATGCTCAAGGGCAATTCTCAAAATTCAAATTATCATCGGTACTCATGCCTTTCATCGGTATTTACAACTATGTTTTTCCCTCACCAACCTGTTTCAAAAAGCTGTCTAAGCTACGCTACTGATATTAAAAGGAAAATTAGTGCCGGGTTTTCATCATCGGGAAGGGGAGGCCCCAGTGGCGTTGCCAGGTTTTTCATATTGGGGGGGGGGGGGGGGGGCGAAAAATGAAAGTGAACCGACAGAAAGTCCATTAAAAAAATTGCCGCCCAGTCAGAATTTTGAGAGTGGTATTCAAAAACCAACAGTGGCAAGTCTTAACCGACAGGACTCTATATTGGGGGAAACCCCCCCTCTAGCTATGCCATTGGAACTTGGAAGGCCCTTAAAGGTATATTATGTGATCTTTTCCAGGGGACACCCTCAATCATCGAACAAAATTGGAAGCAGATTTTCTTGCAGATTTACTTTTCTGATCATAAATCATAAATATATTCCCAGTTACAGAGCTATATCATCCCAAAAAAAATTGGAAGCAGATTTTCTTGCAGATTTACTTTTCTGATCATAAATCATAAATATATAAGTTACAGACCTATACGATTCCTAAATTTGAAAAGAAGATTGTCCTGGTGCCGGACTTTGAAGTAATTAGGAATCGTATCTGTGACTTATACAAGATCTTTATGATTTATGGTCAAAAATGCAAATCTGCAAGAAAAACTGCTTTCACAGTAAAAATCAATAATAGAGGGTGCTACTTGAAAAGATCACATATTAAATATGCCTTTAAACCAGGAATACTCTGTAATTTGAGGATGAACCACAAATAACTCTGGTGCTATGCAGTTATCTGACATGTGGTGAACCCAGTGGAGTGTGCAGGATTCCCATGGTGGACAGTGGCGGCACCAGCCTCATAATTGTTGTGGGGGCAAGACTTTTTTTAGGGGTGCATGAAAAAAAGGTGATGCACATGCCATTTTATGCTATAAATGGGTGTATCCTTTGGTGTAATTCATTCATGAGTTAGACTGGTAAGACTCTATTACTGAATAAAGCTGTCTAATCCTTTAATTCTTTAACACAGCTTAATACAGATTTCGTGCTAGGTTAATTTTGTGCAGAATTACATGAAGGATAAACCTAAAAATGGTCAAATTTGGTCTAATACTAACTAATTTGGTATGAAAATTAAACCTAATTTAGTAAGAATATGTGCGCACAGCGCAGATTTTTTTGTTATGCTTAATTTGTCTAATCCCCCTTCCCGTGGTGCCGCCACTGATGGTGGAGGTGTTGTTTGATAATATTGAAACATATGGGAAAATATCTGCGAAGAACACAAATATTTTCAGTTTTCAAAATAAAATGGTGCGGAAGTGCAGACAAATTGGAAATTTTAACACTCAAATGGTCAGGATGACATAAAAACATGACCCCTGGGTTTTTATTAGGGCGAGGGGGCCAACCCCTAGTGAAGATTTGTTTTGAGGGATATGACACCCCTGCTTGCACCGCCTAAGGTCAGACTCAATTCATTCTTCAAAATGACTTTGTACCATTTTCCCCAATTATCTGTACCCGAAAACATGGGCCCACATTTGTGTAAATATTAACATGACGTTTATATAAGTAGATTTAAAATAAGTATAATTACTAATACTAGGTCTATTTAAAAGTGAAAAAGAGGACATTGCAAAATGTTGACCTGTTTGTGACGTGACACACGAATCTAGGGATTTTAGACGCAACCCTACACAGTGGCGTACCGGGGGGGGGGGGGGGGGGTGGTGGCCCCCCTGCCCCCCTGAAATAACCCTGTCGGTACACACAAATTCCAGTCGGTACATTTCTGATTTTGACCATGCACATTTCCCCCCCCCCTGTTTCCTAAAGCTGGGTACGCCACTGATTACACCCATACTGACATTTCATTTCTGGATTTCGACAGATCACAAATCAAAACCCAATATATGTGCCTCCTGTTGCCATATAATGATTACTTTGGTGCCATGTTTGTATACTTCATGAGTTCAGAGTTTCTTGTTCTCCATCCTCAAAATTAAGGATGTAAATCTTAACCCTAGATACTGCAGAAATATTACTTACAGTCACATGCCAGCACTTGTGATCTCTCTTTTTGTCTGGCTATATGCAGTACAGTTGGATATCTAAAAGCTTAAACTTTGCAACGGCAGTCATATATGCCACAGTTCCTGTTTTAACAAAAAGAAAAGGACAAGCAGAAACGATGTACATTAATGCATACAGTTAATGGTTTTGCAAGTTTCATACAAGTTGGTCAAAATTTCAGATCATTTCTAACACAGGATTAATTGAAATATATAGGTTTTGCCACCAAAAACCCATTTAATTGGATCAAAAATCAATATTTTCGAAAATGGGATCAATGTGGATGCTGAGGCCATCATTTTATCCAGTGTTCAAACTTATATGAAGTTATGCCCCCTGAAATAGCCCACCTCAATAATAAATTGCATGACAACTTTGTGTCTAGATAGTTACAGAACAGATGTCATGCCTTTTTTTTCCTTGAGGGGTTTTGAGGTTTAGCTTTGTTCTTCAAGAAACTTCTATTGCATCTGGGAGACGGATCATTCGCATTGCAGCTTATTTTGGATGGAAGGGCCTATACATCAATACGCTACTTGCATGCAATCTCCATTTTAGAATGAAAGCGATGCTCTCCCTCAGCACGCATGCGCCCAACCGTGTCATGCGATGCACAAACCTGCGTGAAACCATGACGCAGTGTTGGCGTGATAGTGTGTTATAATGCGTGGTGTTATAATGCCTCACTTTCAATGGTTCCATCTGTACAGTGTAAAAAGGTCACATTCATGAATTTTAAAGTACCATACTTTATTTATAGGCAGGCATGTTACATTTTTTCTTTGAAAGTACAGTACATGTATGGCATTGTAGGCTAATCAAGTTTACAGAAACTGTTTTTGGGTTTTTTTCTACTGCGCTTGGTTTATACTTTTATGAAGGATTAAAGATGGCAGAATAATGGAAAGTATAGTATTTTTCATAATTGTGTGATGAATATTTGAGTTCCCTTGCTGCTATAGTTTTCATGTTCCAAATATAGTTTTAGTCGTTAAATATGAATAATGGCACCGCCACACCTTCGCTTTCCACCACTGGATAATTTTAATCTAAAAGATTATGCCTAAAAAAGAAGGTTTGATTGCGCAGACACAACCGACCCATAATATCTCAAAACCCCAAGCCTATTTTTTTTTTTTTGATTTTAAGTAATGTTTTATGTTGATAAATATATGTGTTAATGATCTTAATTTGCCAAACTTATCATCAAAATTGCCCTTTAAAACACCAAGGAGATGCTACATGTAATCCAAGATCCTACCACTATCTAGTGAAAAACAGAACATGTCAGACCATATTTTCAGCATGGTCTGAAGGTTTGTACATACAGGCTGACAGCTGCACTTTTAAACAAAATACATGTTTCATGTATTATAGCCCTAACCAGCCAGGGTATGTTTTTACGGTGTGGAAACTGGGGGAGGGGGACAGAGTTTAAATTTTCAACCAAATACTCGTCGCGAAACCCCTGGGATTCGATCCCCGGTCCCTCCAATCACCGTACCGTGCCCCTAGAATCACGTAGCTAAACCTGCCAACGCTCACCCGGTACTTTAAGGACCCCAATGGAAATAATCTTTCTATGGAGGCTTTTTGGGCTATCCTTGGTACTCTCCTGGTATTTTATACATTTTCTCAATCCTGCCGCTTTCTTGCTTTTATAAATGTCTTTTATGTGTGCTTTTATATACATGTGATTTTTGATATTGTGTGATTATGTAATTTGAGTACTGAATAAATATGAATGATGAATGACATTAGTATATTGTACTAGAGTCAAAATAATCCCACACATAAATGTAAAGATCATCTCAGCACCAATTAGGGTCGCATTTTGACGCGTCTGCGCTTCCTAGACCTCTCACTTTCGAATAGTGACGCGTCAGATTTCAAATTGGAAAGCCTTGCGGGTCCTGATCAAAATTGAAGGGACCCCTCACATTTGACGATGTATGGAAATGGAAACCTTAAGAAATTCTGTAAATTACATATCCATCCTTTGCTCACAATATAAATTCAATAAAACTGTCCTCATCATCGATCATACCCGTCGACCCCTAACTAACCAAACCATAAGTCATCGACTCATAGTGTGGCCTCTAATTTTCCTAAATCAGTTTCGTCCATTTTCAAATACCCATACTTTGGGACCTCTTATTTTCTTGAGGGACCCTTAAATTTGTTTTTTGAAGTCCTACGGGGTCCCGAAAAATGTCATGGGACCTCTCACATTTTTGATCCAGTGCTATCCCTGCTCAGCACAGGTCTTAGGAACACTCCAAAAATGTATCAAAATGTCCTGTCTGTCCCGTCCGTAAGGAGCCAGGTTTTTCAAGTTCCATTTTGTAAAATTAAAAATAACTGTGTTTTCTGATTATTTAAAAGTAAATAATAAAAGAGAAAAATTAAGATTTTCATGGGACAGCAGGTAGCTTTTTCAGTTTAAAGATTCAGTCCAGTCTGTCATGCGCTACAGAACACTGAATCCCCTACATTTGTGATTGTTTACATTGACTTGAAACCAAACTTAATAGTAGATTAAACCTCACAGATATTTATTCACAGGCCTTCAGAAAAAAGGTACCACCATTTTGTCCCATCTGTCACGCTGGAAATGACCCACTGCAAAAAGTATCAGCATCAGGCTTAACAAAATATTTAAAACATGTCTGAAACATTTTGTAAAGTGTTTATACTTTATATTGTTGTTGTTGATCGTTTACCATTTATATTGTTGTTTATGTTACTTGCCCTTTCTCTTTACGAGTCGATACCTGCCTTGTGACTATATTTTTTAGGGTAATAGATCTTCAGCTAGTGGCCAGTTACAGTAAAAATTACCAATCCAAAATGCAATAACTTAGCCTCTACAACATACATCATATAACATACCTTCATTAATAGCCATTATTATGGTACGGGCTCAAGTTTAATGTTGGCCACAAATACCACACAACCAAAATATAGGCCTTGTTTTTTCTGATGTTCCTTAATATTGTCATCCACGTTAGGACACAGATTCTCTGAAAAGATATAAAGTAAGAACAAAAAAAAGTGATAAATAAGCTTTGAGTTTGATTGAAAATATTTTATTTCAAGATTTTAAAGCCTTTGATTTTGAAATTAAGATACCAGCCCGACACCCAAATACCTGCTGCAGGGTCAGAAAGTCGAGAAGAATCCGAGAATCCATTCTTACAATTGGTAAAGTTGCGAGAATCCATGTTCATTCTTGTAGATAATCAGTCTGTCTACAATGTATATAAAACACTATTTGAATGAACGAGAATCCATAGATTCTCGGCAAATCCTTACAAACAAGAATCTAAATGGATTCTTGCAATCTTTGAAGAACTTCTGAACCTGCGCTGGCATTCTGACCCAGCGCTGGCATTAAATACCTGCAAGCATTTCATACCCGCAGGCAGGTTTTGAAATAAGAATACAAATCAAAAGGTCCTCAGGACCCTTGCACCTGAAAATCCAAGGGTTCACAAACTTTGGAAATTTGACATGATTGGGGTTGGGATACTTTTGAATTCAGGATCAGGACGTCTTGGTAACTTGTATAATTGTCATGAGATATAAGTGTTTTAGTGTAGTAGACCTGACAGGGAAGTCCTCTTTTGGTCTATACATTGGCTCGTTCGACATTTCAGACTATTTTAGAGCTATTTATTAGTTATTTTTAACTAAAAAAAAGTCAGCCACTGGGCAGATTAGGACATGTACTGCACTGTCATGGGTAACATTGTATTTTGTCATATTTCATTTTTTTTTTTTTGGGGGGGGGGGGGGGGCGCATGGCCTCTGACTCTGCCCTCCCACTCTGGTTACGGCACTGCCTAGGTGTTTCAATACACATATTTTGGAGTCAAAAGATGCATTATGTGGAATGTGGATTAATATACTACTAAAATATTTTTATTCATTCATTCAAGAGCACACCAAAGGCAACCGCGGCATGTGAGCCAGGGGGGGCAGAAGTATGTCGTCCTGGTAGTGGCGTAAATTTTCGTAAATGGTTGCCCCAAATTTTTTCCCAGTCAGTCACCTCGTGAATTTCACGTAAGTGGGGGGTGGGGGGGTAGGGTCAAAAAATTTCGCACGGTCACAAAATTTCGCACGGTCACAAAATTTCGCACAGTCACAAATTTTCGCACGGTCACAAATTTTTACACGGTCACAACATTTCGCACGGTCACAACAAGCACAACAGTCAACAAATAATGCCAAGTCCTCAGTGTTTTAGGTCCTTTTTTTTTCCTTATGCAAATTTAGCATCCCGGTATTGGGAATTTAGCGTTCCGGTAATTGGATCATGGGGGGGGGGGGGGCAACTTGCCCCCCGGTCGGCACGCCACCGAGGGGCACGGCAATAGTTGGCCTTCGGTTTAGCCTGATTTTGAGGGCACAGAGGGCCATCACGTAAGAACCTCAACGGCAAATGCCTTCAGTGCCTTGGGTTAATTCGAGGGCTGACACTATAATAGTCATTGTATAAATTCATCCCATAGCTCTACTACCACAGCTAGTCTTATGCTTGGCAATTCGGTATACATACTTCTTTCACGTAGTTCAAGTTCAAGGCAAGGCAGGCCATATATTATAATAATTACCGTGCAACAAGACAGTGAACAATATCATATTTATTTTCGGTATATAAGACCATTTAAAATAATAAACGTGTTTCTCGTCCCCACCCTCACCTATTTTTTGAGATTGACAAATATTTTTGTTGTTTCTAATATTTCTTATTTGCCTCTTTAAATTTGTTTCATCAATTGGTGTGATAAAGAAGTGCTTGGGTATCATTTATAAACACAGTCCACACATTAGATTTCCAGGCTATGGGTAGAACAATGAGGACAAAATAAATAATGAGGGCCTCCTCATTTTTATGATTTTAAAGACAAAGCTTCAACAATGGGAACTTAGCACAGAAATTAATAACAAATTTCTGACAAATAAAAATAATAAGGACCTCTCACCGAATTTAAAAGTTTGGACGAGAAACACATTTTCTTTTTGAAACTCGAATTTGTAGAGGGTAGGGGTGTGTGACTGGACATTCTCAAAACAGGGGCTTGCCGAACTGACACATCCTAAGTTGGGGGTCTTGGCGAACGGCCCAAGTTGAAAACTTTTTTTATGAGCGGCGACAGGTCGTGAAAAGGTTTTTTTTGTGTCCCCGCACATACCTGTATGGCCAATATACGTGAGTACCCCCCCAAAAAAAACCCCTATAATAGGTCACCCCGGTCTTCCGGGAACTATGTGCCTTTTGCCGTTGACAACAAACCAGACAATTTAACTACCTATCACTATCACTCAGTTTTATACTCTACTCGCCCATAACCAAGGGATCGTGTGACGCTGCGTAAGTTGTGTAAAAGTCCCCCGTAGAGGCCTATTACCTATATTTACCTTTTTGGTTTGCAGTCAACGGCACGTGACGTCACTCCATGGTGACACCAGGGCTGTCAACTCTCCCGCCTAGAAACTCTTTCTTCCGCACTCCCGCCTCAAAAATGTAACAATTAAAATGTTTATCCACACCTTTAAATACGAACCTCCATCGTTAGCAATTTTTTGGGGTGGATTTGAGGAAAACGTCTGTGTTTCCCCCCCCTTTCCTTATCAAGATCAGCTGCTATAGTATGTCATGAATGAATGTCCCCGCCCACATACTCATTAACCATGTTAACTTAATGCGTGCATTGACGGTTTTAAAAAGTGCCAAAGTTAAGTAATAATTCTGACGACGACTATAGCCTAACCTATATACTAGTATAAGTATAGGCCTTTAGACTTAAGTATAGAATAGTAAGTAGGCCTACAGGCTACATTGTCTTCCCCATTACTTTAGCATATGAAATGCAATGCAGTTTGCATGGTATGGAAATCAATATGATGCGTATTAAATATTAGGCTACTTGCCAAATTTTAAATTAAGTAAGCTTACTTACTATTGATCAGTTGATGGACGATCTGTTGATTATTTTTTCAATCGAATTCATTGTGAGATCTTCCTTGTTGGATTCGAATTTGAAGCTATAAATTGCGATATTGCCAATTAAAATCCGGCATCGCTCACACACTATTATTATTAAACAGCACAAATGGCCCGTTGCGCGTTGAGAGTTGTCTTTAGAAAAGCTTTATTTTGTTATACAGAGTATACGGTTTATAAATGGAATTGCCCAATTTTTCGCCCAAATCCATACAATGCCTAACACGAAGTGCACGACATTTTCCCCGTCCAAACCCCGTCTCTTTTAACGGCCACTCAAAGAGACTACTTTTGCGCAATCCGAGCCATCCAAAAAGACTCCTTTTGAGAAAGAGACTGGTTTTGCGCAACCAAAAGTAGTCCCTTTCGCAAAAGGAGTCTTTTTGGGTGGGTTTTTTCGCCCAAAAAGACACCTTTTGCGAAAAAGACCACTTTTGAGCACAGCACCGGGCACAATCGGGGCACTGACGAGCAGGGCAAACCGCTGCACTGTAATGGCTATACTTCCGTTCAGTCATGCACGCTTGTTAGGCCGCAAGTGAGAATCGACTCAAGTGAGAATAGTTGGCGCAGTGATATTAGTGATCTGCCTAACAAATTTCGATACTGATCGATATGTAATGGCATTTCCGGCATGTAATGGGTAATTCCCACGGCCACTGCACAACAACTACAAGTTTACAACTACAATCACCGAAAGTGGAGGACGTACTGTGAACGATACTTAGCAGATTGATTAAAATCAAATGTACGGATAAGTGTGAGTAATGTTTGATAGGATGTAGTACTCACAAAAGCAACATTTCGATGTTGAAAATGATAAAATACCTATCGTCCGGTCCTATGATTATGAAGAATAGATGAACATGAAAGTGATGCCGAATTATGCAGGGTTGGCCTTCTCGTCTCACTCATGTCGTCTTGACTAATGCCGTAATGGCTTTGATTACCTTGACAAATGTTGTTTACCTTGCCATGCTTGCCGGGTTACTTTGCCAGGAGTAGGCCGCCACACCTGCTAATTCCGGTATTAGCCATGATCAATGCTATGCTAGTTCATTTAGACTTTAGTTCTAAAACAAGTATATTTGAATTACCATAAACTTGTATTTTGTATAGTTGTAACTTGTATTGTAGTTACATATATTTAGCCTCACATTACACAAAATAAAAATAAAAACATGTTTAGCTTCCTGACCTTTTTCAATACAAAGTACAAAATTGCCATAATTAGCGATAAACATTGCGAACCTAAAAAAGGAGGAGGCCCCTTTAAATTGTTTTTATTTCAATAGTTCGGAGGAGTTGGTCACCACAAAACTGACTTAAAATGCTTGCAAGAAGCAAAGCTGTTACAAACATCTCAAACTCTCAAACACCTAAACAAAAAAGTTATAGGCCTAAATAAAATAAGGAGGAAAAAAAGGTAGCGGGAGGGGACGCTAAGGCCAAACAAAGAAGATTGTCTGTCTCAGAAGCCCGCCCGCATTGGTATGTGAAATGAGCTACGGCGCGTAGGTCTATGCGCTGAGGCCTAAAGCCTATTTTATTTTATTTATTTTTAGAAAAAAAGTTTTAAAAAAAGTTCTCTGAAGGGGGGCACAGCACTAAATATACCGCCCATTGGATTATGTGTAAAATAGAGCTAAAAGAGTCCAGATTTTGGGTCCTTAGTAACTCTTTTTGGAACGTCTCGAATGCTTTATTCTAACAAACAAATATTAAAATTTCATGAAATCGTCAAGAACAGATACCCCTTCCAGATTTTAGGATATAATCATTTAAACAGCGCCACCCCTATTTTCAGCATGGACGCTCGCCTTCTGACCGCCTCCGAGCATGTGTGTTCTAGAACTGGAATCGGTCACTCACGGTACACTCACTTAGTACACTGATTTCGAACGGCAAAGCCGTGAGGGACCTGGATAATCCACTGTACGTTAACGGTTTTATGACTCCTAAGGGAGCCTCTGTGCAAAGAGAAGTTGCCAAACAAACAAATACTCTCCGTTTAATTAATTTTAATATTGTTCTGACGTTTATAAATAGTTTCCTCTTATTTAAAAATGTCTAGTAAATAAATATTCACAGTTTAGTTAGTTCAACACTCTATAGTACTTAAAATAGTAGTACCGCGAATATTTGTGCTCAAAGTTTACCAGCAAGGAACACCCCATGCTGATAGCATGTGTTAGTGTCCATCAACTTGTATGACATCTAAGGCTGCCGCCCTAACACCAACCGTTAGAATTGAATTGCTCCGTTGGTTTACGATGTGCGCGGAATAGTATGGTTGGGCCCATGTAGATAATATGTCAAAATGATCTGGACAGGCCGGGAACTGCGCCATGCTTTGGCATGGCCGGGTTTGGTGGATTACCCAGGCCTCTCGCGGCTTACACCGCTCATGAGCGGCTTCGCCGCTCATGTGATAGTATTATATTTCCGCGAGTGGCCGATTCCAGTTCTAGTGTGTTCATCCACGTGATAAATTTTCGGTAAAATCAAAAATCATTATTTTGCAATATCCTGAGCAAAGTACAAGAGATTATCTTTCATTTTAATTATAAAATGCTACCCTCACGCCAAACTTATTCCCAAAGGACCCCAATTTATCACAACCTTGGTTTTTGTTTTTGCCGGAACTTACTACCATTACACAAAACGAGGGAGGAGTGATTTAGTGCTGTGCGCCCTGAAGCTTGGATTAGCAACAACAAAAATCGCATACATGTACCTCATAGCCTATTTTCTAAAATAAAATAAAAATCGCACAGCACTTAGGGACCGTTCATTATTTATGCTGGAGGGGGTCATGTAACTTTCATATGTTGAAATAGGGTGGGTTATGTAACTTGGTATTCTTAAACTTTTTTTAAACTATAAGATGGTGGTGATTTTAGAGGCTATTTTGGAGTGTAAATGCCATTTTTTTCTGCGCTTCGCGCATATTTTCTTAAAACATATCGACTTCAAAAACTTTTACTATGAAACGACTTCTGGACAGCAAATCTTTTCTGTGCCTCGGACGATATGGTGGAAAAACATCTATATAATCATCAACGGTCGAGAAATTAGAGCCACACGGTGTATAATGTTACAAAATCACCTTATAAATTATTTTAAAAAATGTGATTTATTGCATGCTTTAACCTCGTCTCAGCTTTGCACCAAAAGTAGAACGTTTCGCTGGATTATACGTTTCTGCTCAGAATGTTCTAACTTGTTTGGGTTATAAAGACTCACAAAAACCACCCAAAATGTATAAATATGAAGAAAAAATTCCGGATCGCTACGCTCGCCATTACTTATTTAACACAATAAAAAGAAGCGCATCATAACATTATTGGCCGTTCAGATAGGGCACAAACAGAATTTGCCAACGTATCCATGAACAAAATTCCAAAGGTAAAGACAGCCCCCGTAAGTATGTGACAAGTTGATTTTTTTCAAGGAGGGGGGGGGGGGGGGGGTTGTGTAAAAAGCTACTGGTTAGCAGGGGGGTCATGTAATTTTCAGTTTCAGCTGTAGGGGGGGGGGGGGTAGGTAATTATAACATACGAGTCTCGAATTTGTCCCAACACCCCCTCCACCATAAATAATGAACGGTCCCTTCGCTTATTTGCAAAATGTTTCTGAGACAGACTATCTTCTTTGTTTGGTCTGATTGGTTGGTGCTCAAAAACATGAGAACTAAAAAACTCGTGAATAAACATGAGCTTATTCACGCACCATCACGCTCCACTGCGTCGGTGGTTACGGCGCAGCGGGACCACTGCGTCGGTGGTTACGGCGCAGCGGGACCACTGCGTTGGTGGTTACGGCGCAGCGTGACGATCGTTAAAAAGCCTTCAGTTTAAATTTGACCAATCAGGCACTTTGGTGTTAGGTATTTTGTGAGTTCAAGCATAAATGCGCAGCCTGATCGAAGTGCGCCCACGTATGTCAAACTGTGGCCAGGAGATTATGTGCCGTAGATCCATTGCCCCGTCACCCACCTGTAGAGACAGGAATCTCTCTCTATTTGAGAGAATTTAGTTGTTAAATTTCACTTAAAACTATGAACAAATATTGTGCAATAAGTAAGCAGGAGGTCCAGACAATTTTGGATATAAACCCTAACCCCATAGGCACCTTTCCAAAGATTTTTTTCGCAGCCAAAGAGCGAGGGGAAAAAGGGCCCCCATGCCCCCGGACCTCTGGGTTCAGAGGCAGACAATCTATCGCTAGGCCACAGGGGTCAACCTAGACTATGTATGCCATAGTCATTTTATTTTTAACTTCTTTTTTTTTAAACTTTTTTTAGTCATTTTATTTTTACCTTTTTTTTTTTAAAACTTTTTTTTAAATATTATTTTCTACTTATATATTTCTTATTCTTTTTTTACTTAAACCATTTATTCAGTGTCTGGCCCGTTGTCTAATATTTTGCATGCAGCCGCGCCAATGAGTAAATTCCTGATGTTCCTATATGAGGGCAGTATTGACGAACTCCAATGGCGAATGGGGAATGTAAAACTTTAACGGTGACAAGTAGGGGCGCCCTCACTTATAATACTGCACATCTATGTTGTTAATGGTAACAAGTGTGGGCGCCCTAAATGTACCCTCACTTCTAGGTACTGCATTTAGGACCCGATTTAGGACTAATGAATACGCTGAAATGCTGATAAATAATCAGAAAATGGGATGAATAAAAAAGATAGGATAAAAAAGAGAAAAAGAAGAAAGACTAAAAAAAAAAAAAATTAAATTTAAAAAAAGGACTACAGAGTAGTCTACTAGGGTCAACCATACATTGTGCAGTACCCTGGGGCAATTATTTCATCGAAAAACTGCTGAGCCGGGTGACACAAGCACACTGCATCGTAGTAATTCGTAATACTCAAGAGTGTTGGGTTAACGAATGTTCAAACTCTTTTGGACACCGGGTTTTCAAAACTTTTTTGACACCCCCACCCCCCTTTTGGAGCTTCAAAACTCTTTTGACCCCCTAACATTTTCCAACGCCGCCTACCAAAGTATTCATGAACGCTCCCTTATATTAGGAAGAGGTTATAGGTCAATAAATGCTTACATGTTGTTTCGAGAGAAATTAGACAAATCAATGCATGCGCGTTAATGTTGATGTGTGAATAATGGCATGACCCTGCAGGGGAAGTGTTATTGTGAGCGTATCAACATTTACACAAGTGCATTGATTTTCATTTTTCTAACTCCGCATAGTTTAGTTTCTTGCTTTATGATTGGTTCGACACTACTAAGAGTATATGAATGAGAGCTATGGAATGAAAGCATGTGACAATGAATGAGTCCACTTATAGGATTTTCATCAATATTTTTCTGAATAAAAATAGTCGAACTGTTGCTTCAGATATCATGCGTAACCTTAAACTCCCATGATCTTGCAGTAGCAATGGATCAACAGAGAGGACTAAAATTGTTGGTCCGAGTCCACTGAGAATACATGTAGAACACAGGTCACCGGACTGGCAACCGAGTCAATCCACCACCACACCACGGGCGCTGGCCTGGCCAGGCTAAATGTTCGGTGACTATCTATACCTGGGTGGGAGGGGGGTATCAGTATCACGGCATGGGATAAACCTTATGTGCCTTCTTTTAGGCAACTGCCTCTGTTTTTTTACTATTAACTATTCATAAGTTGCCCGATTGACTTCAAACTTGGAGAAAAGAAACATGAATGCTGGGTGAACATTTTGTTTGGGTCTAATTTGCATAGGTCATCTGAAGTAAAATAAATTACATGTTGCTCGTCCCGCCCGCCTTCTTTTAGGCAACTGCCTCTGTTTTTTTACTATTAACTATTCATAAGTTTCCCGATTGACTTCAAACTTGGAGAAAAGAAACATGAATGCTGGGTGAACATTTTG
Organism: Ophiura sarsii; assembly: GCA_035610835.1. NCBI lineage: Eukaryota > Metazoa > Echinodermata > Ophiuroidea > Amphilepidida > Ophiuridae > Ophiura > Ophiura sarsii. The sequence continues at coordinate 65,152,776 of CM069441.1, read as the reverse complement.
TTTGGGTCTAATTTGCATAGGTCATCTGAGGTCAAAGGTCATCCAGGGTCAAATCGTAAAAGTTGCCCGATTGACTTCAAACTTGGAGAAAAGAAACATGAACACCGGGTGAACATGGCTAAAATAAATTAGAGGTAATCGTCAACGGTCATTAGAGGTCATCCAAGGTCAAAGGTCAACAAGGGGTAAAATTGTGTAATGAACACCAGTGGAACATGTCAAATAATAATTAGAGGTCATCCGAGTTCATCTGAGGTCAAAGGTCATCCAGAGGTCAAATCGTAAAAGTTGCCTGATTGACGTCAAACTTGGAGACAAGAAACATAGACACCGGGGGAACATGTCTAAAATAAATTAGAGGTCATCCGAGGTCAACGGTCATTAGAGGTCATCCAAGGTCTAAGTTCAACAAGGGGTTAAATCGTGCAATGAACACTGGGGGAACATGTTAAAAAATAATTTGAGGTCATCCGAGGTCAAGGGTCATCCAGAGGTCTAATCATGAAAGTTGCCCGATTGATGTCAAACTTGGAGACAAGAAACATGAACACCGGGGGAACATGTCTAAAATAAATTAGAGGTCATCCAAGGTCAATGGTCATTAGAGGTCAACCAAGGTCAACAAGAGGTTACATTGTGCAACAAACACCGGGGAACATGTCACAAATAATTAGAGGTCATCCCAGGTCATCCCAGGTCAAAGGTCATCCAGAGGTCAAATCATAAAAGTTGCCCGATTGACCTCAAACTTGGAGAAAAGAAACACGAACACCTGGGGAACATGACCCCTATGTGACCTTTGACCTCATTTAGTTGATCTCCCCGCCAGGGGGATTCGCAAGTCGTATATCTTATACCTGGTTTTAGGGGTTAGAAATGATTTTACAACTTTCTTAACCCTAACCCCCCTGAGTGCTAAAAAATGCTAATCCAAAGTCCCTCTCCAAACGCATGCGCCGTCGGTTTTCGATGACGTAGTCAACCGAGCCTATATAATGAGTGCAGTATACTGCACGAATGTGTAGCTGAGGGCCGTGGCTTAGTGGTTGGAAGGTGCGGCTTGAGAACGGAGGGTCCCCGGATCGAATCCCGGCAGGTTCCCGGAGATTTAGTTAGTGTTTTTTCCTCGAAAATTGTGATCCCGGTCAAAAATCCTAAACCGGGGTTAGGGTTAATGTCATTAGATATTCATGAGAACTATAAATCCAAGATGGCGTCCAAAATGGCCGCCACTTGACATACAAAATTTAACAATACATTATAGTTATTACAGAGGGTTAGTGTGCACCCTCCCCCCAGGACTCCCCCAAACCAACCTTTTTACTTCCTATCATGATCCTAAGACATAATCAGGATGTTACCAACATATTTTCATAATGCTAAGGTGCTATACAAGATGGCGTCCAAAATGGCCGCCATAACTGGTCAGATCTCATAAAATGACATATAGCAATTAAATTGTATGGTGAAAGTATAGTTTTAATAGTGGGATGTATGTATTAGACCACTAGACACTCATATCCAGCATTTTTGCTTTGATAACACACCTAAATCCAAGATGGCCGCCAAAATTGGTAAATTCCATATATTAGCATTATATATAAACCAACATGTATGATCAGAGTATAGTTTTAACAATGGGATGTACAAGTATGTGTTAGACCACTAGAAACTCAAATCTAGTATTTTTGCTTTGTTAACATAGTTCAAAATCCAAAATGGCCCCCAAAATGGGTCCCAAAATGACTGAATAAATTGTCGAAATTCCATAAAATGGTATAATATCAACCAAAATGTAGTATGAAAGAATAGTTTTAACATTGCATAGTCCGGACGGCACGCTTTATACAGGGTGGGACTTCAGAAATCAAAAAATCAACAAAAGGGTGGGGGTCACAATATTTCTGATATAAAGGGTGTAGTTGTATAAAGCGTGGAGATAAAATAAAAAGGGTGCCGGTTTCTCAGCGATCATCAAAATAATCAAAATACCGACCTAGTTAGATCATAAATATGTATCCGAAGATATACTTCGATTTGAAATCAAAAAGTCGCCATCTTTAAATTGGTCATCATGACATTTTTTCAAAATGGAAACTCACCAGGAGCTACGAAAGTGTCGTACGCAGCGTATTATCACAATTTAGGGAGCATAAGAGTACCAAAAATGCACTGATTTGAATAAATAAATCCATTTCAAATGAATCTCCTCTATAGATTTGCATTAAATAATCGTGATTTAGCCAACAAGGTGGTTTTTAAGTAAGCTTTTTATTTTTATTTTTTTTCAATTATTTTTTTTGATGAATAATTTCGGGAATCCCGGGACCCGCCCGAAAAACAAAACGGGCCCCGGGATGTTTCTGTCACTTTGTCCTTTCTTCCAATGCAATGAGTGCTTTTTCAAATTTGAATGCACAAAATGATCAAAATGTCCCCTTTTCGGTATAAAGGGTGGGGGTTGAACATTCCCAAATAAAAAGGGTGGCTCTGTAAAAAGGGTGGGGCAAAAATAAAAAGGGTGGGGGTCTGACCCCTGTCCGGACAGTGCATTGGGATGTATGTATTAGACCACTAGTAATTCATATCCAGTATATTTGCATTGTAATAACATACTTTAAATCCAAGATGGCCACCAAAATGGCCACCAAAATGGCCGCTGTAAATGTGTAAATAGTCTACATGAGTGTATGATAATCCGCAATAGATATTGTAAGAGTGTATACATCACATTCACCAAATAGTATGTTCGAAACTGCTAAGCTATTGCTTTTAGATACAAGGCCCACCTCTGTGACAATTTTGACTCTGTATCACTTTCCAAAATGGCTTCCAGAGTGGTTAAGTTGATGTTAAATGACCTAAAACAATTGTTTTGTATTGTAAATGACCATACTATGTACCGTAATACCAATACCCAATCTAATAAGACAGCATTCAATATATGTCTGTGATAAAGCCTAGGGCCTTTGTATCTAGTTTAGAGTATATTAAAATATCCAAGATTGCTGCAAAAGGTTAAAATAACTGAAAACAGTACTATTAGATTTATTGATAGTGTTACATTAGATATGAACAAAAGATTATATCTATAGATGTTAATCCACCCGTAAACGTATCTGTATGTGACAAGGTATGATTGAATGGTATAGACTCTATATTTTGGTCAATTGGTGGCCACCTGTGGTAATTATTTTAACCATTTTGAGGTAATTTTATTGAACATTAGGGGGTAATTTAAATGAAATGGTCACTATAATCTCCATCTTAATAACATCACATTTTCAATACCTTGTCATATACAAATATGTTTACTGGATGGATTAAAAGCTGTAGATATACTTTGGTCATATCTAATGTAACACTAACAATAAACTAATACTGTTTTTCAGTTAATTTAAACCTTTGCAACCATCTTGGATATTTTAAAATACTCAGTACTACTCAAAACTATATAGATCTATAGCCCCTAGGATTTATCGTAGTTGCCCGCAGAAAAGTTTGAGGGGAGATAACACACCGATCTGGTATTGGTAGCAATTTGGCTGCCTACCACAACTCTTTTATCATTTATTTCTATCAAACAGTAGCATATTTAAATTCGCACGCGCATTGGCCACGGCCACCTTTACAACGATTTGACAAGATTATTTATATAACAAGTTACAAAATTGGCTCTGAGCCTTGTGCGTGATGCGTGAAATAACATACAAAGATTCACAATTTTATGACAATAACACTAACAATGATTGGTTGTCCCGATTGCAAAGCCAACCTACCATTAAGTAAGGATGGACTCCCGTATAAAAATAATAGGATTTTTTGATAACTAGATTTCACCTTGTACATACAAAGATTCACAATTTGATGACAATATTGCAAAGCCAACCTACCATTAAGTAAGGATGGACTCCCGCATAAAACTGACCGGAATTTTGGATAACTAGATTTCACCTTGTCACTGATATTTTTGTAATTGGTCCTGAAAACATGTATCATTAATACACCCATCAAAATATGTAAGTTCCCCCCTAGCATATACTAGAACATTACCAAAAATATTTGATGGATTTAAATAATTTTCAGCTAGAAAGATGCACCCAATTGTTAGGCACATTTTGATACCAAATTTGTTGGCCTTGAGACAATGCAACGAAAAGAAATTGTGCCATTTACCAATTTTTATACAGAAAAAAAAGTGGCACTAAATCTCAATGGCTATTGCTGGTTTTGTCCATAAATTAACAGACATTTTCTTGGTGGATTTATCGTGCACAGAAAATGGGAATCTACTAAACAATTAAGTGTGGCATCATTTCAAGAAAATCAATAAGCAGATCATAATTATGTGTGGCAAGTTCGTCTGATTATGATTGACGTGGCAATTTGGTCCGATTATGAGTGACATGGCAATTTGGTCTGATTATGTGCGACATGGCACTGGTCTGATTATGACATGTGTGACATGGCAATCTGGTCCGAGTATGAGTGACATGGCAATTCTGGCAAAATGGTCTGATTATGTGTGACCAAATTGTCAAGTCGCGCATTATCAGACCAAATTGCCATGTCACTCATAATCGGACCAAATTGCCATGTCACTCATAATCGGACCAAATTGCCATGTCACTCATAATCAGACGAACTTGCCACACACATAATTATGATCTGCTTATTGATTTTCTTGAAATGATGCCACACATAATTGATTGGTAGATTCCCATGTCTGTGCACGAAAATCCACCAAGAAAATGTCTGTTAATTTATGGAAAAAAACAGCCATAGCCAGTGAGATTTAGTGCCACTTTTTTTTCTGTATAAAAATTGGTAAATGGTACAATTTCTTATCATTGCATTGTCTCAAGGCCAACAAATTAGGTATCAAAATGTGCCTAACAATTTGGTGCATCTTTCAAGCTGACAATTATTTGAATCCATCAAATATTTTTGGAAATATTCTAGTATATGCTAGGGGGGAACTTGCATATTTTGATGGGTATATCTTTATGGCCATGTGTTATGAACTCGCCACCCTTAGCGTTACATCACAAATATTATGAATGTTTACACCAATTGAGTTTGAAATTGGAATATCTCCACAATTATCAACCCTAAACTAGCAAAGGTATACGTTTTTGGAAAGCTAAAGACATAAGCAATCTAAATATACACATTTCAACTCATTATACAGGGTGACCTTGAAATTAGACAGGGTGGAAAAAATAAATTCCGGATAAAAAGTAGGTCACTTCATGCATTGCTTATTACTAACTTACAGTAATAAACTGAAAGTAAACACTATTTATTTGGTTGAGGATGGGTGAAGCCTACTGACTTTGGAGAAAGAAAAATCACAGTTACTTGTTAATCTCAGAATACAGGGTGTTCCAAATTATGTTTTTGTTTTTTTTACAATTCAACATATTTTGAACTGAAACATTTTAGCCCTAACCCTAACTGAAAAAGTAAGTCCATATTTGGATTCCTCATCAAATTTCCTTTCAGAAAATGTATTCTTTGACTATGATATGATAAGTATTTTAAAAGTTACGGCAACTTTTAGATTTTGAAGACATCCGCATTACTTACTACAGTGTTTAATATGAAAATGGGTAGTTTTGTAAATAAAAGTCCGTATTTTATAGACTAAACCAATCATAAAGAGTTCAACCTGATTAAAAACAATAAGCAGAACTGTTAAGCTGTAAATTAAGACCAAAACCAAGTTTGTAGCCCCTGTGGTACTTTATTAGTAGTGAATTTAATCAAGTTTACACACACGAAACTTCCCATTCCCATAGAGTTTATGTGTACCGCATCCCCCACCCCTCTGCATCCCTCCTCCACCTTGACCGTTCGCAATTCAATCAACCATAACTTCGCTAATTGAGAAGCTATATAGTTCATATTTACAGGTTTGTTAGTGGTATTAAATAGCTTTTAAATGAGACCAAAACCATGACTATAGCTTTTTGTTTTGCTGAGATATGATTAATTAAATAGATCACAATTTGAAAATATGTAACAACACCACCATTTTTGGGTGGCGAGTTCAAAACGCATGGCCTTATTATTGCAATACTTTAATTTAAAACCCGAATTAATTCTTGTTAATGAGCCAGCCTAACATAGACAAAGGCAGGACGGCGACTACATTTTATGACGACACCAATTTTAATACATTTAAAACCTTTGAATTTCGTCTTCATTTTCATAACACTTCACCTAGGACTTTCTCTCCTGCAACTTTATGTTGTCCCCTGTATGGGATTTTTCTTGAAAATACTAATTTAATTTAACCTGTGTTATGTTGTGAAATTACACCATTTCAACCATCATTTACATATTTTTCATCAATTTTGATAGTCCTGACCCCACGTCATTTACGAACTGAGGGCACACACCCGACCCCACGTCTTAAAAAAGAACTAAGGGCACCTCCCGCCTTGAATTAATGGGGCGGTGGGCGGGTTTTTACTAACCGGACCTCCCATTTTAACCAACGTTTACATATTTTTCATCAATTTTGATAGTCCAGGCCCCACGTCATTTAGGAACTAAGGGCACACACCCCGACCCCACGTCTTAAAAAAAGAACTGAGGGCACCTGCCTGCCCTAAACTAATAGGATGGTGGGTGGTTTTTTTTCTAACCGTTGAGGATGGCAGCCAAAATGCGAATGGGGCTGATACGATATTCAGATCGAGATCAGCCAAAACAAACCGCGGGAAAAACCCGGAAGTGGGAGCTTAAAATGACCGCGAAACAGTTTGAGCGCGCCAAGCCCAGAAAGGCAGAAACTTTCGACCGGCAACTCTCCTCGCATGCACGTCGGAAAACTTAAATATAGTGAGTGCTGTCCCATCAGATTTTGGGGTATTGGTATTACATATAGTATGGTTATTTACAATACAAACCATTGTTTTAGGTCATTTAACATCAATTTATCCATTCTGGCAGCCATTTTGGAAAGTAATACTGAACCAAAATTGTCAGAGGTGCATTATTTCTAAAAGCAATAGCTTAGCAGTTTAGAATAATACTATTTGGTGAATAGTAGTTTAGAATAATATACTATTTGGTGAATTTGATGTACACTCTTACAATATCTATTTTGGATTATCATACACTCATGTAGACTATTTTTACATTTACAGTGGCTATTTTGGTGCCAATCTTGGTTGTAAAGTATGTTATTACAATGCAAATATACTGGATATGAGTTACTAGTGGTCTAATACATGGCACCCCAATGTTAAAACTATACTTTCATCATACATTTTGGTTGATATTATCCCATTTTATGGAATTCCAACAATTTGTTCAGTCATTTTGGGACCCATTTTGGGGGCCATTTTTAATTTTTAAGTACAAATACACAAATACTATATATGAGTTACTATTGGTCTAATACATACATCCCATCATTTAAACTATATTTTCATCATACATTTAGGTTGATATTATCCTATTTTATGGAATTTGGCAATTTTTGCAGCCACTTCGGGAACCATTTTGGCAACCATTTTGGATTTTGAACTATGTTAACAGAATAAAAATTCTGGATATGAGTTACTAGTGGTCTAACACATACATCCCATCGTTAAAACTACATTTTTATCATACATTTCGGTTGATATTATGCTATTTTATGGCATTTTTACCACTTTTGTCCATTTTGGCCATTAATTTTGCGGCCATTTTGTCTAGTGGTCTCACACATTTATTTTTTTTAAATTTATTTATTCATGGTATACAAATGCCAGCAAAACAGCACAGCTGATTACACTGGCTTACAAATTACATATCATACATAGTAAAAATATAGAAAAAATATATATAATACTTACATAATATTATAAACAGTTAACATTGATTTAAAAGACGAATGACATATGGGATAGTCGAGTTGTAATATCTGTCAGTTCTTGTTTTTGGCTCCTGGTATTTTTTCTGGCTCCTGAGGGAATACTTTGTTGCGGTTTTCGCAGGGAGCAGATGTTGGTGGCGCTCCGAATTGATGAGCTTCTGGCCGAATTTCAAAACCAGTTGTTCCCTGCGGGCGCTGAGTTTATCAATACCTAACTCGAGGAGGGCAGTGTCATAGTGTTCATACCTACTGCCAAGCATGAATCTACAAGATCTTTTTTGCATCATCTCAATATGCTTACTTTGCTCACGGGTGATGGATGGATGCCACACCGGGCAGGCATACTCGAGGAGCGGTCTAATATAGGTTTGATACACGGCCAGAATGTCCTCAACTGGAGCACCAAATCCTCTAAGGGCATACAACAAAAATAACCTTCTTGATGCTCTGCTGATCATTTCAGTCACCTGCTTGTCCCATTTTTAATTTGCCTGTATATGGACACCAAGGAGTTTTAAATTGTCGACAGAGTTAAGTGTTTCACCAGACAACATGTATGATGGATAAAAGGAAAGATTTTTTAAAAAGGAAACATTCATTATATGGCATTTGGATGGTTTGGGCAACATATCATTGCGATCGCACCAGGCACTTAACTCATCGAGATGATATTGGAGACGACCGACGTGCCTTTGATTTTTACCATTGATTGTCTCACCCAGCGTGAGATCGTCCACAAATTTCCAACGCTTGTTACAAGTATCAGCAGCATCATTGACAACTATCGTGAATATGATTGGACCACATTTGGTACCCTGTGGTACTCCACATGTTATGGTTGTGGGATCTGATATGTGGCCGTTCAGCTTAACACACTGATTGCGGTTTGAAAGAAAGCTGAAGATAGTTGGTATTATGGACGGTCTAACGTTGGACTCAACAATCTTACGAATGGCAACGGTATGATTTATGCGATCGAATGCTTTGGTAAAATCAATTGCACATAACGTAGAATAATTACCGGGAAGTTCGAGATCACATAAGACATCATCAAGCATATCAACCAGATAGTGTGTGGGGGAAATCTTTTTAACATTACCATACTGCCGTGGATCCAACATTGGTTTAAAATCTTCCTTCAGCCATTTGGAGAGAAAAGATTCAAAAACCCGAGCAAGAATACACATACATTGTATATTGTGTATTGTGTATAAAATTTTACTTCTGACTTATAAATGTCTTCATGGTACTGCGCCAATCTATCTTCAAGATCTAATCAAACAATATACACCTTCACGCAATCTTCATTCTTCATCTCTATCGCGTCTTGTCTGCTCTTCAACGTCCACCCAGTATGGTCAACGTTCCTTCTCTGTGTCAGCTGCAGAACTCTGGAATAATATTCCACTTCATGTGAAAAATGCAGAGACTATATTTCAGTTTAAGAAATCCCTAAAGACTCATTTGTTCACAATGGCTTTTTAATTGTAGTCCATATCCATGTATTTGTTTGTTATTATGTTTTATGTTAAAGCGCTTAGAGATCTCGATGTTAGGCGCTATACAAATATGGTTATTATTATTATTATTATTATTATTATCCCATTGTGGGGTGCACACTAACCCTCTCTGTATATACCCGACTATTTAAAAGTATCCACCATGTACATCCAAATAACCAGTATACAGTCATCACAATAAGTAACTGACCAGGTAATAAACATGCTGATAACTCTAAAAGTATTACTCCTACATAAACATATTTAATTATAAAGTTGTTGAGAAATTTCTCTTGAATTTGAGATATTACACGCTAAGAATGGTTGATTAATGAGGAAGTTACGATCCCAAACGTTAGGGCAGGTCTGATTTTTATTTTAACATTTTCTTTTCAACATGGGGAGAGTATGACAGGTAAAGCGTGTGTGCCGTATTGATCAATCGTAACAATTTGACTCACCCTACATTGTTTTCATTGATACAGCAAAAATATGTAGTATAAATTAACCAATTACATTTGCATCTTTCTTTCTTTTTAGGCATAGACATATTTCAACAATGTGCAAGTGTGTGAAAAGGAGCAATGTCCCATGGCTCTCAGCCACAACACAAGGAAACTCAAGAGTACTAGTACACTCTTGAGAACTCTGTCATAGATACTTTTTCTTGTGGACTGGGAGAGCATATGGCATGTTAACCTTCCAAGTTTGTAAAGGTATGCATGACATCATTTTATTTCACTATATAATCATGTTTCATTATAAAGATTTTTGTAAAGCTATGCATTAAAGGGACATTAAGTGGTGTTGAAATTTTTTTAAATGTTTAAAAATTTACTTCAGAATTCAAGATGAACATTAAAAATTGCCATTATTGTTGTTTCTACTAACAAAAACACAGCACTACTTGATTATAACAATATCATCGCTATTTATTGAAAAACGCCCTCTATGCAAATATGGTTTGCGTTATGTATCTAAAACTATCACACTTGTAAGCTCATCAAAGCCATTTAGCCAACCAAAATCATGCATGTATAAAAGGATAATTGACTTGATTCTCGACTTGACTTGTGACTGGACAAAATTACTTGTGACTTTGACAGTGGTGAATCAGATGGTCTCAGCAGATCATGGATTGTGGATAAACATAGTTTTGAAAATTCATTATGATGAGTGAACTTCAATCAAATCAATGTATTAAACTATTTTTGATGATATATCTATCTTGACACAGGTACTGGGAAGCATGCCAGATTGTCAATGTCACCGAATTGATGGAAGCAAAGAGAGCAGATTACTGTACAGCGACTCTTGACCTGTATGTTCACTGGTGAAGAAGTTACAAGCAGCTTTCAGGTGAGAGCATTTTCTAATTCAATAATTTTAGTAGCCTCTCATACAATGGTGGTGTATCCAGGACTGTTTTGATGGGGGGCCCAAAAAACCTTGAAGCCATCTTGTTGATCTTTTAAAAATATTGAAACGTTGAACCTTGTACACTCGAAGCGCGCACAAATTGTTATTTTAATACTAAAAAGGTACAGTATGACGTTTTTAATGTCCCCCACATAATAGTTAGAGTATTTGGTGTGGTTTGAGGGCCATTATAATATTAAAACCTCTAGAAAACATGCGTGCGAAGTGCGAAAAATTTGTGAAGCTTAAATAATGAAATATTGAAACTAATACGTGCGCAAAGCGCAAAAAAAATGCATTTCTAACACTAATGGTCCAGTATGATAATAACGTCCCCCACATAATATTTAGAATTTTTGGTGTGGTCATAATAATGTTAAAACCTGTATTCGCGCGGAGCGCACACATTTTTTGAGTTTTTGAACTAAAATTGGTCATGGAAAACTGTCCTGAAGCTACCTTGTTAAACTTAAATAATAAAATATTGAAATTAATACGCTTGAAGCGCGCAAAAATTGGCATTTCTAACTGGTCCAGTATGATGTTTTTAACATCCTCCACATAATATTTAGAATATTTGATATGGTTTGAGGGCCATTATAATGTTAAAACCTGTAGAATTGTTTTTGAGTTTTAACTAAAATAGTCATGGAAAACTGTCTTGAAACCACCTTGTTAAGCTTAAATAATGAAATATTAAAATTAATACGTGCGCGAAGCACGGTAAAATTGCATTTCTAACACTAATGGTCCAGTATGATAATAACGTCCCCCACATAATATTTAGAATTTTTGGTGTGGTTTTTGCTTTAATACTTTGATCCAGTATGATATGTTTAACGTCCCCCACATATTTAGAATATTTGGTGGGTCTGAGGGCCAATAATATATTAAAACCTGCATAAATTGTTCGCGCGGAGTGTGCACATTTTTTGACTTTTTGAACTAAAATGGTCATGGGAAAACTGTCCTGAAGCCATCTTGTCTAGCTTGTATAATATTTGGTTTGTTTTGGGACCCATTATAATGTTGAATGAAACCTGTTGAAAAAGTGAGCGCGAATCAAGCAAAAAACTCCCAGTTTTTGAACTAAAATGGTCCAGAAAAAACGTTTCTTAAGCCCTCTTGTTAAATATTGAAACATTAAAACTAATATGTGCAAAGCGCACAAAAATTGGCATTTTCTGGTCGTCCGCGTAGGAAGAGACCTTATGGCAGCATCCTTCGTGTGTAGTCTGTCAGTCAGTCGGGTGTGTCCGTCAATAATTGTATACACTTTTTGTTTTGTCCATTTCTTCTCCATACAATAACCAATTGCAATCAAACTTTGGTTATAGATGCAACATGGAAACCTTCATATGTTAATGAGGTCATAGGTCACATACCAAGGTCAAAAGTCATCTGAGGTCAAGATGTAAAATTCAGTACACATACACATTTTTTGTATTGTCCATTTCTTTTCCATACAATGACCAATTGCAACCAAACTTCAGTCATAGATGCAACATGGAAACCTTCATGTGTTAATGAGGTCAAAGGTCGCATACTACTAAGGTCAAAGGTCATCTGAGGTCAAGATGTAAAATTTAGTACACACTTTTTGCATTGTCCTTTTCTTTTCCATATAATGACCAATTGCAACCAAACTTCTGGCATAGATGCAACATGGAAACCTTCATATGTTAATGAGGTCAAAGGTCACATACCAAGGTCAATTGCAGTATAACGTTTTTAACGTCCCTCACATTACCCTCTTGTTAAGCTTGAATATTGAAACATTGAAACTAATACGTGCAAAACGCACGAAACTTGGGATTTTTTTAACACTAAAAAGGTCTAGTATAGAACGTTTTTAACGTCCCTCACATTAAATTTATGACGAACGTGACCCCGTAACCCCCATTTGCGCTGCATATTTCCCTACCCTTCCTCCTCCCCCTACCTCCTTCTCTTTCTTCTTATCTTCTTCCTCCTTCTTATCCTCTTCCTCTTTCTTATCCTCTTCCTCCTTTTTTTTAAACTCTTTTTTCAATGGGGGTGGGGGGGGGGGGGGGGGGGGGGCATGGCCTGCTGGGCCCCCTGGATACACCACTGCTCTCATATTTAAAATAAAATAGTTTTGCAGCCAATTTTTAAATGTACCAATCGTTTTCTTTCCTTCATCTTTAGAAAACTTGGTGATGAGCCAGAGGTGAGGGATAAAATCAAATCATTTGTGATGTATGGTCATACCCGGCAGCATGCTGACGCAGATGGTCAGAGAGGATGAGCAACTGACAACCAAATCTAAGATTGATTTCTCTAAAGCTACCACCTTGCAGGACACATTCAATGTGTGCATCACCATCTTGCTATCTGTAAGCAAGCTGATAAGCCAATCTTCTGTTGCCCGAAGCCCTATGATCCTGGACAGGGCTTGAAGAAGACAAAAAAAACCCTGCTGCAGAGGTGGAGGAGTATGACATTGACTATGATGTATTTAATGACGACAACTAGTACATTCCATTACCATCAAGCAATCAACTTTGCTCTCCATAATTGCTTAAAAATCACCTAAGATATGCAACACGATTATGACAGAGAAGATCAAAAGGCCAACATAACCATGCACACAAACACACATCCTAGTAAAAACTATCACATGGTTGAAATCAAGGGAGGGCGTGTTGGCGCAGTGGTTCTTCCCTCGCCTTGCACCAATGAAATCCGGGTTAAACTCCTGCACGACCGGGCTTTAGGGACCGTTCATTATTTATGGTGGAGGGGGGTTGGGACAATTTCGAGACTTGTATGTTAAAATTACCTAACCCCCCCCCCCCCCCCCTACAGCTGAAACTGAAAATTACATGACCCCCCCCCCCCTGCTAACCAGTAGCTTTTTACACCCCCCCCCCCCCCTCCCCGAAAAAAATCAACTTGTCACATACTTACGGGGCTGTCTTTACCTTTGGAATTTTGTTCATGGATACGTTGGCAAATTTTGTTTGTGCCCTATCTGAACGGCCAATAATTTTATGATGCCCCTTCTTTTTATTGTGTGAAATTAGTAATGGCGAGCGTAGCGAGTTGGATTTTTTTCTTCATATTTATACATTTTGGGTGTCTTTATAACCTGAACAAGTTAGAACATTATGAGCAGAAACGTATAATCCAGTGAAACGTTCTACTTTTGTGAGCATTGGTGCAAAGCAGAGATGAGGTGAAAAGCATGCAATAAATCACATTTTTAAATCATGAAATTGGATTTTGTAACATTATACACCCTGTGGCTCTAATGTCTCGACCGTTGATGATTATATAGATGTTTTTCCACCATATCATCGATTTGCTGTCCAGAAGTCGTCTCATAGAAGAAAAAAATTGAAGTCGATAGGTTTTAAGAAAATATGCGCGAAGCGCAGAAAAAAATGGCATCTACACTCCAAAATAGCCTCTAAAATCACTCCAATCACCACCATCTTTAGTTTAAACAAATTTACACAACCCCCCCCCTGTTCAAGAATAAAAAGTTACATAACCCCCCCTATTTCAACATATGAAAGTTACATGACCCCCCAACCTCCCTCCACCATAAATAATGAACGGTCCCTTATGTACATTTAGTTAAACACGATCCATGCACGCTCTCGCAGGTTTTCTCCGGGTTCTCCGGTTTCCTTCTGCTTTCAAAATCGGTGTTCACTTTTTCGGTCATCAAAAACTTCCTTGACCCAAAGGTATTTGGGGAGCTGCATAAAAAAATGGTGGATGTTACAAATGCGAATAGGGTTCTGCGGGAAGTTCGCAGCACCTTAGTTGATGCGACCTGATTCTGTTGATTCACCAGCAGCAAAATTACAGCACTTTGATCTTCTGCTATAAATGGCGCTATATAAATGCTGATTATTATTATTATTATTATTATTATTATGATATAAAACAAAACATCATACTTATCTCAAAAAACATAAACAAAAAATAACTATCATTTCTCAACAACCAATTTTTAAAATGTGCATCAATCGAAAGTCCCTGTGTCGTTGATGTCATGGGTATTGGTGCTCAAATTTGCGCAAGTGCATCATGCATTGTATAACTATGATTTCATGGACACAGGGACTTTCGATTGTCACACATTTTAAAAATTGCATGTTGAGAAGTGAAAGTTTTATTAGCTTTTGTCATAAGTGTGATGTTTTGTTTTACGATGTATATAATTACGTAATTTAGATTATTTTTTGCTTGCGGGAAACACCCGTTTAATATGGAATTTCATCATCCCCTCATTTAATTTAATTTGTATTTATTTTTTTTAAATTAATTCATGTATGTATACATCTTGAACAAGTCATTTCCAGTTCTTTTGTCTATGAATCAATCCTCAAAAAACTACCAGCCCACCGTAAAGTTGCGGACGTACATTGCAGAGACTTTGAGGGCTTGCGATATCTTAACTATAATAATTGCTTGCTTTTTAGTTATTCTGTTATCCCTTCATTTCTAAGAACGACGCATACTACCATTACTACCGATGTTGGTGTGTAGGGAATTACAGTATTATGCCGATTTTTAAAAATGGGTCTCAAGTATCTCTAATAGGAACAGTAAAATTGTACCAGTATCAAACCGATACTGGCAATCGGAGGCGTTTTTGTATTCGTTTGTGTGTAGAAAACGCTCACCCTGTACTTTTTAGCAAATTCACTTAAAATTATATATAAATTAAACAATTGTAATTTTCTATAATTGTTTTGGTAATAATATTTAATTAATTCATTGCACATAATTATTTATCACATTTTTAGGTCAACACCATTTCTTATATATTTCTTCATTTTTTCTTACCCGGCTATATTTAAGCTCCTTATCTTTAAAATCGCGATAAAAATCCTAATTTACATGCGATTTTCACCAAAATGGACTCAAAATGTGTCTAAATTCAAGCGTTTCAATATAATAAACAATTATTCTCATCTCAAATGTCAATTTATAATTTCAATCATCTCAAATGTCAATTTTAATATTTTTGTATACGTTTCATTATCTCAAAACAAGGAAACGTACAAATATGCGAAAACGTAACTCAAAAACAAAAAGTTGTTTGACCATGGAAATTGGCACAGATGTTAAGCATAAGAGGCCTACAAAACCCTATAGGCCTAACTGTGGAACAGTCTTCCAGTCAATGTTGTTGGCAATATTCAAGAGAAAGGACTACAATCTTTTCAATGTCCTGTTAAAGCAGTGGTTCTCAACCTTTTTGCCCCACTACCCCTTTTGACATTCCTGGTCAGAACCGTGACCCTCAAAACCAAAATTGAAGAGAAAAAACACCAGCCGATTATCATAAATGAAACTGCTTAGTTTGGATGCGAGCGTAGCGAGCAGGAAATGTTGCATATTTGAATGTTTCTTTTGGGTTTTTCTAAGCTTTTTTAAAGTGAAATGTAATCACGGTTCCCCAAAACCTATATTTATTAGCCCTTCATGACCCCCTGGAAAACCCCAAATGACCCCCATGGGGGTCATGGCCCCCAGGTAGAGAACCCCTGTGTTAAAGGGACATTAAGTGATGTTGAAAATTTTAAATGTTTAAAAATTTACTTCAGAATTCAAGATGAACATTAAAAATTGCCATTATTGTTGTTTCTACTAACAAAAACACAGCAAAACTTGATTACAACAATATCACCGCTATTTATTGAAAAACGCCCTCTATGCAAATATGGTTCGCGTTATGTATCACGCATACTACAGGGAGATACTGTCAGACGTAAAATGCTCGTCCCGGCTGTACGAGCATTTTTGAATCAACGTTTTCTTGTACAAAGAGGTGCTGATTTTTCTTAATCCTTATACATGTAATACAATTATAAAAATATAATAATCCCAGTTTTTATCATAATTGAGGGCGCAGCCTCCAACACATCTCTTAGTGTCCCTTTAACAGATACTTTCTCTCCAACTCTTCAGAGTATGTTGGCTAAGCTCTCTCGATGTATTAATGGCCTCCAGATATTATTTTCATCTTATTTTTGGATGTTATTCTCTATGTTTGGGTGTTTGTCCTATTTCTGTCCCACGCCACTTTCATTGGCTTTTTTACCAGCCCAATTGTGTTTACTTGTATTTTGATTATTTTCTGAGTTGCAGTGAACCAATTGATTGGCCCATCAGAGCTCTCTGTTGAGAGTTACCCGTTTGATTTGTAATCACTCAGTTCATTAACGTTGTTAATGTCTGTTGGGCTATTGCTCACATTTGCTCTTTATATACAAAAAAAAAACATGAAGGGATTTTCAAAAACGACCTTGCGTTTTTAAATGACGCTGCGAAATACCAGGGTTGCACAAAGTTGTTTCTTCCCCAGGAGCAAGGTTTTGAGCTTAACATTTCCCCACCTATACTTACAGGTTTGATAAAAATCAGATTACAATATCATATGTTAGCTATAGTGTTGTTTAGATGTACCAGTACCATAGTAATATTTTTACATTTGAGAAGAATTTTATGTTAAGGGGCATGAAAAAAATTTGATTTGTTCAAAGCGCGCAAATTTGTTTGTGGCATTTAACGCTAAAATTGTCAAATTGTGTCTAATTTAGTAAGAAAATGTGTGCGAAGCACGAAAAAAATGCTAAAATTGTCAATTTTTTCTTCTTATTTTAACTAAATATAATTCTTTTTGGGGGTGGGGCACAAAAATATGTTTTGGGGAAATGCCCCCCCCCCCTTGCCCCTGTAGCTTCGCCACTGGGAAAAAGCAATAAAACAATAAACACGTTAGTATACCTGCAAACATAGCTCATAACCCAAAGTTGCATTTTTTCTCTTCATCTTTTTTCACCCTTTTCCCCAATACTTTTTCTTTTTCTACTTGGAATTATTTCCCCAATTCTGCTCATTATTTCCCGGGAGCGATGCTCCCTGCTCCCGCACTTTGTGCAACCCTGCGAAATACCCTGATTGGCCGCGTCCCAGTTACCATGGCAATCGCAAAAAAAACGTTTCATGATTTTGTGCGTATTGTCCATACGCACCCATCCCCCAAATATGGTAATTATGCGCTATTTCGTTAGTGAGTTTTGTACGTTATGCTGTTTAGCCAATCACAGGCCCTGCTTGGTTACCATGGCAATTGGCAACCCGACCAATAAAAACGTGTTTTTTAAAACTTGGGATCATGCTCGACATTTTGGTATATAACATGTCTTAGTTGAAGTCTGGGAAAGTGATGAAATTCTAAATTAAAAATGTGGTCATTTCAACCTATACCACCCCTTAAGTTAATTATTTTATGATACACAAATAATTTTCATTGTGGTATTAGTTGTGTCAATTTGTAATGCTTGGATTCGTTCATTCATGGCAATAATTGTATGTACTTCCATTGTATTCACTGCAATTTGTGTAAATTAACCATTGGGTCATCATGGATATATTTGACTAACTTTTCCAGTGATATGACAAGCTTGCAAATTATCAAGATGGTTTATCATGCTGATATTGATAAGGGTATATTAAAAAAAATCTTTTGTCTCAAAGCTCTTCAGTTTTTCAAAAACCTAATGCGGAATGCGGGATTTTTTGTTTTGTTTTATAAATATAAAATATTGAAATCCTTGTCAAAGTGACTTTTTGTATTTAAAATGATGTGATCAATAAAAATCTGAAAAATCGGTGAAATTTTGGAATTCTTTTTTTGTTGTTGAAAAAAAAAGAACTGACACCTATGGTTAAAGTGCTTATGTTAATATTCAACTCAACTCTAAATCGTGCTACTAAATTAAAAGGATTATTGCCTAAGTCATGCATTTGACTTAAGCATATTTATTGCGAGTGTGACTTAGGCAGTTGGAGACTAAATATTTAGACAGTGAAAGTGTTTTATATGTTTAGAAAGGTGGCTGTAGTGCCAGAGTCTGGATGTAAAAAAGGTAGAGTACTATAGTGAATTTCTAAGAAATTTTATAATGTTAGAATGAGCGTAGTCAAATTGCGTAAGTTAGTTCGTTGATGTAAAAGTAAAATAAACAACAATGTTGTTGAAGTCATTTTAGTTGGTTACGTAATACTATTGAGACATGACATCATAGCCATAATTTTTGTCTTGTATCAACATGTCATTATGCTTTAAATGGTTAATAAAAGTAACTAAGTAACAAAACTTTTTTAATTTTTCTCAAAAGTAATAAATATCACTTATGCAATTATTTTATTAAGCTGACGTTATTTTATTCAAATGTTTAAAAGATATCAAATGTTAAAAAGATATAAGTCCAACCTATTGATCATCCAATTTTGAATTTGTACATAACTATCACAATCATACTACTAGGAATCGTTCAAGTAACACTTTAATCATTCCTAAAATCAAATTTGCACAGGGGTCAAATTCTCAAAATGCTCCTATTTTAATGAACATGGTCTCAAATTGTTCAGATGGATGCCACGAGCCATAAAAAGAATAGTTTGCCATATCTACAAGTTGAGCATCTATTAGTTACATTAGGTCAAAGGTCAGCACACATTAGCGGTATAGCCTCCTGACCATTGACCTAATAAAACTAATAGAAGCGTAACTTGTAGATATGGCAAACTATTCTTTTTATGGCTCGTAGCATCCATCTAAACGATTTGAGTCCATTTTCATTAAGATCGGAGCATTTTGAGAATTTGACCCCTGTATAATGAATTTGAGGCACCATTTGACCTTTGACCTATTTTGCCCTGCATCTGGAAAACTAAGCATCGGGTAGAAATACAACTATTTCCTTTTTTGCTCCTTATGGTCTCAGGAAGAGTTTGATATGTATTTCATTACAATCAGACCATTTTTACATTTTGACCCCTATATGACCTTTGACCTTCTATAGCGGCCACCCGTACAGGCTACGACACGGCAGCAATATAAAATATTGACTCTTGGCACCCAACTAAACTAATCAGATCATCAAACCTTTTGTACTTTCTCAGCTGATTAAACCTTCTGGGCTCCCGGCCTATATTCAACCTTCATCGGGTACCCAATGAAGGCCTATGATCGAACATTCTGTACGATAAATACTTTGTAATCACAGCATTTTCTACTTGTGACTTCATATTATTTAATACCGACGCAGCTTAATACCGACGCAGCTTAATACCGACGCAGCTTAATACCGACGCAGCTTAATACCGACGCAGCTTAATACAGACGCAGCTTAATACCGACGCAGCTTATAATACCGACGCAGCTTCTCTGTTATAAGTATACTTGCATTTACTGTGAAATAGTGTTGTGATTAAAATATAGATAAATCTAACATTCGTATCTGTAGTGATTCTTTAAAATTGCAGCATGTGTTATACTTCATTTGCAAGAGAATCTCAATATTCATTGTCAGACAACTCTTTTTTCTTCTTAGGGCCTATTCGGCCACCAGTACATCTTTTAATCATTTTGATTCAACTACTCAACTTAAAAATGTTAAATGTGATTCATTCTGACTCACATACTTTCATGTTGCTTTTAAACAGAGATAAATCCACATTTTGATCAATTTAACGCCCCCCCTCCAAAAACAAAAAAAATCTTTAGCCTACGAAATGTGATATTATTTTAAAATAAAGTGTATATACAGGGTGTCCCAAAAGTTTCAAAACCATTTTAAAGATTTGTATCCCTCTCTTTAAAATAAGTCACATTCTTCATTCCATTCATGTGGATTGTGTTAAAAAATTTTTTTCACTATGTTCATAATAATTAAGGATTATATCAATCTGAAATTATCATTGTAGACAACTCTTCTCTTCCCTGCCTTTTTCTGTTTGTCTCATTCTTGACTTTATTCAGCTCATTATGACGCTTTTATAGAAAGTGTAGTTTAACAATTCGGAAAACTTCCCCCTGTATTTGGGCAAGACAGACAGCTGTTATTGTAAGTTGGGTACCAAAATAATTCTCAAAGTGTTTTCTATCCAAATATATATTTATTTTTATACTGCAAATTATTTCACCGGTGATACAAAGTTTTGAAACGGTTTCGAAACTTCTGGGACACCCTGTATATAAAGCAATGGAAATACCCACATGACTTTCCAACCGGGTAGACCACCCGGGATGGACGAAAAATTGCAACTTAGAAATTTTCAGGACAATCGCGTACACTTGTTCATAATGTTTACTGTTCACAATATAAGTTTTACGTTTTAAAAAGGGAGGGGGATTATTTTAACATATAGTCACCCCAGGGTGATCTTTGCTGACATAATAGTTGTTAATTAAGTTCATTTGTCAACTCTGGGTAATCACAGTCTGCTTAAATATCATATCCCAAAATGGTAATTGAACATAGTCAACCCGGGGTAATTTTTGCAGTCATCTATCAAGTTCATTTGTCAACGCTGGGTAATCAGTCTGATTATGTGTAGCCATGCATAGGCGACATGCAAACACCTAACACCAAATAGAAATTATTACCGGATGGAGAGTCATGTGGGTATTGCCATTGCTTACTTTCATATCACTTTATAAAACCTTTTTATGAGTCCCACGCCCCTTTCATTTGTCTTTTTTTACCAGCCCAATTGCATGTGTTTACTTGTAGTTTGATTATTTTCTGAGTTGCAGTGTACAATTTATTGTCCTATCAAAGCTCTCTACTTTTAAAAATGTAGGGAAAAAATTATGACATATTTTCGGCCAAAAAAGGCTGATTTTACATGATTTGTGAGAAAAAATATCAGCACAAATTAAATTCTAGAAAAATGCATAAAGTGGGTCAGTCAGGCCCATAAAACAGGGTTTTTTTCTTTTTTTTTCCTCGCCTTTATTCAAAATTTTAATTGGCATATAGTTTGAAGTTATTCATTTTGAATTCCTGATTACTTTCATATCACTTTAAACCCTATTTCAACGAGACATTTTGAGATATATCCACATTTTGCTCGATTTTACCCGCAAATTGCGGTTCTTTTGCTTCGATTTGATCTGATATGAGACATTTTCACACAAAAATAAAGGGTATAATAACTGTTTTTCATTAACATATTAGTTCTAAAAAGCAAACAGGTCAATTCGCAAACATTTACTTTAAGAAGTTTTGCTTTCCTTCACATTTAGACGTTTAACTCTATGAATCCTAAATCTAGTATATTATACAGGGTGAATCAAAAAAATTGGCCACAATTTGAAACGGCCATTTGACCTTGATGCATGCATTGAACCATGTAAGTATTGATCTTTATATAAAGCGTTGTTAATCTAGTTTATCCTCACCAAAAATGAAGGTAATCGACTAAAAAATAAGCAAACTGTGACACGTTTTGTGAACTCTCCGCATTTTTCGCCATTCCAATGGGATTTACACAGTTAAGACATGAATATTACTGGAGCATGATGATATGGAGTGAGAGTCTACAAGCAAGGCATTGTTGTGCCTGCAATTTATTACTGTTTCCTGGTATATTAAATGAGCCAAAGGTGGTAAAACATTGTAGAAATAAATATTATATATACTTCTCAAACTAAAAATACTTGCACAAATAAAATGTTCTGAAGACACTTTGTTTCTTGATAATTGCACTAAAAAGTCATTCACATTGCCTTTAGGGACCATTCATTATTTATGGTGGAGGGGGGGTTGGGACAAATTCGAGACTCGTATGTCAAAATTACCTAACCCCCCCTACAGCTGAAACTGAAAATTACATGACCCCCCTACTAAACAATAGATTTTTACACAACCCCCCCCCCCCCCCCCACCTCAAAATCAACTTGTCACATACTTGGGGGATGTATTTTTCTTGTGTCCATGGATTCGTTCAGTGGCGTAGCTCAGGGCAGCCGCGTAGCCAGCCCAGCCACTCCGAGGGGGCAAGATCCCCATAGATCCTCATAACGGTCCCTATTTCAAAGAAACCAGGTCAAAAAACGGCTGATTTAACATGATTTTCCGCCCTTTTCGTCCCCATTTTGCCAATTTTTCCCCACCCGCCCGCCCACTCGCTACGCTACTGGCTCAGGGGGGGGGGGGGGGCGAAAAAAACCCAATTTGAGCCCCCGCCCCCCACCCCCTAAAAAAAAAAGGGGTGAGAAAAAAAGGAAATAGGAAAAATTTGAGAAGAAAGATCGAGGTTATTAGCTTCCTTGCAATTTAAAATAGAAATCAATTAATTGTTTGTTGATAATAAGTGGGTTTTTTTTAATGAAGCCTTCCTTCAAAGACATGTGTGTGCCCTGTCCAACATGTTGCTAACAGCTCATCTAACCATTCCCCTGTAGCTTGTCAATTGCTTCCACTTCTTGAAGACTTCTTGCCTTCTTGGTCTGTAACAGGTGATGCTTGTATTCAAATTTGTCTTTTCATTTGACAACTCAGTATCAGACTATTAATTACTTATCCCGGAGTGAAAGAATGATTTTTCAGGAACATTTTGACAATTAATGTGATGATAATGACCATTTTAGCAAAACCAATTTTACTGTGTGTAAACCCCATTGGAATGGCGAACAAACGCGGTCAGTTTACGAAATTTGCCACAATTTGCTTATTTTTCGATCGATTATTTTCATTTTTTTGGAGGATAAACTAGATTAATAACGCTTTATACAGACAACAACAATTTCATGGTTCAATGCACGCATTAAGGTCAAATGGCCGTTTCAAATCGTGCATAATTTTTTTATTGATTCACCCTGTATACAAATTCAGGCTGAAATACAGCTTTTACATGTAGGTTTACTAGTTGTTTTTTATTATTTGGACTCAAATGCTCATTATTTCAACATTTTAACTTGCATATAGTTTGAAGTGATTCATGTTGACTACTTTCAAATCACTTTAAACCCTATTTCAATGAGACATTTTGAGATAAATCCACATGTTGCTCGATTTTACCCGCAAAATGGGGTTCTTTGCTTCGATTTGATCTGATATGAGACATTTTCACACAAAAATGAGACATTTTGAGATAAATCCACATGTTGCACAAAAATTATACCCTTCATACAAAAATGAAGGGTATAATACATATTTTTCATTTACATAATAGTTCTAAAAAGCAAACAGGTCCATTCGCAAACATTTGCTTTAAGAAGTTTTGCTCTCCTTCACATTTTAGGGACCGTTCATTATTTCTACCGACCGGAGGGTAGCTGGAAGAAAGCAACAACCAAAAAAAACCACATGACCCCCCTTCCCTAGATACTAAAAAAGTTATGACCCCACCTCTGGAATGTAGAAAAAAGGTTATGACCCCCTCCTTTTTTACACACACATAGGCCTACAAATACAATAAGCATACACAATTGAAGGTGTGGGTGCAATAACTTAGCACTTTATTGCACCCACCCTTCAATTATGATTTTTTGAGAATACTGTACTGTTCTAAAAAATATACACACACCCCCGTACAACAATTATATTATTATACACACTAGTAATTTTTGTTGAGTAAAGTGTATAATTTAAGACAGTCTATATAAGTGTGGGCATGCTGTCAGCATGGTCAGCATGGGCATGTTCTCAGCGTGGGCATGCAGTGGTGTAGCTAGGTTTTTCATATTGGTGGGGCGAAAATGAAAAATTAACCGACAATGCTTTACCAACTAAAAAATAGCTTGCGAAAAATTTACTATTTTACACCATATTTTCCCCAAAAGCCATATTTGTACTTTTGTCCGTCATAATTTCATGATTTCCCTTGATAAATGAACCCACAGAGCCAATCTCAACCGTCACGCCAAAAATGTTGGTGGGGCGATCGCCCCCTCTGGCTACGCCACTGTGGGCATGCTGTAGCGTGGGCATGATGTCTTGTTGTTGAGTTCCAAGAGAGCAAAAGTCTACTGCAAGCCGGATGCCTAAAAGATCTGCAACACATTCCTATATCATAGTGTCAGTTTTCAGAATTTTATCTTTAACCCTAATTACCCTACTACCATGATGTACCATAATATACGACATTGTTTGTTCGTATCAACCGACGTGGAAGATTTTCGCTGAAAAAAGCCTACACTCGTGGTGTACTGGAAATTCCCAATTCATGTGTGCCGGTGGTCCTTTGAAATCATTGAAAAAATTAAGATAATTAATAACCCACAATTTTGATGGGTTTACACTAGAATCATAATTGAGTGAGATCACAGACACTTTTCGGTAATTTTGATCAAAATGCACATTTCAAAGTTTTAACAAGAATATTTCTTTGAAATGATTCATTTGGACTCACCGATGACTTTGACATCACTTATAACCAATTGCAATAAAAAATTGAGATAATTTTAATTATCAATCCTCAATTTTGATGGGTTTACACTAGAATCCTAATCGAGTGAGATCACAGACACTTTTCGGTAATTTTGATCAAAATGCACATTTCAAAATTTTAACAAGAATATTTCTTTGAAATGATTCATTTGGACTCACCGATGACTTTGATATCACTTATAACCGATTGCAACAACAAAAAATGAGATAAATCCACAATTTTGATGGATTTACACTAGAATCCTAATCGAGTGAGCCTGATCACGGACACTTTTCAGTAATTTTGATCAAAATGCACATTTCAAAATTTTAACAAGAATATTTCTTTTTCATTTGGACTCACCGATGACTTTGATATCACTTTATATAACCAATTGCAACAACAAATTGAGATAATTAATAATCCACAATTTTGATGGGTTTACACTAGAATCCTAATCGAGTGAGATCACGGACACTTTTCGGTAATTTTGACCAAAATGCACATTTCAAAATTTTAACAAGAATATTTCTTTGAAATGATTCATTTGGACTCAACGATGACTTTGATATCACTGATAACCAAAATTGCAACAAAAAATTTAGATAATTAATAACCCACAATTTTGATGGGTTTACACTAGAATCCTAATTGAGTGAGATCACGGACACTTTTCGGTAATTTTGATCAAAATGCACATTTCAAAATTTTAACAAGAATTGTTTGAAATGATTCATTTGGACTCACCGATGACTTTGATATCATTTATAACCAATTGCAACAAAAAATTGAGATAAATCCACAATTTTGATGGGTATAACACTAGAATCCTGTGACACTTTTTGGTAATTTTGATCAAAATTCACATTACAAAATGGGGTGGGGGGAGGTCAGTGAACATACCAAGCGTGTATGCAACAGTGTCCAAAAAAACATCGAAAAGGTCCAGATTTGCCACATGACATCGTCGACGTCATTCTTAAAAAGGGGTACTTCAGGGGCATTCGCGCTTTACAGGTAGGGGTACTAATAGTTGTATGTGTGCCTTTTCAATAAACGTGCATATATCTGTATTAACGTCACATGATAATATGAATTAAGATTATTTTGAGCATTACTATATTACGCCATTTAGTGGTTCATTATTGAGTGTTAGTAACACTGTTTAGGGTAGAGTTTGTACATGTATATGGCAGGCCCAATGTCCAGTAACTCGAAAAACCAAGTTTTTCGCCGAAAAACTTGGTTTATCGATTGAAAATCCAAGTTTTTCAAATGAAAAACCAAGTTTTTCTCGAAAAACTTGGTTTATCAATTGAAAAACCAAGTTTTTCGAATTATTGGACATTAGGCGTCGAAAAACTTGATAAACCAAGTTTTTCGATTTATTTTACATTCCGCGTTGAAAATCCAAGTTTTTCGATCGAAAAACTTGGTTTTTCAAAATGATAAACCAAGTTTTTCGAATTATTGGACATTAGGCGTCGAAAAACTTGGATTTTCAATTGATAAACCAAGTTTATTTTACAAAGTTTTTCAAGTGAAAATCCAAGTTTTTCGATCGAAAAACTTGGTTTTCAAAATGATAAACCAAGTTTTTTGAATTAATGGACATTAGGCGTCGAAAAACTTGGATTTTCAATCGATAAACCAAATTTTTCGATCGAAAAACTTGGTTTTTCAAATTGATAAACTAAGTTTTTTGAATTATTGGACATTAGGCGTCGAAAAACTTGGATTTTCAATTGATAAACCAAGTTTTTCGAATTATTGGACATTAGGCGTCGAAAAACTTGGATTTTCAATTGATAACCAAGTTTTTTGAATTATTGGACATTAGGCGTCGAAAAACTTGGATTTTCAATTGATAAACCAAGTTTTTCGAATTATTTTACATTCCACGTTGAAAAAACAAGTTTTTCGATCGAAAAACTTGGTTTTTCAAAATGATAAACCAAGTTTTTTGAATTAATGGACATTAGGCGTCGAAAAACTTGGTTTTTCAATTGATAATCCAAGTTTTTCGAGAAAAACTTGGATTTTCAATCGATAAACCAAGTTTTTCAATCGATAAACCAAGTTTTTCGGCGAAAAACTTGGTTTTTCGAGTTACTGGACATTGGGCCTGCCATACATGTATGTGTTACGCCATTTAGGGGTATCAAAATAGTGTTCTGGTTTACGCCATTTATAGGGTCCATTTCAGAGGTGCTTGGCCGCTCATATGAATCTACATGTAGTTCACTTCAAACTACTAAAATTGTATAGAATATTTGCGAATGGACCGATCTGTGCAGATTATAGTGACTTTTCGGGAAAAAACAATACTGACCTTACTTGACAGGTCTGTACATTTGAGTCAAAATTATAAAAAAATCCTACAATCTTGGAGAAAAGAAATTGGAACACTTAACACATTTTGAACATCATTATGCAGATTTTTTCTGATCTTTATTAAAATGATGTTTATTTTGTTAAGAGCGAAATAGGACATTTTATAGACAACAATTCTTCCTTCCCCACACCCCATCGATCAATGTCGGGACAACTTGAACAGCTGCTGAAGACATTAAAGGGGAACTAAGAGATCCTTCACGTAGGAAGCCCTCAATTTTTCAGAGTTAGGTTTTTCGAATTATACGTCATGCTTATATACGTACTAACTACCCAAAATTATAGAGCTTAATTCGCAGTATTTCATGTGAAATTCATGGATTTGATAGCGTTTTGAGTTTCGTTGTAATCAGAAACTCCCCAAATTCATCTAAAAGGCCACAGATGGCTTCTTATTTATTTGTTTCATGTTTATTCAAAATAACCTTGAATACCACCCATGGCTTGTTGCGTGATCCATAGTCATGATCTCCCTGATTCAATTGGTGGTGATTTTGAACCAAAATACACACACAAAAAGTGAAACTCGGAAATGCTGATACAATGACTTTATTTTTTATTTTTACTGAATTTTTTTGAAGAAATCTTACATGAGAGGGTTTCTATTGCATATCTAAACAAGGTGAAAATATTGAATTTCATTTTTTGAGAAATCTCTTTGTACACCTTTAAAGTGACACTAAGAGAAGTGTTGGAGTCTGCCCCCTCAATTATGATAACAACTGGGATTGGTATATTTTTACAATTGTATATAGGTACATGTATAAATTTACACCTAAAGGATTAAGAAAAATCAGCTCTCTTTGTACAACAAAACGTTGATTCAAAAATGCTGATCTTACCAAGATCAGCCTTTAACAGTCAGACAGTGTCCCCAGCACGCGTGATAGTAACGCGAACCATATTTGTGACCATCCAGCACAAAGGGGTTGTAAAGTTGGCATAGCATGTATACTGAGATATGGCTCAATACAATAAACATTTCAATAAACAATAGGAAACCAAGGAATTCTCAATGGATATATTGATGTACTGCCTATTTAACATGCAATATCTGAATATGGACATGTAATACATTGGGCTATTCCATTTATTAATGGTACACCCCCTATAGAAGGCATGGGAATCCCAAAATATTTGACACTTTTTGAGCGTGGGAATTCCCACCAAAAAAAATCCATATTCCTCTCGAAGGTATAGAAGGCATGGGAATTCCCAAAAAATCATCACATTTTGGCCGTGGGAATTCCCCAAAAAAGGCCATGTTCCTCTGAAGGTATAGAAGGCATGGGAATTCCCAAAAAATCATCACATTTTGGCCGTGGGAATTCCAACAAAAAAAAAATCCATATTCCTCTCGAAGGTATAGAAGGATTCATTACATTTTGGCCGTGGGAATTCCAAAGCAAAACGTCCATGTCCCTGGAGGTATAGAAGGCATGGGAATTCCCAAAAAAATCATCAATTTTTTACCGTGGGAATTCCCAAGAAAATAATTAGTTTTAGTAAGGGGAGACGTCAAAACTCGACCGCCCGTTGACTGCCGGTTACGGGCGGTTCCGCCCGGTTCTTTCAGGTCAAATGTTTTACTGGTATATGAATATTCGCGCATGCAACACTGAACAACCGCCGGTTGACTTAATGCTGTAATCTGACCAATTTACACTATCAATCTGTTACTTTGCGGTCATAATAGCTCTCTCTATAATCGTTCTATAAAAAAACCACATTCATAGACTTTCGGTATTGATTTTAAAAAGTTAATTGAGCTATAAACAGATTGAAAAAGCCAACCCCAGCGAAAATCAATAGCTGTATTGTACTGAGACTTTTAAATCTTAAAAGAGCCCATTACTTCAAGATGTTATTGCTCACGTGTGTGACGAGGCACTTTCAACCAGTCGTGTTCACCAGAGTGTTACTATTTGACCTCATTATGTGTGTATATTATAACAGACGACACGTTTTGTGAGAACCGAACGGAACCGGCCGTAACCGGCGGTTGCCGGGCGGTCGAGTTTTGACGTGATCCCTAAGAACATAAATTTCAAAAAAGTGCATTCTAGAACCCAAATGTTTCAAACAAATGGGCTTTGGAACAAAAATGTTCGCGATTCTTGAATTTTCAATAAAATTGGGACCCGTAAGAGGCTCAAAAGCCGGGGGGGGGGGGGGGGTACTCACGTATGTAAGGCATACGAGGACGTGCCGCTTCAGTGGGTCGTTTTTTCATGAGACATCCATAGCCATGGGTAGGCTTTTCAACTGAAAAATCCTTAGACATGGGTCCTGTTTTTCTATTTTCGCGAAAATTTGCCAAAATTAGGTCTATTTCCGCGAAAATTTGGTCTAAAATGAAGCAAAACCCCTAAAAATCACCCTTAGAAATGGGTAGGGGTATTGAAGCTCGGCAGCGGCACACCCCAACCAAACCAAATCTGAGTACCCCCCCCCCCCCCCCCCCCCCCCCTGGCTCAAAAGGGGTGAAAAGGGGTGTTCATCTTCAGCGGCACATACCTATAGCCTACCCCTTTCCAATGTCTGGGCTCACGGGCACAAAGGGCTATTTTCGGTTGGGGGGGGGGGGGGGGCATTGTTTTCAGTGTTAAATTTTAAGTATAAATGCAAAATCTTATAGAATTTTGATATTCCGTTTTGGAAATGTGGTCATTTGAAACAACGTATCGCCATAGTGTACATTTGTATTGTTCGCGTGTTTTTTAAACTATCTCCATGCATGCCGCGTGCAAAATGTGCACATGAAGTGCTATCTTCAGTAGATAGCATGCTACGGTGTATTGGTAAGTTTTGTGTTTTTATACTGTATAAAGTAATTGAAACTTTTCAAAAAATGAACAATATAAGAATATAAACCCATTTTGCTTAAAGGATCAGCATTTTAAGTGTTAAATTACTCTGTCGACATAATGCAATTCACCCAAATCTAGTAGGCCTAAATGTCGATATCCGCGAACGCGCGAGCGTCCGTCACCCTTTGAGTTGTCAAACGGTGTTGCGAACATCATCTGACAGAAATTTGATTTTGTTGCAGTACCAACTACCATGATGATAATTCAGGTTGAAAATTAAAAAGTTAAAGACACTTTTTATCTAATAGACCTCTATACCATGTTTTGAGTCGGAAGCTTGTGCTTGTGACCCCCCCCCCCCCCCAACCCCCAACCCCCAACCCGTATTTCAAATAATGCAACATTTTCCTATTAAAAGGCGGGTTTGTACTACAAAAATATGAATATTACAGTTTTAGTGATACCAAACTAACACTGATGTTTTAAGCAAAAAGAAGTTGAATGTATTAAATTTCCCTACATCCAACTTCTTTTATACCGACGAAGAGCATAGCTCTTGTTCACCAGCTTCGCCTCCATACCACTCTATGGCTACCGTGTCCATAGGATTTTTAAAACAATTACAACGCTCCGTTTCGTGAACGTAACTTCCAAAATAATAATCGGAACAGAAAAATTTAAACTGCAAAATAAAGTCCTATTAGTTGGCTATAATTAAGAGAAAATTTCATTCGATTCGACTCAGTGGTTACGGAGAAATGAGCGATTACGTAAAGGTAGGTATAGAACCCTTCCATCCAAGTTTGCTCAAATTGAGTGATTCAGACAGCACACACAAGAAATGAATTGATACTTCTCTCGAAGATAATGATCATAACTTTTTTAATGTTCTCTGTTTGTCATTCTTCTTAAAATGCCAGCTGCTAACCAAGTTCAACATAATATTGCACATGAAAGTTATCGTGGTTATTTTTGCACTAAGGTTTAAAACTTGATAAAAGTTGCAATTGTTGACATTTTCTATCGCCTATTTTGCGCGATAATCCAATCTGTAATCAAAATTGAGAATAAAATGATGGTAAGTTAGGTTATTTAACTAAATTGCACACTGTCAATTATTCAACATAAAGTATTGCGCATAGGTTTATCGAGGTTTCTTTTCCTCATATTTTCAACTTGGTCATATTAGAATATAACAAATCTTCATCTTAAGTTCTTTAAAACTTTGCCCAAAAGTTTATGGAGCAGCAACAAAATGCTCATTGTCAAGCAGACCTGCCTTCCACTTGATGTCTATTAAGACGTATGCAGCGTTGTGCTCTTTCTGCCATATGGTGAACAGCACGACGGACTATCCTGGTTCTGCGTAAGGCTAGTGTTACTTCATTCTGGATTCTTTGATGTAGCTCTTGAAGTCACATAAACCTTCGCCTTGAGATAGCCCCACAAGCAGTAATCACACGGCGTTAAATCAGGGGAACGTGGAGGCCATTCAACAGCATGTCCTTAGCCGATGACTCGGTTCGGAAAGATTTGAAGAAGTCTGTTCCTTACAACATTAGCCCTATGGGCAGGAGCTCCAATCTTGGCACCACCAGAGCCGTGGAACAGATCCATTACGCCCTTGTCCATACAAACGGTGGAGTTCAGGTGTCACAACTTGATATTTCCAGGGAAGAAATGTGGGCCCTCGATACAACAAGTTGTATTGTTGTATTGTTGTTGTATTGTGTTTATTATGAATGTCTCGATGGATTATTGCTAAGTACTCTAATGATTTGAAGAATTGCATTAATCAAGGTAGTCAATGGTGCTATCTACATTATTTGAGAATAGAAAACACCTGCGCAAATGAAAATCAGTATATTACGCAAACTTGGATGGGAGGGTTCTTCACCTACCTCTATACAATCGCTAATTTCTCCGTAACCAGTGAGCTGAATTGAATGCGTTTTTTAAAAAATTATAGCCAACTAATTGGACTTAATTTTGCAGCTTAAATTTTTCTATTCTGATTATTATTTTGGAAGTTACGATCACGTAAAGGAGCGTTGTAATTTTTTCTGAGACACCCTGTATATTCTTTCCTATATTTTTTGGAGGGGGAAGCAGGCCCGTAGCCATGGAATTTTATTTCTCCTAGCATTTTAGGCCTAAAATAGTATAACAAGTGATGACTTGGAGTGTGATCGCGTGGGGATACCGACGAAGAGCATAGCTCTGGTTCACCAGCTTCGCCTCCATACATGCCATACCATATAGGGCGACTTATTCCATAGGAATTTGTTGAACAATTCTGCATACAATATATTATTTCCTATATTTTTGGAGGGGGAAGCAGGCCCGTAACCAGGTTTCTGAAAGGGTGCCGTTTGAAAGAAGACGGACCTTTTGAAATATTTCGGCTCGATTTGCTCGCCGACTCACCGTGAAAGACCAAAAAGGTAAACCCCTATTTCTTTTAGTGACACTTTCAAAAAACTGAAGGTTAGGGGGGGGGGGGGGGGGGGGGGGGGGGTGGGAGGGGGGAAGGTAAGGGGGAGGTGGGGCTCGTAATACCCAAGCCGCACCGAAGTCACTGTAGGGGAAGGTGGGGTAATGACGGACGCGGGGTAATCGCGGACAGGGCTGTATCTAAAGGCAGGTGAAAGAAGGTGGTATTTTGCCACCCTATGATGTTAGGTGCCTCTCCATTGAAATCACACAAAACCTAAATGGGATGGTTGTCTCGCAAATTCTCGCGAGAATTACAAAAATCACTTTTTGGGCAAGTTGATATTTTGGTGCATTACTTTCTCTTTGAAACTGGTATTTCTACATCAAGGAAAACAAAGTCTTATTATTTTTTAATTTAATGTATGATACCTTCTGATAAAAAATAAATGAATTCGGAGTCACAATGATGAGCATAACAATAAGAGAGGATGTGCCCATACATTGTACATGGATTGGGGTAATCCCGGACATGTACCGTTTCCATGGTAACCAATATGGGCGTGGTCAATTTAACATCAAAAATCGGTAATAGTTGTTGACCATATAAATATGTGACATTGTTCTTTGATTTCTGCTACACTTTTAAAAAGGGTATTTTTTAACTCCCATTGAAATACTGTATTCCAACAAAAAGAGGGCTGCCATTGAAAAATACGGTCCGGGATTACCCCCAGAGTGTGGGGTAATGCCGGACGACGCCATTTTTTTTTATTGCGTCGGAGCTTCGAATTTCAAAATGATGAGTTGATAAAAAACTTGATAAAAGGTAGAACCATCACAGTGCTTTGTGTTTACATGATTTTTATTGTTATATGACGTATTATATGTGTGTTATACCTCTCTGACAAAATGTGTCCGCCATTACCCCACCTTCCCCTACCTGTCCCAAAGCGCATGTAGTCATGGGAGCGTGGCAACTAAATTCACTCTCCATAGGCTTTACACACAAAATGTCGGCCACGGCTTTATTTCAAAAACCGTGATGATCAATTTTTATCAAATTTTGCAATCGTATGCCATCAACGCCTTTTTATAACATCTGAATATCAAGGCAAGTTTGCCGATTACATTTTCACGTAAATGCCGCTGAATCGGGACGTATTCATTTCATCACCTAATTTTCAGTCCTCAGGCTGGGATGCACAGTGGCGATAAATCGGTGGATAAAATTATAATAAAAATGATATACTTGGAATCTTATAGGTTAAAGGCATATTATGTGATCTTTTCCAGGGGGTGCTCTCTATCCATTACTTTTTTTGAAAGTAGATTTTCTTGCAGATTTATATATCTGATCATAAAATATAAATATATTCCGAGTTTACAGAGCAATACGATTCCTAATTACTTAAATCATGGTTTTAAAGGGTTGAAAATAGATTGTCCGGTACGGACAGTTTATTTTTACTCTATTTTCACTATAAAAGCATGATTTTGAAGTAAATACGAATTGTATCGCTCTCTATTATACAGAATATTCATGATTTATGATAAGAAATGTAAATCTGCACGAAAATCTACTTTACAAAACAACAAAAAACATGGATAGAGGGCGCGGCACCCCCTGGAAAAGATCACATCATGTGCCTTTAAAACAAACCATGTCTCATTCATAAGAATGATTAAAAACATTCTTTATTATTCAAAGAAACGAATAACATCCATTACTGTAAAGTTTTACGGAATAGGCCTAAACCTAATGTATCATTCTTAGTAATGAGTATACTTTCAGTTCAGTTTTTACGAAATAAAACTATGATATCTTTCAGAAAGTTAATTTGATTGAATCTGAAAAGTTCCCGTGGCGCCTATTTTTTCAAATTTATTTAATTTATTAAATAAATGTTTTCTGTCTTTGGTTGCTTCATGTTTTAGACTTTCCAGTTGTGTTTTTTTAAACTATCTCCATGCATGCCGCGTGCAAAATGTGCACATGAAGTGCTATCTTCAGTAGATAGCATGCTGGTGTATTTGGTAAGTTTTGTGTTTTTATCATGTTTATACTGTATGAAGTAATTGAAACTTTTTAAAAAATGAACAATATAAGAATATAAATCCATTTTGCTCGAAGGATCAGCATTTTAAGTGATAAATTACTCTGTCGACATAATGCAATTCACCCAAATCTAGTAGGCCTAAATGTCGATATCCGCGAACGCGCGAGCGTCCGTCACCCTTTGAGTTGTCAAACGGTGTTGCGAACATCATCTGACAGATACTGGATTTTTTTGCAGTACCATGATGATAATTCAGGGTGAAAATTAAAAAGTTAAAGACACTTTTTATATTATAGACATCTATACCATGTTTTGAGTCGGAAGCTTGTAACCCCCCCCCCCCTCCCCCGCCGTATTTCAAATAATATCGTTTTTTCCTATTAAAAGGCGGGTTTGTACTTTGTTACTGCAAAAATATGAATATTAGTATTATTAGTTTTTGTGATACCAAAACATTGTTAAGCTGATTTTAAGAATCCCCCTGTTCAATATCTCAATAAATGTTTTGGCCGACTTTACATCCCATTTGTGGTGATGTTCGGATTGATGGCCTGATTTTCAACTTGATGTTTTATATTTTACATGAAAGGTCTTAAAATTGTCACATTCCAAAGTTTGAGTTGCGTAACTCCAATGGTTCTTATTTTAGAAGCACAGAAGTCACAGGAAATTTGCCCACTCAGTTGTACACAAGCTGGCGGGTGGTTAACCACCCATTAGTGTAATTCACCACATTTTAGCCTATACTTTCTAAATGGAACATTTCCGGCCCCCAAGATTTTACACTGACATGAGAAAAATATGGGGATTCATAGCCAAACAAAAGTCATCTGAACATACACCTTTAAATAGAAGGCGCTTTTAAGAAAAGGTTCAATAAATAGTGATGGTATTGTTTTAATCAAGTTTGCTGTGTTTTTTGTGAGTAGAAACAACAATAATGGCAATTTTAAGATTCATCTTGAATTCTGAAGTAAACTAATTTAAAAAAAATCTTCAACACTACTTCGTGTCCCTTTAACATTCTTCAACATTGCACAGGGGTGTTAATTTCCTGTTGCGTTCCAAGACTATTTTCCAGGATTGTAGCTCTATTTCAGCCTGATTGTCATACTAGATTTAGGATGTCTAGTGTTAAACGTCTTTAATTGTGAAGGAAAACAACACTTTAAAACATAAAGATTGCAATTGACATGTTTGTGGATTTATCTCCGTTTTAAGTAATATGAAAGTACGAGAGTCAGAATGAACGACATTAAACATTTTCAAGTTGAGCATTTGAGTCAAAAAATGTACTGGTGGCTGAATGGCCCATGGGAAGAAAAAGAGATGAGAATTGAGATTGTCTTGCAAATTAAATAGATTCAATTGTATTCACACATGCTGCAATTTAAAGAATCACTACAGATACAAATGTTTAGCTTTATCTATATTTTAATCACAACAGTATATGCAAGTATACTCAAAACATAGAAGCTGCATCGGTATTAAATAATATAAAAGTCACAAGTAGAAAATGCTGCGATTACAGTATTTATCATACAAAATGTTCGGACATCAGCCTCCATTGGGGGTACCCGATGAAGGCCGATTATACAGGTATGTACTAAAATACTTTATAATCACAGCATTTTCTAGTTATGACTTCATATTTGATACAAAGTATACTTATATACTTTATAGGAATGTACATGTAGCATTTGTAACACAATGTCATATAAATAGTGGTCACATAAAGCTGCATCAGAACACAATAATATCTGCATAAAAGATTTATACCATTTAGTGATGACTGATATCTATACAGAAAGGCACATAAATATGACACATCACAAGCGTAATGAAACAAGGAGTTAAAAAATAATTGCGTCCACCTTCGATTTAAAAGATCTGTCAAGCAAGCTTTAAAAACATGCTGCAAATTAAATGAATTGACACAGAGTTAAACAAAATTACATCCAGATTGTTTTTCGTGTGCCACCCTTTTTATTTTTTTCTAAACTTTAGGTCATTTTTTAAACTCACCATTTTATGACCCCTGTGGCATGCTATACATCAATATCAGAACATGTGGAATGTTACTACAATGTTCAGTTTTAAATATG
This sequence comes from Ophiura sarsii, assembly GCA_035610835.1. NCBI lineage: Eukaryota > Metazoa > Echinodermata > Ophiuroidea > Amphilepidida > Ophiuridae > Ophiura > Ophiura sarsii. The sequence continues at coordinate 65,115,975 of CM069441.1, read as the reverse complement.
GGGCAGACATAGGGGAGGGTGGGGCAACTGGTCCAGTTAATCATATTTCATGGTATAGAAGATTAAAGCATGGGTAAAAACTTACCGAATTGCTATGGTATAATCACCCATGTTAAGAAACATTCAAAGACAATGTCAATTACCACTAACTGAAAAGTTCACAAGCATGGACCACTTATACCCCATCATTGGGACCCAATATGAGACATGTTACCACAAAAATCAATACAAAATAAAGGAACTTTAATTTGAATTTTGACATCTTGCATATCATTTAATGCTTGTTTTCAGGGTATTTTTAATCTGGATAAACCTGAATATAAAAGCTTAAAGCTCACATCGACCATAGACGAACTGGTCATTCATTTGTTCACTTGACCTTGTGGTAGCTCGGGTTTAACTCTCATTTTGTGATGACAGATCTCTTATGTTCCAATAATTAAAGGAGGGGTCCTGCAAGCACAACATTATGCATTATATGTTAGACAAATGCAATTTTTAAATACAAAGTCCCGGTGTCGATGAAGTCAAAGTTATACAATGCATTGCGCAAATTTGAGCACCGATATTTTTATTCGTTTTTGTGACTAGTTTGATGTTTTGTTCTATATAATAATTTCTTTTTTTAAACAAATAATGTTCAATGTTGTGCGTGCAGGACCCCGCCTTTAAAATACACAAAAATCAGAAATGATATTAACAACACATTTACATATTATTTAATGTGTAAAATCAATACATGTATCATGAAACCCATATTTTAAACAGTTTTCGTGGTTAATGTGTAAATAGCAGTAATACTAAGCATAAAGCAATCAAAGTTTTCTACTACCTTTTTTAGATAAAACGTTATGTTTGTCTATATATAATACTTTTTTTTAAACGTTTTATCAATATCATAATTTAGTACTTATGATAAACTATTTTGATAATTGGCAAGCTTGTCATCACTGGAGAAGTTAGTCAATATAAACATGATGACCCAATGGTTAATTTACACAAATGGCAGTGAATACAATACATGAATCGTGGTATTTCTTCTTTTCACATGGCAGTGAATACAGTACATGAATCGTGGTATTTCTTCTTTACAAATATATTTACAGACACAACTCAAATAATAAAGATATCATTCCTAATAATAATATAGAGGTTTAAACCATCATAAAAGCAAGTACATGTCATATTGTAATTATTCAATAGCAGAAATTGTGGTATTAGACCCAAATTGTCTAAGACCCAGAAAGAATACCAATTTCTTCACATTCTATACAATTTCATTATTGAGTCAAGTTTCAATGACACTACATGTATCAACTAATTTTCCAAATTAAAGGCATATTATGCGATCTATCTGTGATTTTTTCCTAGAATTGCATTATTTGTGTCAAATTACATTTATAACCATCATAAACCATGAAACTAAAATATCTTGTAAGGTTCTCAATTACTTTAAAATCACAGTTTGAATACATTGAAATAACCTGTCAGAGTCCAGGGTCAGAAGTTTGTCAAAGTTTGCGAGAATTCTTTTAGATTCTCGCAAAACGATTTTGCAAGAATTTATGGATTCTTTTCCATTAAAATAATGTGTTAATAGACAGATTATCTATGAAAATCAATTTGGATTCTCGCAACTTAACCGGCGGGAATCTTAGCGAGAATGGATTCTTGTTGAATTTCTGACCCTGAGAGTCTGCTCCAACAACTTATTTCCCCATTTTTTCCATTCTTAAATAGAATTCCATGGTTTGACACCGTGTTGCCGCGGTTTACAGTGTTTCCTGCTACAATCGCAACTGTACACTAAGTGGACAAAATACTTTAATGCCTTAAGATGAAAATGAATGGAAATATGTTGAGAAATTCATCAGATTTCCATTATGAGTTAGTAAAGTTCTGTGATGGTTTAGTTTCATGTTTAATTCTATAATTTGACCAAAAGTCGCTGCAATGTACATCCGCAACTACGGAATTGCCCCTTTACGGTGGGCTGGTAGTTTTTGACAATTCATAGACAAAAGTACTGGAAATGAAAAATATAATTATCGAGTCTAAATTACGTAATTATATACATTGTAGAACAAAACATCATGTACTTATGACAAAAACTAATAAAAACTGTCACTTCTCAACATGCAATTTTTAAAATGTGTGACGATCGAAAGACCCGGTCCGGTGTCCAAGAAGTCATAGTTATACAATGCATGATGCACTTACGCAAATTTGAGCCCCAATAACCATGACATCAACGACACTGGGACTTTCGATTGATGCTAATTTTAAAAATTGCATGTTGAGAAATGGTAAAATATTCTTTATTTTTGTGATAAGTATGATGTTTGCATCTTAGGTGGTTTTTTAAGCGATTATGGAGAGTAAAGTTGATTGCTTGATGGATTGTACTAGTTGTCGTCATTAAACACATCATCATGCTCCTCCACCTCTGCAACAGTTTTCTGTAGTAGGTCAATCCGGGGGGGGGGGGGGGCACTTGTATACGAATGTAAATCTTTTTTTAAAAAACACGTAAAAAGGGTTATTTTCCACGGAAAGGTGATGTACTCATGTACATCACTTAGGGTATCAAAAACTGCACAAATTGGGGAAAAGGGTATGTTTTGAGAATATCCAATACGTGTTTAGGGTATTTTTTCAAGATATAAAAGGAACATAAAAATCCTCCTGTAAATCAAAACATTGATTATACATTAAAGTATTAATTGACATGTGCATTTGATAAAAACACATGAAAATGTTAATTTAAAACATAAAAGAGTTTTGATGTACTTATTGATGGTCTGTAGGGTATGATAACAAACAAAATGGTTATATTTGTTTATGGTATGAAAATGGCTGAATACTTGTTTAGGGTAGGAAAAATTGTTAAAATACTTGTCTAGGGTGTCTGTGGCGCATGAGAGAAATACTTGTTTAGGGTCCATTTTCAGAGGGCATACATGTGCATTATATCCACCTTTGAATACAAGTGCCCCCTCCCGGGAGGTCAATGGAGATAAAGGGGAGGAATAGGCGCACACGACCACACTAGTTTCAATATACCCTCTTCTGTCTTCTTCAAGCCCTGCCCAGGATCATAGGGCTTCGGGCACCGGTAGATTGGCTTATCAGCTCGCTTACAGATAGCAAGACAGTGATTCACAAATTGAATGTGTGGGAACAACAGTGTCTCTGCAAGGCAGAAGCTTAGAGAAATCAATCTTAGATTTGGTTGTCAGTTGCTCATCCTCTCCTACCATCTTCATCAGCATGCTGCTACGCACGGCATTGGTAGACTTCTCTCTGGTATGACCATACATCACAAATGATTTGATTTCATACATCACCTCTGGCTCATCACCAAGTTTTCTAAAGATGAATGAAAGAAAACGATTGGTACATTTTAATTGTGGCTGCAAAACTGTTTAGAGAATAATGACTGCGTAAAAACTATTTTCGTGAATTTGTTTTGAAATCAGAGAATGTTGTTCTGGTCTGAGGAATAACCAGAACAGGTCTGAGGAATAACCAGAACAGCAACCGAGGTTAAGCAGTAATTATTCTCATTCATTACTTTCTGACAAAGATGACAAAGATGCATATTTATCCAAATCGTTGACTTGTACCTAATGGCGCTAATAATTAATTAGTTTTCTGTTTATAATTTTGTATCCCTTCGTAGTTATTGAAACAGTCCAAGTCGTGTCATCCCCTCATTAACATTTTCATCATTCAACCAATCAGAAATAAGCTTTAATCGTGTTTCCTCATAACTCATTGAATATTCAGTTTAGGGCGTGAGGCTTTAATTTGATTGGGGTCGGTCAATGAGCAAAACAATCGAATACTTTGGCACAGTACTTTGGGGCAATTATTAGGAATCTGCGCTCGGTGTGCACGTTCTCATCTAATGATTTATTTTATTGGAACGCACTTGGTAGCAGCTATCGCGATTATTCATGAAGCAATGAATTTATTTTACATGTGAGAGGCTACTGAAATTATCATGTTAAAAAATGTTCTCACCTGAAAGCGGCTTGGTACTTGGGATTGATGTGCAGCTTCTTCAATGGCTCAACCTTGTCTTTCCCTTTGGCACTTGTAACATCTTCACCAGTGAACATATACAGGTCAAGTCTCGCTGTACAGTAATCTACCCTCTTTGCTTCCATCAATTCGGTGACATTGACAATATCTACATGTAGCATGTTTCCCAGTACCTGTGTCAAGATAGATATCATTAAAAATAGTTTAATACATTGATTTGATTGAAGTTTACTCATCATAATGGATTTTCAAAACTATGTATTATTCACAACCCCATCTGCTGAGACCATTTTATTCACCTTGCCACCCACCACTCACAGTCACAAGTAATGTTGTCCAGTAACAAGTCAAGTCAATTATTCTTTTATGCAACCGATCAATTGGTTCACTGCAACTCAGAAAATATTCATAATGCAGGTAAACAAAAATGTGATCAGATTAAGCAAAATCAGTCTTGAAGTCAAAAATATTGAATTCAGTTTCTACTTGATTTTCAAAAAATGTTTATTTAATTACACTATTACAGTTTCATTTTGCAGAAAACCCCATCTCAAATGGTGACATATCGATAGTCCGACTGTTCTATAGTCAGATGGGTTCCATAGTCAGAAGGCTCTATACTATAGTCTGAAAAAGGTTATATAGTCCGAAAAAGGCTCTATAGTACGAAGGTTCTATAGTCCTAATTTCCTAAAATAATTATGGTTTCGTAGTACGAAGGTTCTATAGTACGAACATTCTATCGTCCGAAACAGTTCTTTAGTCAGAATACTATGTTCATGTTCTATCCGATTATTGAAAAAGGTTCAGTAATCCAAATACTTAAAAAGCTTCATTAGTGCGAATATTGAATGAGCTTCTTTAATCTGAATTTAAAAAAAGGGTTTTTAGTCCCGAACTTTAAACAGGTTTGATACTCCGAAAGTCATAAACTAGTGGAGGGGTATCGCCAGGTCAAAAATTTGAGCGGGGTAGGGTACTGCCGATTCAGAAACTTGAGCAGGGCAGGGCTATAGCAGGGGTACCGCCGAGTCAGAAACTTGATCGGGGGTAAGGGTATTTGTCAGTTCAGGAAGTGCATCTCAGCCAGCCGGTTGCACGTTTACATTTTGCAACAAAACTCCACCTTCAACAGACTCCCGGGTGAGCCCTGTGATTCCACGCATCATCATAATTGTTCTGTGAATATGGTTGAGGCAGTGTTTTTGACAGCGCTTAGGAATAAAAAGATCCCCACCCTCCCCCTCACAAACGGTTTGGTTTTATTTGATCTATACTTAATACTTATTTTATAATGTATGATTCATTAGGCCGTATTCATAAAAATAAGTAATTGCTTTTACTAAAGTAACAACCCCCTTTTACTAACCTTTTACTTAAATGTTTATTCATAGAAATAAGCAATGACTTTGAAGTAAAAGCTACAAATTTTAAACATTAGTAATTGCTTTTTACTTATAAGCACCTACTTCAATTTGTATTCATAAAAATTGCCTTTGACTAGCATTTACTAGTGATTGTACAAGCACCTCATTTGTGGCTTGCTGTTTAGCAAGTACAGACATATCACATCTTCTGCCATGTTTTTACCTCGAAGACCACAACCTAAGGTGTATAACATCAGGCTTAATTGTGATGAAGTCAACCTACCACTTACAGAACTTTATTTAGGTTTGACAAACAAAATGTGGAATGGCTTGCAAACACCTTCATACCACCAAATACCGAGACTCGTGTTGGACGTTTGACACCAGTGGCACAGATGGAGACGACTTTGGCATATTTGACAGATCCAGGGTACCAAATGTCCGTTGGCGAAATAAGAGATACTAATGAGTAACTTATATTAGCTAGGGATGAGCAAGACTAAAAAATGTCTCTAATAGTGAACCATTTTGCCACCCCCATTTGTGGATGGTACTGTAGTACAATAGCAACTACTTGAGAACTTACTTGCTGTGGCAAGTAACACCTGTAATCATTTAGCAAATGGTTATGAATAACATTTTTAGCAATTGCTTAGACTAGACCTTTTACTTACCTAGCTGTTGCTTTTACTTATAGCATTACTAGTTAGTAATTACTTATTTTTATGAATACGGCCTATTGTAAGAGTATTTCACAAAGTTAATACTTACATGTAGGCCAAATAGAAAAATATAGTAGTTTCTCGTCCCTGCGCGCATCCTTTTTGGCTGCCGCATCCAAAAAAGGTGTTTTGTTTTTTTTAATTAAAAAATATTCTTAAGATCACACTGATCTTAGAAAAGTGGCGGCCATTTTGAAGCAAAACATTTCCACCATGTTGGAAAAAGCGAAACCAGTTTTGGAAAAAGGGGCCTTCTTGGATCCGCCATTTTGAAAAAAGAAAAAAAAAGGCCCTCATCCTCCATTTTTCAAAAAGTTAGGACGAGAAACTAGTGGTTTTTTATTTGGCCTTATTTGATAATGTACAAATAATTTTATCTAAGAGTATTCAAAAAGTTAATGCAAATTGTGTGCTTTTCTCAAATGAGTCAAAATGTGTTATCTATCTATTTTATTTGGCCTTATTTGATAATGTACAAATAATTTTATCTAAGGGCGCTTTCCCACTGTGGCTGTTTGATACCAGGACGTGGACTCGATGCTACATCGAGTCTACTTCCAAGCCTAGTGGGAACGCGCAATAAGGGGTTTCTTTCGACCCTACATCCACGATGTAGGGTCGAATCCTACTCGAAGAGGTAGTCTCGCACCTAGGACGTGGTATCAAAATTGCTAGTGAGAACGCGTTTTACTTATCGTATGTGGGCTCGTACCACTTGTTCCACAATAACAAGCATGTTGCGCTGCGTCAGACTGCGCCGCCGTCCGTCGCACGCTTCAAATTGCAATTTCACGCGGCCAAATGTTATGCACGCGTGGTATTTACGCAGTAAGTAGGCACGGTGCACTCGCTTAAACTGGTAAACAAGTAACATCCGGGTAAGTGGACTCGATACCACATCAGTATTTTGATGTATTTTATCTCACAATGAGAACGCAACATCACTGTTATGCATGTAGACTCGCACCTAGGTGTGAGTCCACATTGGCACAGTGAGAACACGCCCTAAGAGTATTCAAAAAGTTAATGCAAATTGTGTGCTTTTCTCAATGAGTCAAAATGTGTTATCTATAGATATAATAATACGCTACTCTCGGTCTGTTTGTTTGTCTGTCTGTTTGCTTGTCTGTCTGTCTGTGCGCGCTTTTCGTCGCTTTTCAAAGTGTGTCCGATCGGGCTTAAACTCGGTGACGGGAAGCCCGAATACGAGTCGAGCGTGGAAAAAATAAAACGGCTTTGATTTTCTTGGGTCGTCCGGGGTCAAAGGTCATCTAGGGGTCGAATTTTTAAAGTTTGTCTGATCGGGCTTAAACTCAGTGATGAGAAACTTTGTGATATCTGTTTGTTCGGTCCCCGCAAGAGCAAGTTCGCATTCGCTAGAGTATACGAGGTCAAAGGTCATCTAGGGGTCAACTTTTTGAAGTTGGTCGGATCGTGCTTAAACTCGGTGATCACAATGCTCGATGCGAGGCGAGCGTGGCAAAAATAAAACGGGTTAGCGTTTGTTGGGTCTTCCGGGGTCAAAGGTCGTCTAGGGGTCGAATTTTCAAAGTTTGTCCGATCGGGCTTAAACTCGGTGACGGGAAGCCCGAATACGAGTGGAGGGTGGAAAAAATAAAACGGCTTTGCTTTTCTTGGGTCATCCGGGGTCAAAGGTCGTCTAAGGGTCAAACTTTCAAAGTTTGTCCGATCGGGCTTAAAATCGGTTATGAGAAGCCCAAATGCGAGGCGAGCGTGGAAAAAATAAAATAGCTTTGCTTTTCTTGGGTCGTCTGGGGTCAAAGGTCATCTAGGGGTCATCTAGGGGTCAACTTTTTGAAGTTGGTCGGATCGTGCTTAAACTCGGTGATCACAATGCTCGATGCGAGGCGAGCGTGGCAAACATAAAACGGGTTAGCGTTTTTCGGGTCTTCCGGGGTCAAAGGTCGTCTAGGGGTCGAATTTTCAAAGTTTGTCCGATCGGGCTTAAACTCCGTTACGGGAAGCCCGAATACGAGTTGAGCGTGGAAAAAATAAAACGGCTTTGTTTTTCTTGGGTCGTCCGGGGTCAAAGGTCGTCTAAGGGTCGAATTTTCAAAGTTTGTCTGATCAGGCTTTTTATGTGTGCATTCTACAAACCACCAAACCCGAGAACCGAAAAACCCCGGGTGACCTCCCAAACCCGAGAACCGACAAACCCCGGGTGACCGCATATTATTATAAACAAGTGATTGATGCTAAATCGGCTGGAGTAGTGAGTTGACCGGTGAAAGGGCAAGGAGATCCTGTCCTGCTTTATGGATCTAGAGAGATGTCTAAATTGTCTACATTTATCAAGTGGGCTCCAATCTATCCGGGAATATATCTTTTAAAGGTAGATGTTCCGATTGCTGGCCTGATTTTCAACTTGATGGTTTCTATTTTACATGAAGGTCATCCTTAAAATTGTCGCATTCCAAAGTTTGAGTTGCATAACTCCAATGGTCCTATTTTTAGAATCACAAGGTCACAAAATATTTGCCCATTGAGTAGTACACAAACTGGTTGGTGGTTAACCACCTTGGCAGTAATTCACCACATTTTAGCCTATAATTTCTAAATGGAACATTTCTGGCCCCTAAGATTTTACAGACATAAATGAGAAAATATGGGGATTCTTTTGGTATCAAAATATCTTGATGTGAAAAAAAAATCATAGCCCCAATAAGTGATCGGAAGTTCGGAACATACACCTTTAATACTTTGTCAACACTAGAAAGTTTATGCTGATTGTATGTCACAAACCCGGCGCTAAGGGCAGCCAGTCTGCATTATGCGTGGATCCCATACTAATAGTTTTTATATACTGAGTCTGAGGCCTGAGAAGGAGTAAAAATCAAATATATAAAGGATGGACTACACAAGCATGGGCTATCTCAGATGAAGCCCTGTGAGTTGACATCCCGGATAGTTGAATATTAATATTATCATCATGTTCACTGTTTTTCAACTTTTCTGAATGAGATTAGTAAAACTTTTGCTTCAAATATCAATTTTAATGTTCAAAACTTCAAATATTAATATACCTTGGTTAAATATCTCAACAGGCAACTATTTCCAAAGAAATACTGGCTTGAATTTTGACCACCTAAATATACCTTGTTAAATATCTCAACCGGCAACTATTTCCAAAGAAATACTGGCTTGAATTTTGACCACCTATTCCTAAATAATATGTGGACTGTCTGAAAATGTGACTGTCTATGATTCATCATGTAATCATTAGCTTAATTTACATCATTTATTTGTATTATCTGCCTATTTAATAAGTCTCAAGTCATAGTGTATGTGAACAAAGTTGTGGATAAATACAGTTGGAACGCATCAGTAATGTTTAGCAATTGCCCCATTGATTTGCATTATCTGCCTATCTTATAAAAAGTATACATTGGTACTTAAAATGTACTTATTTTATTAAATAAGTATAAACAACAACTGTACTTAAAATGTACTTATTTTATCAAATAAGTATGAGAAAAGCACAACTGTACTTAAAATGTACTTAAAATGTACTTTTTAGTACTTAGCTGTACTTTTATTATACTTTTTACCAGTACTTAAATTGTACTTAAAAAATGTACTTATTTTGTACTTACACTATACTTATTTATACCTTTTTTTTATATGTGTACTTACATAGCGTTCCAATTAAGTACACTGTTCAAAAAAGTACTAAATAAGTACAGTACTTAAAATGTACTTATTTTGGACCAGGGCATGTCGCCATTTTACTGTAGCGGGAATAGGCCCGCAGCCTATAGGGCGATCGAGATTGAAGCCAGTATTTCTCGGAAATCAAATCTATGTAGGTCAAGACCAGGGCTGTACTTAGTATATAATATTGGTAGCTAACATAGCACTTTAATTCTGCCATAACAGCGTGATGTTGCTGGTTATATACTTTGTTGACTTTCCAACAACTGAGAACAATACAAAGTCAATAACCAACCTATTGTCTGTTACGCATTTCACCTACACACAAATTGTGAAAATGCTCAATAAATTTAAACCAAGTTGCACTCTTTTAATCATAGTTTCTCTCATTTATCTCTGTCGAGAAGTTAACTTAAACTAAGTTTATTGGCCATCAGGTCGCAAAGTTACAACAGTTAGGGATCGTTTTGGAAGTGCGTATTTGCCGAAAAATAGCATTGATGCACTGTAAAACGAACCAAACTAGCACTTTTCACTTTGAGATCCTCCTAACGGTAGATTTTTTTAAAAATACAAATAATATACTAAAAAAGCATAACAATATCAGCTTCATTTTACAACAACAACGAAAATTATAGGATATTTGATCGCTGAGCTATGATTTTTAGACCTTAGAAATCTGATGATTTTAGGGGCAAAAACTGTGAAAGGCAGCGCACGGTTGATTTTTCTCTTAAGTTGCGCTAAGAAATTCATATGTGGCGGGTAACTTTTGCGTCGGGCGGGTAACTTTTCAAATATACACGCCCGGCTGACCGGTAAGAATTATGAAGATTACTTGTTTGGCTGGTAAGTTGGAGAATGAAGGTACACCCCTGGTCAAGACTAGAGTTAGAGATATTTAACCAATGTATTGTATACATTTACTTTAGGGTATTAATGCACATATCAACTGATGTCCCGGCCCCTGGGTACCCGGGGATGGCCGGGATTTGGCTACCCGATACCCGGGGAGTTGATCCTTTTTTTTGCCCGGGTGTACCGGGCGTATGCCGGGACTTGTTATGGGAGTTCACGCATGTCAAAAAACCGGGATTTTGGGCCGGGAGTTTGGCCGGGAGTTTGGCCGGGGTTAGCATAAGAGATGGCTGTGACTTGCAATTTTGATAAACTTTTTCCAACACATGTACGATTTTGATCGCTCGCAGCATGCAATAACAGGGGTGTACTTTCGGCGCGAATCCGCGAATCGATTCGCGTAAAATCACTACCGCGCGAATCCACCAACAAAAAAAAAAAAAAAAATTAAAACTGTTTTTCTTCTTCTTTTTAAGTCCAAAACAGGACCTTAGATGACTGGTATTTGACCCTTATTCAAAAAACTTTCCGAATTAAGTTATACAAGCTTATAGCCTTATTCTTGATATTATTTTAATTAATTTTAAGAAGTGTTTGATTCAATTTGTGTACTATTATTTTCTAAGTATACTATAGTACAATAAATGTTTAAAATGCGGAATTTAAATTCAGTAAAAAGGATTCTCGCAAAAATATTCTGCGAGAATCCATTTGCGAGAATCCATGGATTCTCGCAAAATTCCTCTGCGAGAATCCATTTGGATTCTCGCAGGATGTCGCGAAAGTACACCCCTATGTTGATGAGAATTGCGAGGTTTCCCAATGTAAAGCAGGACTCAAAGTATTTTATCTCTTAAATTCATAATTTATAGGCCTAGATCTTGCAAAAAGAATGTGTTTATTGACGATCTTTGAACCAAAGATCGTTGTTTGTTGACTTTTTCTATTATAATTAAACATTGTAACTATAGATGTTCTGGTAATAAGGTTTATCGCAGATAGAAAAAAAAAGCCATTGATTATCCTTTTCTGATGCATTGTGGGTGCAAATCTGCTCCTTTTGCGAACCCACAATGCATCAGAATAGGATAATCAATGGCTTTTTTTCTATCTATGATAAACCTTATGAAATCGTGGGACTAGTAAGAACTTGACTTGTACTTTGTGCATGTGGTCATAACTTTCTCGTTAAAAGTTTTCTTTACCCTGTGCTAGCGGGGGTCGGGACTTGGCCGGGGTTTGGCTCGCATTGCTGGGGTTTGGCTCGCATTGTCGGGCTAGCGGGGGTCGGGACTTGGTCGGGACTTGGCCGGGGTTTGACACATAAATATTGCCCCGATTGTCCGGGACTTGGCCAGTGGTTGACCATTTCAAAAACGCACCTCGTGTGCAAGTCCCGGCCATCCCCGGGTACCCAGGGGCCGGGACATAAGTTGATATGTGCATAAAAGTCGCCAGTTTTCGGTCAGCGCCTATTTTCGGTCACTTCGCCCAAATCGTGTAATGAAAATGACCTCGTCGTTAGACAGCTAGAAAACCGCCGCAATTTAGTTGATGCCAGGCAATGCTTTAAAATGGCGACGACCGATGCAATTACACGATTTTGGCGAAAGTGACCGAAAACTGGCGACTTTACCCTATTGAATATTAAGACAAGGTAGGCCTATTTATTATTATACATTGAATATCTGAAACTGAAGCAAATGTTTTACTAATTTTATTCAGAAAAGTTGAAAATATTTGAATGATGGATTCAACCATCCGCGATGCCGACTTACATGTATGCTTTCATTCCATAGCTACATAATACATGTAGTCCATCATGTTGTTACATTATTGAGCAAACAGTCACTGAGCACTGTCTGTCTGCTGAAGTGCTGACACTGACACTCTTTTACACTGAGTCTGAGCAAGGAGTTATTATTAACTATAGGTTTTCCCAGTTAGTTTAACACTTTATTCATTACTAGCGGGAACCCGCGCTTCGCGCGGGCCCCGCTAGTAGTGAGCCCCCACTGAGCGGTTTGTAGGGGTGTGTTGGTGGTTTTTTTGTACACGGTCCCAAAATGTCATGTATCATCATTTTTATGCCGGCCCCACCCCGCTCAAACGAACGTGATTATTGTTATGACCACTCCCATGCTCAGACCTATCTAGTAATAGTAAAATTCGGAATATTGGGGGGAAAGTTGGCGGAAGGGGAAATTAAAAATAAGGGTAGACACATGTAAAACACGTGTAAAAACACGACACCTCCATCCAATGATATTTGGTACCTCTACCCTGGCCCTCTTATCGAAGAAAATGACAGCCCCCCTAACATAATCCATAACATACCATGTGCCATTAATAATCCAGGTACTTGATCATGGGGGGGGGGGGGGGGGGGGCGGTAGCCTAATACGGAACATAATGACCCACACTATGATTGTGTTTGCCGCCCCCGGGGATGGCCATGTTAAGCCGGAGTCAGGTAGGTGATCGGGCATCTCGCTGGTGCTGGGGTTGCGCTCTCTCAACGTGGTGGGGCTCAAAATAACCCGTACCCATTTGGGTTGGGGTGCATAGCAAGCAAAGCAATAACCCGTGCCCATTTGGCTATAACGGGGGCATCCCCGTAAGACACTTTTGCACAAGGGGGGGGGGGGGGGGGGGGGGGGCGTTTTCACCTAAAATTTTCGTAAAAGGTTGCCCCAAAATTTTTCCAAGTCAGTCACCTCGTGAATTTCACGTAAGTTGGGGGGGGGGGGGGGGGGGGGGGTAGAAGTCAAAAAAATCGCACGGACACAAAATGTCGCAGTCCAAAAACCACTGTAGTCAATGTTTATGAGTAGTTTTACTATCATTGATATTTGAAACTAAGAAAAACGCAATTTTTACCTTAACAAAAAAATCAAAAAGGGGGGGGGGGGGGTGGCGATCGCAACCGTCGCCCGCCCCCCCCCCCCCCCCCCCCCCCCCCCCCCATCTGACGGGCCTGGGGGAGGACACTGGACAAATAATGACACAATGATGTGTACGTGTGCTGATGTCCAGGTGAGCGTGCATAATGCTATAGGGGTCGCGCTCCCAAAAATAACTTTTTGAGGTCTATGTTGTGTATACTTCCATAATTGCGGTGCGGTGCGGTGCGGTGCTTTTGTTGGATTGTTGGATTTAGAATCGGGTTAAGCATCTTAAGGCCTAGCCTCCTTATTTATATATCTTGTTTTGACCCCACCCCCGCCCACCACCCCCATTTACAATGGTATTAATTTTATGACCCCCTTGCCATATTTTCCTTGTAAAAACACGACACAACCAATGATAATTGGTACCTCTGACCTCTTACCGAAGAAAAACGACAGCCCCCCTAACATAATCCAGATAATGATATACCATGTGCCATTAATAATCCAGGTAGCCTACTATTATACTTCATGTACCATTCCTTGGTGCCCTTAGCTTGATTATTCATGTTTGACTTATATATTATATCAGGAATGACTTTCATGGACTAATAAATATTTCTTGTCTTGTCTTGTGATCGTGACTGACATGTATTTTCTGCGAAAAAACATCACACAACTTTACTAAATCATACTGTAAAAGCCAATATTTTCGCGTAAGATATTTTCGCGCATTTAGATATCATAAAGTATAGACATTTCGCGAATTGTTTTTTTCGCGGGCGACCTTCTGGATGCGCTGCATGAATGTTGAAAACAATATTATGGGTACACACCACCATAACCTTCCGCGGGCCAGGGTGCAGGGGTACTAAAGTCCCGAAAAAAACTTTGATTGCTGCTTCAAATGTGAATATTTTGTCGAGATTATCACCATAGGTCTTAGATTTTGTTTTATTAAAAAGTTGAAACCTTCACGATTGTAATCTGAAATGTAAAAAGTCACGAATTATTCTTGGGCGTGAGTCTTGATCACACGTGTGAAGCGGTCCGAAACTATGATTTTCCTGATTTTTACGCACTATAAAAGCTAGTGATTTGTGAATCAAAATTTCTGAAAAACTGGGACTGTCGATCATATGTGAAATGTTGATAATATTAAAGAAAACAAAATTACGAAGATTTTACAACAAAAATAAATATCCCAGCTAAGGAGAGGGACCCCAGGAGAAGCGATTGAACATCGGGTTTCTAACAGACGTTTCAATGGAAGCGACTATGGTGGTGTATACCCTTATGTTCGCGTGTTATCATTTTCGCGTGTAAATTATTTTGCGCGAAAAGCGCGAAAATAAAACCACCGCGAAAATTTCTGCTTTTAGTAATGGAAATCAGCTTCCAATTTAATGAACTTCTTAACATAATTTGCTTCGATTTCCATAAAATATTCCCGATGAGTATTCTTTTGCGATCGTAGAGGAAACACTGTAAACGGCGGCAACACGTGTTTATTTGCACTACGAAAAAACAGGAACAATCCGCTCAGCCTCTTGAAAATAAGTTGCCGGTTCAAACCTTGATTTTGAAGTAATTAAAAATCGTATGGCTCTGTTACTTGGTAGATTTTTATGATTTATGTTACTTTTTCAGCCCTCATGTCTCTCTTCGTTTGGCATCTTTCTGTTCTGTCCTCATGCATGGTGGTACCGATTTGCCGTTTTCTTTTGGTCATATTGTATCTCAAGGTATACAATAAAAGTTAAAAATATTTAACTTTTGTTTATAATAGATGTTATATAGATATACTAAGGTGAAGCCGGAGATCCCATTTTGCCGTTAGAAACAAAACAAAACGTTATATAACAAACAGGTTGTACGCTCGCTCTTAGTCTTAAAAGATACACAAAATCGTTCCCAATGCACGCGTGAGGCCGTGTAAGCGACTGTTGTTATAGTATTGGCATTGGCAACAAAACAAAACGTTTGAACAAACAGTTTGTACGCTCTACAAAAGTATACACGAAATCGTTCCCAGCGCACACGTGAGGCCGTGTAAGCGACTGTTGTTATATTGGAAAGTGACGTCAGACGTATGATGTGTCTCTCGCGTGACGTCATTATGGGGATATATATGCCTTGCAGCGCCCAGTGATACGCGTGCGGCGGTCGCATCTCATACGCGAGGTCACGCAGGGATGTGTCTCGCATCTCATACGCGGTCACGCGGGGATGTGTCTACCGCCCTTGCGTATCATAGGGGGAAATCATCACGCAGAAAAGTGAGACCAACTCCAATGTGTTATCCGCACGCATCACTGCGCCCAGTGATACGCGTGCGGCGGTCGCATCTCATACGCGAGGTCACGCGGGGATGTGTCTCGCATCTCATACGCGAGTCTCATACGCGAGGTCACGCATGGATGTGTCTCGCATCTCATACGCGAGGTCACACGGGGATGTGTCACTGGGGATCACTGGGGGATACCCTTAACAGCGCCCAGTGATAAGCGTGCGGCGGTCGCATCTCATACGCGAGGTCACGCGGGGATGTGACTCGCATCTCATACGCGAGGTCACGCGGTGATACATGTCTACCGCCCTTGCGTATCATAAAGGGAAATCATCACGTAGTGAGACCAACTCCAATGCGGGCTCCAATGTCAGTATAAATACTCTCGCATTGTAAGATTGCCTAAATTTAGCTTAATTCATGTTGGCTCCAGCTCCTACACCCCATGTACAAATTGACTATCCGTGCGCATGCGTTTCATGAGGTAAGAATAGAAGACATGAAACATAGCAACCCCGGGGTAGCAACCGACCTGTTTTTTTGGTTATTTCCATAGTAATTGAATAGTTTTGCAAAAAATAGTGTCCAATGGTTTAATGGCATATTGTACTCAATCAATGTACGCAAAAATCAGAGTTGAAAGTCAAGCCATCTCTGAGAACACTCGCGGACAAGATTTAAGTTCGTCCTTTTATTTATATAGATATTTCATATCTCGTTAAGTTTGAATTCGTCCCAAAATTTTGAAGGTTGCATTTGTTAAAGTAAATTTCGTCTTTGGTCAAGTTTCATATTTTGCGCAATGAATTTCATTTAATGTTCATTTTATTTCGTCCTAACACACTTCCATTTCGTCTGATACAGCGGTAACCTACTAATGTATACATTTATTGCGTCTTTGATCAAATAGTTTCATATTCAGTTCACTTTATTTCGTCCCATGTGGAACGTCCAGCCTAGAAGCATGTAAAATCCAGCTATAGGCCTATATAGGGGAGAGTGGGATATGTTGGAACGCGAGGTTAGTTGAAACATTGAGATTTTCCTAAAAACCAACAATTAATATCTAGAAACACTGCCATCAGGTGGTGTGCAAAAGCAACCACCACATACCACATTGCCTACAGCACATGGGTGTCAGTCTTCTTGGAGTTAGAAAAGAAAATTCAATTTTTCAACTTTTTTTAAATTTTTTGACATTAAGAACTTTTGTATTGTATTATCTCTATGATGTTTGTAGATTCATGTGGCTATATTTTTAGTATGTTAGGCTCTTATACTAAGCTACAAAATAAGGCTAAATAGGTGTGCAGTTGTATGCCATGTTTTGCACAATAAGCTTAAACATCTGCCATGTTCCAACCAACCCCATGCATGGGGTTAGTTGAAACAGCTGAAATAACTTTTTCAAAGTGGATTATTTTAATAAACATAAACAAGTCTTAGAATGTTATATGCTGTATTTGTAACACACATATGTATGCTTGAACTGATATAGTTATTGAATCCTGAATCAATTTTAATTGCGTTATAGAGTCATTTTTCTGAAAAAATTTCCAACCAACCCCACTCTCCCCTATATATTTTTTTTCTTTCTTTCTTTCTTTCTTGTTCGTTCTTTTTTTCTTATTATGAAATGTAGGTCTGTTCGGATCTGAATCAACAAGGCAAAAGAACACATGTCGGTGGTTCAAATCTAACCTGCAATAATATGTAGGCCTATTCTTCTAACACCTGACGAATATATGTGATAAAAGTATTAAAAATAATGAACAAAGACAAATTATATTTGTGCATAGACCCGCTACCCATCAGGTGATACGAATTCAATCCTTCATTGACGAAAAGAAATGACCTAATGAATTAAATGAAATGGTCATACTTTGAAATATAATGCTCATTGACGAAATTTATCTAACAAAATGCGTAAGTCAGATTTTGGAGATGAATTCTAACTTAAACGAGATATGAAATATAATGAAAAAAGTGTTAAACTAACTGGGAAAACCTATATAATAACTCCTTGGTCTGAGTGTGACAGTCACACAGTCATCAGTGGCAGTAGGCCTACAGAAAATGTGTTGCAAATGAAGGCCTATTTTTTTTTAATACTAATATTTCATGATTTACTATCAAAACGGAATGAAAATTATGTTTTCTTCTTGTGACTGACTGGGCGTAGACTGTAAATTGTAGTAGTAGGGTAACGTAAATTTGAGTGAAGCTTACATTACATTTGCATTAATTTCCGTGATCCATCCATGCATACATGAATCATGGACTTGAACAGTCACTACACATGCTACTACACTACAGAAAAATTCTAAAATATTAAACTTCGGTAAATTTCTGATAGATAAGTCCATGAATGATTAAATTAAACCAATGTGAAAAGGCGAATGACCTCGGTCCGACCAAGCCCGTAAATCAGTTAAATTGTCATACTACTTACAATTCAGGCTTCAATGAGATGTTTATGTCATGTTATTTACTTCATCATTTCGCTTCGTTGATTTTTCTAGACAAGTTTATCAATTAATCGATCTATTTACTGCAGAAGATTGTTCGCACATCATTTTCTCTCACGATTTAATGTTGCTACGGTAAAAGAAAATAGTACCTAGTCAAATTTAGAGATTTTATGATGTTATCTCTCAAAATATTGAGCTTTTTTCTCCCACATTTCTAAAAAAGTGTAAAAAAGGCGCGTAGCGCCTTTTTTACACTTAATAAAAACCCAAAACTTCTTTTTTCTCTCTTTTTTTTTAAATATTCGCACTTGCGTCGATTCTCACTTACGTCGATTCTCACTTTCGTCACGACACACGCTAAATAATTTCAAGTAGGTCTACGAGTCGTATTTGCAACGGTACCACATAATTAAAAGGCTTACACTAGAGGCCCGACCGCGCCGACGCTGCTATTAATGTTCAGCCAAGCACGCGGAATAAATATGGAGGCGAAGTTGTACGTAGGCGTAATTCACGGCAGGCAAAATTTACGGGAGGCAACATTTGCAGGAGGCAAAATTTTCGGGAGGCGGAATTCATTGGAGGCGAAGTGTCTAGCATTCATATAATGAATTATAATACTGCTTGCGTTGACCAACTTTTGACAGAGAAAAGTAATTATTTTGTCTTCCGTCCATTACTCTGTAGACTGTAACAGTACACCTGGGACAAACGCATAGCGCATGCGCACCATCCGGGTCTGTAAAGTTACTTTTTGGGGTAAACATTGCGAGTAATTCGTGCTAAGCTCAAGTAGACTTGACTAGAAAATCTTAAATTATTTATGTTTTTGGTAAGATCGGAAGAAACGAATAATGCGGTTACAAAAACACGAATCTTGGCCATATTATTTATATTTCATTCCACGAAATAATAAATTTATGTAGCAATAGAAGGATTTTTACAACTCTTCGTAACGTCGAAAAATCGACCCAAAAAGACGAGGTTTCTTTCACACAAAATAGAGCTAGAAACCCTCCTTATTCGTGGCCGGTTTTGCAATTTGAAGTCTGAAATTGACAGACAATACTCATATAAGTGTTTTATTCAAAGGGGTACTCTGCGGAGCATGTCCGGATAAACCAAAAAAAGTATGGACCAAAATGTGACAAGAGACGATTTATAAAAATGGATCAAAATTCACGATACAAGGCTTGAATAAGCTTATAGAATCCCGGGTGACAGGCTGCGAGGTAAAGCAGGTTTAGCAATGGCAATAATAGCGCGATTTTTAAATATAAGCTTTTATAATTGATTATTGATACTTAGAATCTAGTCACTCAAGTTTTGGTGGGATGGATTAGCCACTCACACACAGTAGGCTGTGGGCCCATCCACGTCGTTCACTGATCGCCAGTTGAGCCCCCCCTGCTATACTCTGTTTGGCTTCCTCTGGACAGTGACGTAAACTCACAACAGGCGCAGCTTTTATGCATGCGTTTATAAATGTATCTTCCGCTTTTCAACGCTCAGGTGTACATACGCCAGCCAGCGCCTTGAGTAAGCGCGCGTTATGCGCTGCAATTAGTAGAATACGCGGGAGAATACGCAGTTACGTCACTGTCTCGTGATGGCCAAATAGACTAGACCTGAGGAGCAGGGCTCAAATTAATCATTAGGCATCAAAGGCAATTTCCTTCCAGTGGCGTACCCAGCTTTTTGAAACTGGGGGGGGGGGGGGGGGGCACGACCATAGTTGAACCGACGAAAGGCATGATTTACTGCAATTTGTTTTTTACAGACTCCCCCCAAAAAATCGTAAAACATGCACACAACATTTTCCGTCAGCAGCTGAATTCTTGATCCGGTGGGTGGGGGGGGGGGGGGGGGGGGGGTGGGGGGTGGGGGGTGGGGGGTAGCGATTGGTTGTCCACAAAACGGGCATTACATTTTAACAATCTTGCCCCCCCCCCCCTGAAAAAATCCTAGCTACGCCACTGATCTGAAGGAAACATAAGGGAGTGTTTAGAAATACTTTGGTGGGGGCTGGGCAAAATAAGAGTGGGGGGGGGGGCCAAAAAAGTTTGAAGTTGCCAAAAGGGGGGACCAAAAAGTTGTTGGTACATAAACGGGGAGTGGGGGTCAAAATAGTTTGGCCAAATGGATAGTATAACGCCTGGGTGGACAACAACAAAAAATCAGTGTTAAAAAGGCAAGAGGTGTAGAAAGACAATTTGTGTAGCAAAAACAAAAATCCAACAAGAAAATGTTTGTGAACTTTTATTTTACAAACATTAACAATTTAAAGGGTGAAGAGGACTTTCTCATTTTGGGGTGTAAAATGAAACTTGGATCATGATTGGGTAGGCAACGTCCGGACTGACCGTTGCAAATTGTGCGACATGCGGAACCTGAATACAATTTCAACAAAGTACCGTTAAAAAAGGTTGTCATTAACGAGATAAACACAAATGTTTGCGCGCTACGTGCAAATCTTTGTGCAACATTGTCATTAACGAGATAACACAAATTTATGCATGCTATGCGCGCATCTTTATGCAACATTTATTTTTCAAGCAAAAAGAGGCATTCATGTTGAGTGAATCTGAAATGTTGATGTTTTGGTCCGGACCGCCAGCGTCATAAAAAGAAGCCAAAACAAAAGGTCTTTGTCTACATCTAATAGTAAATGGTAGGGGGGGGGGGGGGGGGGTAATACATTTTTCAACTTTTTAAGGGGGTCAAAAAAGTTGTTCAATTTGTAAGGGGGCGGTCAAAAAAATGTCAACACCAAAAAATGTCAGTTGCCCAGCCCCCCCCCCCCCCCCCCCCCCCCACACACACACACCAAAGTATTTCTGAACACTCCCTAAGAAAAGTTCTTAAGGGTATCTTTTTCCAGGAGCCACCCTCAATCCTAGCATTTTTTGGGAAGCAGATTTTCCTGCAGATTCATATTTTCATATTTCTGATCATAATCATAAATATTTTCCGAGTTACAGCAGAGCGATACGATTCCTAATGACCTTAAGCCTGTGCGGCAAATGAGAGTGGATCAAGACTATTCTTTGATCATGTCCAAAGGCAGACGGCAAAATTGTTAAACTTTATTTGTTGGGAGTGGCTCTTTTTACTTCATTCTTTTCTTCCATCTTTTCTAACTTTAGTCATTTCATTCAGCCAGCATGCTTATATAGGCTTTCTAAGCCTGGCCTGAGCATTTTGCTTGAGCCTGGTCCCTTCAGGACCCAAAGCGTGTGTCCGTACGGACCGACATGTAAACAAACAAACAAACAAACAAACTGTCAGGTTTTTATTTTACTCTAAAAACCATGATTTTGAAGTAATTAGGAATTGAGGGCACCCCCTGGAAAAGATCACATAATATGCCTTTTAAAAAGCAATCATTGATACTGATAAATTACAAAACTTACTCACAAATTAAAAAAGGACCTGGTACTGTATCTGGTGGAGGTTTTTTTTCTCTGAAAAAAACACACCAAGTAGACTATTATAGGCTATTAGTATTTTGTTTTGAGGTCAAATGGGTATGTTAACATTTATATGCAAGTAATGTATTGTAAAATGGGTTTAGGCCTATGCAAACAAAATCAATACAAGGAAGTACAATGGAAAAGTATAAGGTTGTTTTCATTTCAATATTTTATTTTAAGATTTGAGATATAAATCGATCATAAACCAACTTCAAATTATTAGTTACAGTTTTACATTCAATGTAATAGAACACATTTTCCACTTAATTAGGCCTGCTGTTATCAAAACAAAAGGAGTAATTCAAACAAAAAACCTCTTGATCAACAAACATGCATCTCAGAAACATGCACAACGACAACGTACTCAAGTGTGCACATGATTTGGTTCATCGCGTTCACCGTTCATGCCTTGTTTTGTACATGCAAATCATACGTGTGTGTGGCAAATTGATCGAGAATTGTTTGCGTCTATTATACATTTAGGCCTATGCATGCATGCACAGGTCATTGCAAATTATATAAATATCTGGTTATTATATCATTGTTAAACATAACACATGTAAAAATGTGTTATTTGTGGAGCATTATAAATTGTGTAAGATATTTTGATTTCAAAAGTCATTTAATAAAGATTTTGTTTATATGTTTACAACACCCTTGTTTGATGGATGTATTTTAAATGGAAAATTCTATTTTGTAAGATGTAACCAAATACCATGATTAACCAAGACAGAGCAGCTGTGCTTTAATATAATATATCCCACACTTTTTGTTTAATTGCATAATCATTAAGTCATGGTAGGCTACGGACTTGTGTAGCAGTTGTGTTTTCCATGTGATTCTTTGGGTCATGAGCTGTGGTTGCAGGTATACTGGGCAAGGGGAGGGCATTTCCCCTAAAGATATTTTTGTGCCCCCCCCCCTCAAAAAATTTCTATTTAGTTAAAATTAGAAAGAAAAAAATCGACAATTTTAGCATAAAAAGGCATTTTTTTAGCGCTTCACGCACATTTTCCCTACTTAATTAGAAACAATTTCACCATTTTAGCATAAAATGCCACAAAAAAATGTGCACGCTTCATGCAAATCTTTTTTTTCATGCTCTCCTAACAAAAATTCAATCTAATTTTTTTTTTTTACTCATTTTTTTTAAACCTGTAAATATAGGTGGGGAAATGTTAAGCTCAAAACCTTGCTCCTGGGAAAGAAACAACTTTGTGCAACCCTGGTGTGGTACCACACATTTTAGGATAATTCGCTATTTTCTCTGGTCTAAATTTTGCAGTTGAATTATTGAGACAATTTAATTTCTTCTGATGCCAACATTTCAATTTTGATGAAAAAAGTATTGTATCAGTGCCCAATTTTTTTGTACGGTTGGCATTTCAAGGTGTCAGCCGAGGGATCAAAACCAATTGAATATAGAAATAGTCAATGTTTACAGGCTACACCAATGCATATGTCCAGGAAAATCATTTTAGAGGCCTTTTTAACTTTAAAACCAAAACAATTTCTTTAAATTTGGCCTGATTCATGTATGTTTAGAAAAGTGCATGCTACAAGTGCATGTTTTCAATAACCCATGATTGGGCAAAATGGTGTGAAGTCATTCGGGGGAATGCGAGCCTGTCCCCCCCCCCTCAAAAACAAATCCCGCACACACCACTGATTAAAACTGCACCATGAACCACTAGCTTGACAGTCTGCCTCTGCCAAACTGAACTGGTTTCAAACTGCAATATTATTATGTTTGGAAAAAAAGTAAAGGACCCAAGACTACTTTGCTGACACAACACAGCATTTTTCCTATGCTCGGGTTCAACAGTGCCAGTCTTGATTTTAAAATGGAGTCATGAACCATGAGCAAACATCCAGTCGTACTCTAGCTGTGTCTCCCAGCCTTTCTTGCTTTTTTCCCCAAGGGCTCCTCAGCAGCAGGCCTCAAAACAAGAAATGAAGAGGGATGCAATTTGAAAGGGGTACCCACTTTCTCCAAGGCAATGTACTTTTGAATAGAGTGAAAACAGCCAGAAATTGAGGTGGGATCAGGCGCGTACCGCGGCATGTGAGCCAGGGGGGGGGGGGGGGGGGGGGGGGGCAGAAGTATGTCGTCCCGGTAGTGGCGTAAATTTTCGTAAAGTTGCCCCAAATTTTTTCCCAGTCAGTCACCTCGTGAATTTCACGTAAGTGAGGGGGGGGGGGGGGGGGGGGGTAGGGTCAAAAAAATGTGCACGGTCACAAAATTTCGCAGTCCAAAAAGCACAACAGTCAACATAATGCCAAGTCTTCAGTGTTTTAGGTCCTTTTTTTTGGAGCCGGGGTGGGGGGGGGGGGGGGGGGGGCAACTTGCCCCCCGGTCGGTACGCCACTGGGTGGGATATCGAAGGAAACAGTGGCCTACCCAGGGGGGTCCAGGTGGCTCGGTGCCCCCTGAAACAAGCCCAAATTTAAGGGGTCCCCCAAAAAACTGAGGGGTCCTGAAGTTTGCGTATTTGACAATTTTACTTTTTACGGACAGTTTTAATGAATTTATATTGTGAGCAAAGGATGGATACTATGTAATTTACAGAATTCCCATTTCCATACATCGTGAAATTTAAGGGGTCCCTTCAATTTTGATCGGGACCCGCAAGTCTTTCCAATTTGAAACCTGACGCGTCACTATAAGAAAGTGAGAGGTCAGACGCGTCAGAATGCGACCCCTGCCATGCAGGGGTTTTTTGCCGGTTTTGTGGACAACAGCTATCGCTACCCTCCCCCCCCCCGGTAAATCATGATTTGTCGGTAAATCATGCCTTTCGTCGGTACAACTATGGTCGTGCCCCACTGGAAGGAAATTGCCTTTGATGCCTAATGATTAATTTGAGCCCTGCTCCTCAGGTCTAGTCTATTTGGCCATCACAAGACAGTGACGTAACTGCGTATTCTACTAATTGCAGCACATAACTCCAGCGCATAACGCGCGCTTACTCAAGGCGCTGGCATATGCAGAGGCTGCTCAAGACGCTTAAAAATTGAAGCCAAAGAACAAAAAGTCGAACCATGACAACAACAAATACGCACTTCTCGAAAAACGGCGCTCTACGCGAGTGCTTGAGTGCGTCACTTTTTCTTGTAGCGTCCCTGCGTGTTGATTTGAAACAAACGCAAGCGTTTCACGAATAACGCTAACGTTGTTCTGAAGCACGCACCAGTTTGCGCTCCCGTTAATTGCGCCACGGACGCGGGTGTGTCTGCATGCTAATCATACGCACTCAACGCACAAGCTGCGCCAGAAGAATTGACCGTCGTCATGGGTGATTGACTGTCGTCATGGGAGATTGACTGTCGTCAGGGAACACGCGGCTTCAGTGCGCTGTGTGTGTTGGAATGCGGAATGAGCAGTCTCTAAGTAATTAGTCTATGGGCATATGTACACCTGAGCGTTGAAAAGCGGAAGATACATTTATAAACGCATGCATAAAAGCTGCGCCTGTTGTGAGTTTACGTCACTGTCCAGAGGAAGCCAAACAGATTAGCATCTTGCAAAATTTCAACCAAACTAATACACCTCAACACACACCCACATTGCAAAACCACAACGAATGACCCGGGGGGGGGGGGGGGGGGGGCACCCCTCCACTTTTTACTACTGGTGATCAGTGGTTACGCGGGGGGGGGGGGGGGGGGGGGGGGGGGGGAGGGAGGCCTCCACTGGCGATCAGTGAATGACGTGGACTGGAGGGGCCCACATAGCCTACTGTGAGTGGATAATCCATCCCACCCAAACTTGAATGACTAGATTCTAAGTATCAATAATCAATTATAAAAGCTTACATTTAAAAATCGCGCAATTGCCATTGGTAAACCGGTAAACCTGCTTTATCTCGCAGCCTGTCACCCGTGATTCTATATAAGCTTATTCAAGCCTTGTATCGTGAATTTTGATCCATTTTTATAAATCGTCTCTTGTCACATTTTGGTCCATACTTTTTTTTTGGTTTATCCGGGCATGCTCCGCAGAGTACCCTTTGAATAAAACACTTATATGAGTATTGTCTGTCAATTTCAGACTTCAAATTGCAAAACCGGCCACGAATAAGGAGGGTTTCTAGCTCTATTTTGTGTGAAAGAAACCTCGTCTCTTTTGGTCGATTTTTCGACGTTACGAAGAGTTGTAAAAATCCTTCTATTGCTACATAAATTTATTATTTCGTGGAAATTAAATACAAATAATATGGCCAAGAATCGTGTTTTTGTAACCGCATTATTCGTTTCTTCCGATCTTACCTAAAACATAAATAATTTAAGATTTTCTAGTCAAGTCTAATTGTGCTTAGCACGAATTTACTGGCAATGTTTACCCCGAAAAAGTAATGTTATAGACCCGGATGTTGCGCATGCGCTATGCGTTTGTCCCAGGTGTACTGTAACAGTAGTTGAAATAGTGGAAACATGGAATTTAATGTTTATTAGGAAGTGAAAATAGTAATACTACGAGGGGGTATCAAAAAGTTCTTGACATCACCAAGAAGTAAAGGAGCCAGAAACCTTTTTTTGATATGTGACCCTTCAGACATCTTTAAAAAGTCACTGTGCAAAGTCACACACATTTCTCCCACTTTTTATTACCTGTCCACTGACCGCCATTGTAGAGATCCTCAGATTGACCGCCATTGATTGATCCTCAGATTGCATTATTAACCAAAACAGCAATAAATAGTTTAAAGTTTTGACAGAAAGGGGTCAAAGGTCATTACAAACCAGCTTGGTGACAATAATCTTATGGGTAACATGGGGTGTACACAGATTGACCTCTAATGACCCTACATGACCTTTTTGCATGCAATTGTAAGCCTATTTTGCTTCCTGCACCTATGGAATGGGTCAGATGCCTTTGAAGTCCAATACAATCGCACACAATATAGCGCTTTCAAAAAGTAATTTCATCATTTGACAGGTGTTGTTCGCAGCTATTAGATGACTGAGAACATCATTATATGCTGCAGTTTTAGTGCAGTAAATGAGTACATGTAATTATACAAATTGATGACATTTGTTTCCGTCCCCAAAACCGAAGGACATAATTACTTAAATAGGTTAGTGGTTAAAAACCTATAGAAGCAATGATCTGTTTTGTATTGGAGACCTTTCCAAACAATTATTGTTTTGCATATTACTCTTTTTGAATCATCAAAACATTCAAACACAGAATCATGAGGTTTTGTACTTCACCAATCTACAACTTTCGTTTGGCTCATCTGCATACATGGTATACAACACAACGTGACAACAACTTTGGTACATTTATAAATACTCTTCACTTGATATCGTTTATGATTGTATGAAATCTTTGGAGCATATCTTAAATAAATAAATAATCCCAAAGTTAAGGATGGTTACACACACATCTATGAACATTTGATTTGATTATCTTATTTTATTTCATTGTGAATCTTTGCTGCCAAGTAATGTTACAATACTGTACATATTTTGCTGTACATATTGACCCACATAAATCCAATGTTAATTTGAGAATAAAATATAGTTTGTAGCTGTTTTGCTATACGATGGCCTCATAATGTATTATAGGCTGTACCATATTTTGGAGTCGTGTATGGTCGCCGCAGCCCGTAGGCTGCCATACACGATGACACAAATATGGTACAGCCTATACATTTTAAGACCTTATATAGCAAAACAGCTACAAACTATATTTTATTTTCATTCTTATTGAGTTTATTGGTTATTTTTATCTTTTATCATAAAATAATGCATTTTGTTAGATTTATTTTAATGAATAACAACTAATTTCCCACTTTATATAATCGGCGAGTCCAGGGAGCTGTTTACCAATTCCTGCTTCAAATTAATTAATCTCGTTCTTAGCATACGCACACATGGCAACGCTGCGTTATACGCATAACGTATACACCAGCGACTTTGTGTAGGGCACTGAAGGTATTGTTATTCAAATGAAAAGCCCCGCCCCAAACTATATACCATTGTCTCATCTTATAGTGCGTATTGGTAGAAAATCAGCCAAAACCAATCAAATTGCCATGTTGACATCCAAAACCACACCCACTATATAAGAATTACTGGTCATTCATTTATCAACAAAATATGTAATCAAATAATAATAATGGAAACTGTCCCTTTTGGGCTTCATTTTCAAACCATTAATGTCAGACTATTTTGGCATAGATTTCTCCTTGTTCTACTAACAGTAATGCATTTGATATGAAACATAAAAACAATACCTTTAAAATATCTGTAATCATAAATTATCATGATATATCCCAATGTATTCAACCATTTCTTTTTATATGATTCCTTAGTTTTATACACTCCAGAACTTGAGTAAGACTGCATGTTTTCATAATACTGTAAAATACTATAATTTGCAGATACTTTATTTCGCGAAGGTAAAATTGCTGCTATTTTACAGCCATTTCATTTTGCGAATCTGGACATTTTACTGTTACTTTCAATGCAAAATTGTCAGTTTCGCTGGTATTTAATTTCTCAAATCCACATTCACGAAATCAAATCCCTCGCGAAATTAAGTAGTTTTACAGTATGCAAAGCTGAAATTCAAAAAAATGTTTAAAAGGTCCATTCTTTCACATATTATGAGAAACAATCAGAATGAATTCTGTATGCAACAGTTTTACTACTCTTCAACTCTACTTGTTTCAATTCATACAAACATTTGCTAGCCATCTATATAATAATTTAATATGCATTTAATTGTAGGTTAAACAATCTAGGCAGGGAACAGCACACCAGATAGTTGTTAGTACCATGATGATTTATAACACACGCCTTTTAAAGAGAACAACAGAAACATGTTTACCGATTCATAAAGCTATTTTTCTCTTTATTCATAATCTTATGTACAAACTCTGATTGGCTAAAAGATCATCGTAACCTCTCCTGATGCTCACCGTATACAAACACATGTGTGGGTGCCTCAAAATCAAACTTCCTCTGGGAGTAAACATTGACTTCCGATGGAAATACAGGTTTTGACGCTGTATAGGAGTGTGAGACTTGAGATAGTCAATCAATACAAAATAAAAAATTAACAAAGAAAAATATTGACCTACAGCCACCACACCACACTAGTGAAGAATGACTCTAGTACTATAATAAGTTCAATGATTTCTTGATTTGTGTGTTTAGGCCAAAAAAAAAAAGTTGACTTGCCCTTTCAGGGTCAAAGTCAGGGTCGGACGGTCGGATTTTTTAATTTTATTTTTGAAATTTTTTGAAAATTTACTGCACAAAAACACGTTTTAATTTTTTTTTTAAATTTCTTTTTTTTGATTTTTAAACAAGCAGATACTGCTTAAAAACACGTTTTGATCTTTCTTTATTATTATGTGCTTCTTTCAAATTTTTTAATTTTTTTTTTCAATCTTTTTTTTTTTTTTTTTTTGAAAAAGAAAAAAAGAAATAGCGACCCTAGATTTCCGAAAATTAGGGTCGGTCGGAAAGGGCAAGTCAACTTTTTTTTTTTTTTTTGGCCTTACGCTTGCATTCATCTGAATGTTGAACGCACAACTGGCAGTGTAATAATATACTGCATTCCATAACATCCAAGCGACCTTGCACTACAGGGTTGTTGCACTTAATACACCTATCAGTTGTAAGACGCACTATACGACCCCCGGGAGTGGTGCGTCACTTTACCGAGGTGCGTCAACTTCTCATGTACCATGACGCAGCCTGTGTCAAAAAAACGACGGACCATTGCCATTCCAAATACGCACCCTCGGTCAACTATCAGCCCATTCGCACCCATGTAAAGTGACGGACCTTTACGCACCCTCCGTCATTTTTTTGACAGACCAAAGGCTGCCACTGACGTACCCTCCGTCAAGAATTATTGGTAAACGACGCACCCCTCCCGGGGGTCGTATAGTGCGTCTTACAACTGATAGGTGTATAACTCACCAGTCGCATAGGATGTGCCGGAATAGTTCAAAATCATTGAGAAATTATTGAACTGATTATAACAGTACAATGTATGTATCAACATTGACAAACTTAAAAGTCCAATCAATTGTCTTGTTATCCTTTAAATTTGAGAACAATCCATATCAATGAATAACGGCAACTATTATATTTTAACTGCCCATCAGCTGTAACTACAAAATTGATGGGTTTTGCTCGATTGAAATAATAGCAGGTATTGTTACAAATCAAAAGTCATAATATAAACAAGAGGGATTTTAGCTTAATTCGTTAAGTCTGAAATTATGTGCCAAATCTCACTGAAAAACTTAATGGAGCTATTATTAATAGGTAGGTGTATTGTTATAGATTTTTCTAATTGCGATGAACTTTTCTGCATAACCGGCCGAAAAAAATCACATGGTCAAAATCGCAAATCTACCGAAGGAGGGTCGTTTTTACCGACGAAGTTATTTCAGGAGAGGGGGGGGGGGGGGTGGGGGGGGGGGGGGGCTGGCCCCCTGGGTACGCCAGTGAGTCAGTTCAAATTACATAATTATTGCAATATTCTGAGAATTGCAAAGTGCAATGTTAACACCCAAAGGCAGCTCATTGCTTTCTTTTTGGTTGGCATGGGATTTGTTATCTGATAAAGATAGCATCTGAGATGGTGACTATTGCTTTGATCATCATGACCAATAAAACATTCAAGATACAGGGTGAGTAAAAAAAAAGTGTACTCAAAAGTAAAATAATGATTTTTCTTTTTTTAAAATCAGAATATGAAGGCAACCAATGCGTGCTGCAATTGATGCATTTATTCACTATCATTAGCAAAAAGAATCATGACATTTCATGGTATTGTTTTTCCAGATATGACTATTTTGGTCTAGTTACTGCTTTTGGAAACCGAACACAATATTGAATATTTTACTCAATAATGCTTGATATTAAAGAACAAGTGGATTCATGCATGGCACACAATTATTAGTTAATAAAGACAAATTAAACATTCTCAGTTATTTTTTCAAACATTAAATGCAAAATAATGACAAAACAATGTCATTATTACACGAATTTAGCATGAGCAACAACAAATTTGGCTTTTGTGATAGTCGCACTGAGTTCGGACTAGTGTGTGGACCGTTTTCAAAAGTGGAATTCAGTAGATCTTATAAAGAGGAAATAAAATGTTCCCTTTTACGCAAATGAGCATAAGAATTCTAAGATATGTTTACCACAACCAATTTCAACCAACTAAAATTCTTTAGAAAGCTAATGGGATAACCCGTCTGCCTCGATACAAAATCTGTGAATTGTTTGCACAGATTTTAAGATACAAAATCACAAAGTTGAGTACACCTTTTTTTAACTCGCCCTGTATGCTATTCAAAGAAGAATGGCATCAGTTGATAATACTGTAACATCAGTTGAAAATTAACCATGTGCCTAATACAGAGACACACTTCAGAATTAGTCCTGAAATCAAATTGGTTCACATTTGTGCTCCATACAACATATATACAAACAAAAATTCTGCCTTGGATGTTTTGCAGGAATTTAGCATATTTTAAGTCTCTTTATGACTATTTTGTCACAGTTCGATCTTTATTATCCTGAATAATTTCAAGATCATCTAATATCTATTAACTGTTGGTTCATCAATAGACAATGCTATTACATCTATGTTAGTCCTTTTTGTTTGAAATTGTTAAACTTGTCAGTGTGGAAGTGATATCATTCTACATCTATGGAACACTCTACTTGAATGATCTCTAGGGATTGTGTAGAGAGAAATACTGTATACATGAACCAATGAAGTCATAACTTCTTTTTTAAAATTTCATAAACACATGTACAAGCATTTAGTTTTCTAATTAAATTTAACCGACTACATTATTCACGAGTCAATCAAAAAGTAGGTGTATTAAAATAGAATATATAATAACAAAATCTATCATATTACTGAAATTATGTTTAAAAGATGTATATGATTGGAATACATTATTACAATTGTTTAATAAATATTTGATGACATGGTGGACAATATCAATTTAACATTAATAACACAATATTTGGAAGTCGAATGATAGCCTTCATCTGCTATGATCAAAGCAAGCAATCCTCGGTCAATTAGCCACATTTTATGCAAAATGTAAAATCAAATCCTGTACAAACTTGACTGCATTTGTTACAGTACTTATGCCTGTTTGATGTGTCAATTTGATGATCAAGCATTAAATGCTTTGTTTTAAAGTAATGTGAAGTGTCATTCTAATTCAGATTTTATAGTATTTATGTTTACACATAATACACAAGTTGGTGTGTAAATATTAATCAGCTGACTCGTTAATATATTGCATGTATTACCCACACCTGAGTAATACCATACTTATAATTGGTGTGTTCACACATTTGTTTACATATATTTCAGATATCCATTCCATTGCTGCATATCAATATTTACATGGTGCCTTCCTCTCCGCGGACCAGTCTTCCCTTCATTTTCCATGCATCCTGGTAAAATGAAAGGGAAATATCAACGTTGATAGACTATCTTACAATTTAGGCATTAGATATTACTATTAATTAATTTGGTTGTCATTCTCATCTCCCTCATGATTACCAGATCAAACCAATTCAGTGGTTTGTTAGAATTTGGTCTTTCCCTAGAGAAATCCATTTTGCTATATAGTTCAATCAGTTCCAAATTGGCGAGAAATATTCTTTTTTATCTATCCGAGCGCAAAAGTAATCCAAGCGTATAAGCGCGGTTTTTGCATACACAAGCGTCACGCATACAATGTCACTGCGACATTGCACGCCATATTGCACCATGCAAGCGTTTTGCACGCGACGCTCTTCTGAATTAATTTGCTGCTGTAAACAGGTTTCGTCAATTTGGAACTGACTGAACTATAGGGCAAGTTCTCTACAAAATCACCAAATTCTACTTATGTTACTCAACCTAGAGTACCAATTAGAAGTCTTTCCAGTTACAACCAAATTCAGCTGACAATGATTGACAAGGTATGTTTAAGTGCTACAGCAACGGAAAAAACACACACCTGTTGTACGAGTCTGACCGACCCATATTTTGTTTAGATGGGGAGAAATATAATCTCGTACAAATGAATACCGACTGAAATTTGGAACATTTTGGGTGGTATTTTTGGTTTGTTCAAAAATAGTAAAAGGTTTTCAGATTTTGGTGATTTTGCATCTATAAAAGCCTGACTGACCTAATCTGACAGGTCCGTCAGCCCATAGAACAGGGATTTTGTTTTCGTCGCCTAATCATATTCTATTTTTTGCTGCGGATGATTGTTGAATCCAAGAAGGCACTATTATCTCTGCGTTGCGTTGCGCTGCAATGTCTTCTCTTCATTTGGTCGAGCAATGCCAATCACTTGCCATTTTCTAAAACTGAGTGAAATGATGGATGACATGGATCCTCATCTTATACATACAAGTAGAAGTAGTCATGATCTATCCCAATGTTCGACTGTCTGATCCAACAAAACAAACACTTGATGTTTACTGTAAGTTGACCATGAGATGTATGATACACAGAGTACATTGTATCCCACGTGGCCAGTGATGTGATATGATAATGGATGAATCATTGTGCGTAGGCAATGTTGGAAGCTGTAGCTGAATCACTGTAGTAGCTGAAGCTGTATTGGAGGATTACAAGTTGCCATCATCCTTGCCACGGACTAACCTTCCCTTCAGTTGCCATGCATTCTGGAGATGATAATGAAATAGATTCTATGAAGATGAAGACTACAACATTTAATGAATGCATGGCGTTATGAATATGAATGGAGCACTATATGATATCTTATGAAGTGAAATAAATAAACAGTCAAATTCAATGACAGCTTACTGTATTTTGCTAAAAATCACTTGCAGGAATCTGGACTTGTGTCTATATACCCATTTGTTGAGGGTCACTATCAAAGTACAACTTTTATCATAAATTGACCTCTTGTTACTATTTGCATTAAGGAGTATGGTTATGTATGTTAATTAGTTCAGACTGAAAATCGTTATATTAAGACAAATACTACATAGCCTGCTTATGATTTTAAGTTGTTTCCTAGAAATGTTGGATACCCAAATTATTTACAAAAAATATAGTCAGCCATAAATTAAGGTTGTCTACTGGACAACTTGTCTGGCAATCAATTTGATTTTCTAGAATAGAAGGACAAAGCATAATTTAAATCCAACAATGTTGCATTTGATCTCCAAGGGTGCACCAGTAACCAATGGCGTATCCAGGACTGTTTTGATGGGGGGCCAAATGTTGTATCCTTGTGAGCGAAGTGAGTGGAGCGACCAGCGGGTGGGGTCTAGGGGCAAAGCCCCTGGAAGCTCATGGGTTTTCGGCTTTTTTAAGGCAAATATTCAGCATTCTGGGCCCTCCTGGATACGCCACTGCCAGGTACTGGTCACATGATCAATGATATAGTTGTGACACAATATTGTAGATATTATTTGCTTGAATTTAATAAACGATACCTGTATGATGGAATATTGGTTATCCGAAGGGTCTGTTAATTTACATTGAATTACGGCCATATATATTTAACTATTCTCTCATGTGGTTCAACGTTACCTTATATTCAAATTCTACTTCATCTCCAAGTTTCTTTTTGGCAATATCGATGACCTCTGAGGCGATGATTTCCTGTGTGGTTCCATCAGTATCAATGTAGTCACAGTGGGTGCTGCTGGCATAGTGACATGAGATAGCCTAATAATTTGAACAAAAATATAACATTTGGAATTATCAGTAACAATAAGAATATAAACAGAGTATCTAACCCCAATAATCTATGTGGAAATTACTTGATTAAGTGCTATACCATTGAACTTCATCAGGCAATTGACCCCTTGGATGGTTCACATCATTGATTCCTCAAAACCTGAATTCCATGTTGGGGACAGTTGAAAGGGGATAGTTCTCTTTTTTGTTTTGTTCTTTATTAATCGTTATTCTTTTCCATATCTTTGGTCCACCTGACGGGGTTCAATTTCCGGATGAATTTCAACTGTCTAATACTATATAGGTGTCATCACAAGTTGGGAGGTGACACCTGTCTAATACTAGGTGTCACCACAAGTTGGGAGGTGACAACTGTCTAATACTAGGTGTCACCGCAAGTTGTGAGGTGAAATCAGTGCGTAATCTAGTGAAGGCATCATGATATCGTGTACGAAGCTCAAAAGCAAGAGTTTGCATCAAAGAATGTTGGCTGTGGCACAGAGAGTGCTGCTCCAGTCACTAGATTACACACTGACATCACCTCCCAACCGGAGCTGACACAGAGTACAGATGCAACATAGGACTTACACAAGTAAGTTCCATATTCCTTTGTATCACAATGAGAAGACTTATCATGGTGGTCCCGCATTTCAACGGACCTCCTGAAACACAACACAACATATGCTTGAAAATATAACATCAATTTCAACTCTTACCTTTCTGAATCCTTTCGTGCGGTTCATGCCCGATCCATGGTATAGCAGTGGATGGAAAAACACGGTGTCTCCTATTTCCATTTCAAGATGCACACGCTCATCGTCAGGTTGAAAATTCTTGATGCCATGGTACATCTTGTTTACACCACCCTGAATTCAAATAAGAAATGATTATATTTTAGATCATTTTATTTCTCAATTGGAGACTAAATTTAGTACTAAACAAATTTGGAAATACCATTTGACAATCAACTACAGCCTATTAGTCTTACCTATGGTTAATGACGATAATCATCCTAAACATGTATATACTACAATCGTATACATGCAAAAGAGGTTGCAATTGATGAAATAAATAAAAAGGAAAACTATAAATTACCAGCAAAACGTTTAACCCCAGACATCAACATTGATCCCTCTTTAAATGTAAGCATACAAAGGTGCCTTGTGTCGTACGTACTAACCTCCCATTCTGGGTAGTCATGTTGTTGTAGCTCTCTCTTGTGGCTGCCAGGAATAACTACAAGGCAGCCATTAGCCCTGTTGACTTTCTCCATGGCTGTCCATGAGCAGACTATGCGCTCAGCAGGTCTGAAGGGAAAGTAATGCAGGTCCTGGTGCATTGGGTGGCGAGAACTCTTGGTACCTGAGAAAAAGTAATTGTGTAAAAATTACATTCATAAACTAATGAAAAATAGAGAGTTAAACTTGTATTGTGTAAACGGTCAATCACCAAATGTAACCACATCATTAACTTTGAGATGAGCACATGCTTCATAAAGAAGGAGGTTATCAGAAACAACCAAACTGGTCGATAACTTGGAAGTTTGTGTGACAACATGCTGATGATGTGAAGATCTAGTAAAATTGAGTAAAAAGGAATAAATCTGCTTGTTTCTCTCAAAGAGGGAATCAAAATGTTTTTCACCCCCCTGAGAATGAATGGCCATTGTATCCTTGCTATAAAAAGAAGCATTCTCAATCCTTATTACAAAAAGAAGCATATGGTAAAAAAACACAGATAAAGGCCATTCAATTTTTTTCTTTGGTACATATACAAAGAAGGCAAAAGTAGCCTTCTCAACAAAGCGAAAACATTAAATCTGCCTCTAGCAACACATCCGTTTCATTCTGTTTAATAACTACATCATTTGGAGAAGGTAAAATCATTTAAACTACAAGTATGCACACTTTTCTTAAAATGTATTGGTTGGCTTTCTCACAGATAATACCCAACTTTGTGTGGGTATCACAATTATCAATCAGAGGTTGTTTCAATGTATATCCCAGCATGCAGTAGAAAAGCACTCTGAACTGTGATGATGGAGACAGTTCAACACCTGATTTGCATTGAAATGTACAGAAACATCATGGTCCATTAGAGGAACTAATCATTGAGACTTTTCAACTTGTTTGGTTTCTATCACTGTATTGAGAAATAGAATCCCAATTCATATATTGAATGATACAGATATGAAAAGTCTCAATTATTATTATTATTTACCGGTGCTTATAGAGCGCATTTACAAAAGATCAATGCGCTGTACAAATAACAGACATAAAAAACAAAATGGCATACAATTATATAACAACAAAATAACATCAAAAACTTTAAAAATATGATATAAAAGATGTATTACAGTAAAGCACCACAGTTGTATAAAAAGTATTACATAATTTACACAATAATCAGTTACAAAATGTTTAAAAATACGAATGAATTGACAAAGTGATATATAATTTTAAAAACCAAGTAGGCCAGGAAGTGAACTAATGTTTAGGAAATAGGTGAGTTTTAAGAAGTTTCTTGAACTTTTTCACACTATTATTATTAGTTCCTCTAATAGACCATGATATTTCTGTACATTTCAAAGGCAATCAGCCTAATCAGGTATTGAATTAGCCCAGTGCGCATACTTTTCTACTGCATGCTGGGATTACATTGAAGCAACCTCTGATAATCAATAAATAATAAAACCTTTACGATGCATTCTATCTTGGTTTGTTTTACTTTTTACTTTTTTCACCTTTGCTTTCTTGTCTTATATTTTACTTTGAAATCAGTTCATAATTAAGATAAACACAGTCCATAGAACCAAAGCAATGTGCCTTTATTTTCTCTGTCAATTATTATAGCATACTATCAGTATGAGGACAAACTAACCAATTATATTACTTAAGTGGGAGTCTTTGTCATTTTACACAGGACAGGCTATACATAATAACATTTGTTATTCCCCTTTAAGAAAAACAAATGGACTTTAGATATAGATACCGTAATCTTAATGAACTTTGCTCTCATAACAAACAAAAAACCACTGAAACTCCTGTGACATTTTAGCTGTCAACCACAAAAATAAAATCAGTCTGAATATCCCATGCAGCAACATATTATATAGAGAAGATAGCTAACCACATGCATTCACATCACAATTCTGTGCAATATGTTACAAGCAGGTCTAATTTGATCAAAGTGACACTTCTATCGCTTTGTAAATTAATCTTGTTTCCATGTTGAAAATACACTGGCTAAACATGGGTCCAACAATAATATTTATTTGCCAGTTTTGCGCTTGTAATTAAGTTACCTTTTGTCATTATCAGCCCGTGGTGCACTAGATATGAAATAAATCAGTACAGATAATTGAAATGGAAGAAATGAAGTATGGGAAGGGCAAGATAGTGTCTGGTGGCATAATATGCAACACCACAAGATAGAACTATTCAGTGATGTCAACACATATTCTAGTTGACAGCACAGCATTTGTGTGGGTGTGCCGGAATTCGTCTCTGATTGTGTTGATACTTCAGTCAGCGTATTACAATTTTGCGTGCTACACTAATGTGCGATCATTGGATTAAATAAACCCTGATGTCACTGCACAGAGTTAGATGAATGAAGTACACTTAGAACAAATTAGAAACACAGAGAAAACACATGGACATTCACATTCACATGTAAACAGATAATGCTTAGTCTAGTCCAACCTTTTCTACCACCCGGGCCTCATTGTGATTTTGAGATCCATTCACAGGTCGCAGTGATTGTCAAACATTCCAAAACACCTCCAGAGGAAGGGAGGCTTAGGCAGATAAATCCTCAGTCCATTGCTCATTAAATACCCGCTTTTCTTCATGTAATTTTCTCTTTTTACTTGACGTTGCTGCTGCAAGCGCCATTTTAACCAAGGATTTTAACACGCAACCACGCCTCAAGTTATATTTACTAAATTCAGCGCGTCACCCTACTAATTATAAGGGAGCACACCACTAAATCAATCCGCCATTTGTGTAACCTAGGGAGTTCCGATTAAAACGGGCCGCATCACTAGGAATTTTTGGATTGCTTCGCGAGCCGCAGATTAGAGGCTGGTGGGCCGCAGGTTGCACACGCTTGGTCTAGCCTTTAAGAGTTACAAGTACCTGGATCAGGAGGCTTGTTGATGAGCATGGTGTGCATCGCTTTTATATTTGATCCAGTAAAGCATTCTATATAGTCCAGTATCTGAAAGTAAATAAATAAATAAATAAATACTGGTAAGGATGCAATCTTCTTGCAGAGTGCTCAAGCGAAATATATAAGTTAGACCTTTTGGAACTGTAGCTGCTTCTCTGAGTTTCACGCTTGTGCGATCATCAGACAACTGGTTACTATTCTGTGTATACAGGGAGGACGCTGCTTATTGCGGACGTTGGTGTAGATGCCAGTGATTACGGCCGTGATTTTATTTAAGTGATGTCTCTGGAACAATTCGTAAGGTAGAACTTGTTTTCATGAGGGCACTTGGAAACAAGCTCAGATCTTTTGTTGAGGAGTCTACCTTTGTCGCCGTTGATGATGTACAGCTTCTCCGTGAGGCAAAAGGTTGCACTGCTTGGATCCGTTGACGTATGCACAAGCTCTGGTGATGATAGACCATTTGATGGTGAATGGTGCTTCTTCTTACATAAATAAATAGATGAAGTCCAATTGAATATAATTGTGCACTCTGGGATTAAGGATTGCCAAAGGGAAACACATTATTGAATGAGATTGTACTGTATGGATAATATGTAGATATTAACATATTAAACTAAATAAGTTGGTTAAAATCGTCTGCTCGATTACATTTCTTTGGGACAGTGTGTGTAATTATGACATCAAATGGAGCCTGTTTGTCCTGATTTCAGTATCAATAACAGCATAAAGGCAGGCCATGCTTGGAAATTGAAGACATTTAGAGGAGTTTTATGATAATTGACCAACTTTCCTGGTTAGACATACATACTGCTTGGTCAAAAAATCAAGTTGTATTTTTCAATCAATCCATGTGTGAAAGTGTGAAATAATAAAGCATATTGAACTAACCTGAGGCAGCTGACAGTAGTCGAACAACACCGGGTCATTCTGATAATCTTGAATCTTTGTCACAGCTTTTTCCCCTTGAACAAACTCTGATTTAGCGATGGCTACATCTCGCATGATCAGCATTCCACGATTCTTCACACTTCCATTGCAGATATCGCGAAAGCGGTCTCTGCCAAGAAACAAAAGAGAAACCCTGATGACAATTTGGTCTTTCTTTAGAGAGGTCCATATCAGTGCGCTAAGCTTTCGAAGCTGTAGCAAGGTTCATCATGAGAGTACCTGATTCAATCAAAACTGAAAAGTTAACATGTCTACCTGTCTGTATTTTTTTTTTTTGGGGGGGGGGGGGGGGGGGGGTAATTAACATATTAATAGGTAACATATTAATAGGTTTATTTACCATGTGGTTA
The DNA here is from genome assembly GCA_035610835.1 of Ophiura sarsii. Classification (NCBI taxonomy): domain Eukaryota; kingdom Metazoa; phylum Echinodermata; class Ophiuroidea; order Amphilepidida; family Ophiuridae; genus Ophiura; species Ophiura sarsii. Next base: position 65,075,998 of record CM069441.1, on the reverse strand, counting down.
TTTGTTTACATTTATTTGATCACAATCAGGGTTGAAGCTACCTGATGTTTAGTGCCACTCAAAACGTAATGAATTTCAAGTAAATTATTTTGATGGCATTTTTAAGTTATTTTGATTTTGAGCGTCCACATACCTTTTGTGGGCACTAGTCAAAGATACTTCCATAGACTTATAACCTTATTTTTACCCCAAAATGTCATTTTTTCAAGTACAGTTTACAAACTGTGTACCAACAATTAAAACTTTGATAAGTTTGTACTGATAATAATCCATTATAATACAATACAATAGTACCCAACTACATATGTACATGTAGGGTTATTTTAGCAGGCTATTAATCTTCATATTGTTTCTATGGTATGGCAGTGGTAAGCACAATGATATTGGTTAAAATGTTGCCCGCAAAACAATGGCATACATTACATAATTCCACTTCCAATTGTTAATAATCAGTTAGCTATATAGCAATTAAGCACTCAATTACGGTTACATTCATCAACTTGAGAAACGCAGCCTAAATCAGCATGACTTTTTGTATTCATGAATGAAATCTTTACCTGTAAATCGCTATTTTCTCCGGAGGAACCAGACCTCTGATGACAAGGAAACCATTTTTCTCAAAGAACATCTGCTGGTACTGGTTGAGTTTTCTATTTGGTAGAGTATACTCTACGTTGCTGCTAGACGCAGATACAGCGCCAGAGGTTGCTCGTACGGACTACAGTTACAGTGTTGATGTTAAGGAATATAATTGCCATGACATTTATATGGGAGATATTTGAGTACCCTAACAAAATCAGATAGTTTCAATCACCATTGTCGTAACCAGACTGAGAGGTGATGGCTGGGGTAGGGATAGGAGCAAACCCCATAATTTGCAGATTGTGTTGCTGTTTTCTTTGAGACTATGCAGTCGTTCGAAAACAAGGCTAAAATATTACAGATCGACCGTGAATCCAATTCACAACGAGAATGGCCACTTTCTCCGACGATCGATCCTTAGCGATGCTTTCAATGCTAACCCCCAGGACCTATCAACGTTATACAAGCAGGGGAAATGATCGATCACCGTTGAAAAACTCAACCAATACAAACGACTATTAATTTTATGGTAGCCTACACAATGATGATCGGTTTAAATACGGTCGATCGTCAGGCAGTGTGAAAAGGTATAATGTTTACAGAGATACGTGAAGGTGACAAAATTACCGCTAACATCTGCAGTTTACATAAATCCAAGGGCTGTAACACTACTAGCTTTGGCCAATTTTCAATTGAACCGTTTTACTGACATTTTACTGGCAGATTAAATTTATCCTCAAAATGCGATATATCTCCATATCCTGCAAACAAAACACCGTCAATCATACTTCTATCCTGCAACCATGTCTCCCATTCACTAATACTAGTAATAGACACATTGCCTACATTGCCTATTAAATTTTTTTTTCTTTCGTGTAATTGTCACCGCTTTGGCACAGTTAGACAATTTTGCTCGTTTTTATTTTTGCGATTTTGAGCTTCTTTCTTAAAATATTATTAGACTGGAGAGCAATGCAGCTAGTAATAAATTAGTATAGTAGCATGCACCTTTCTCTAGTCGTGCTGCTGTACGATTTCCATTTTCACTGACATATGTAGATGAGCACTGAGTCAGAGTCTAACGGGATAATTGGGCGTTGAGTGACGGTTGGGGTATGGGGCGGGGCTCTTCACTTTCTTCACTTCATGCATGGACCTACATATGAAATCAACTACCGCCTATATATGTATTATTTATTGAAAAAACATGCAGTAAATTAGGAATTATTTATACAAAGTATATACGCAGCATGCCTTGCGCGCGCGTACTGCGAATATTTTTCTCACTGACTTCGCTGTATGGAAGGAAAACAATTAGTCTGCCTGAAGATCGCGTAAGCGAGAAACCCAAGGTAGCAAACTGCCAAATAAAAAGTGTTTTATTTTGATAGTAATATATTTATGTGTGCGGATGCCTATAGTGTTACAGTTAGTAGTGCACCTACTTTTTTTAATCTTCAAAGTCAAACCTATTTGCCTCCTATTTTCCACATAGTAAATTAAAACCACAATACTAGCATTTAAACAAAAAACACACCCCAACAAACAAATAAACAAACATCCCAACAATCAAATTCATATGAATCCCTCGTATCAAACAACAAACAACAAACAAACACCCCAACAATCAGTATGGCATCTGACAAAGCCGTAGCCATTCATCCCCTTTAGGGCCCTACGTTCCCTCCCCCGCTGCATTTTTGCGCCATCTCCCACAACTGCCATTGCTGCAACTGCCCGTGCGAATAGACTTTTGGCTCTTGGCTAGGCATGTTCATAACATTTTGAAAATAAAATTATCTCTTTGAAAATGGAATACATGGAAACAAAGTACTTTACAATAAAAAATGATGGTTCAACCTTGTCTGCAGGCTGAATAATAAAAAAGTTATAACCAAAAGTAGTTTGCCTCATATTGCTGAAAACTGGGCAAGTCATGCACATTTTAAATCATTTTAGGTAAAAAAGGGTTTACTTTCATGATGTCTAGTTGCTTGTGTGGGGTTATTTAGACATCAGTGAATACACCCAGCTTGTTTCGTACTTTTCCGCTGGATTTAAAAGAGGTAAACATGGAGTTTTCTACATATTTTGGTCAACTTTTTTTATTTTTAAATGTCGCCCTCTATAGTCAATGATATGAACATCCCTAATCTTGGCTGCAGGGTGTGACTGCCCGTGTTGCAGGGTGTAACTGCCCGTGCAAACAGTCATTGCCTTTATTAAATACCAATCTGTGTATATAAGTTGTGCAGAGTGGTGTTTTGAGTTTTTTGACACAATATTGCCTTATTTAAGTTATTATTGGCAGGTATAGTCTTTACCGTATAGACTAGAAAGTACGCTATATGTTCACGTACATCGATCGTGCGCCTCAGCCCTCATTTTCATAACAGTTTTAGTTTACATCACATGACATTCATGACATTGACATCCACAGAATTTTCTTTTGATGTTGGAATGGAAACTGGACTAACAATATTGACATGCACCGATTGTGTCAATATTTTTGATAACACAGCTATTTACTGTCATCGCAATCATTTCACTATCAGTAGGCCTACGCATAATTGATGACATGGACAATTTTATAAATTATGTTTTCTGACATCTGTGTGAGGTAATAGTCCTTGGTACCAAAATCTAGGATTTTGGTACTTACTCAGGCAAGTGTGTAAGGTGGAAGCGGCTAACCATCTCTTGAAACACAGACTTTCAGACTTAATCAGTCTATAAAATAAGTCCATGCTTGTAAAAAACTAATCAGTAGCCGATTGCATAATCAGCCAGCATTAGCATATCTCATCTTGAAAGGCATCATGTTTATGAAAAGAAGTTATTGATTGCTCCTTAGAAATGCCAGAAAAGATAAGTTGGGATTAGGCCTATGTTAATCCATGCATGCCAAGCATAGGACAAACATGACAAAAGAATCAATAAACTTAATAAATGATGAATGGAACAAGTAGTTATTGACATCCACAGGAGACTCAATTGCTTTAATAACAGACTATTCAATAAGTCTGGTCAAGAAAATCATAAAATGGTTAGGTTATTAAATTGGTTCCCTTGACCTTCAACACTATGCCTTGAGTAAGTACCAAAATCATAGATTTTGGTGGGGTCGCGCCCCATTATAGGTTAGGTTGGGAACCTCTACCTAAATCTCGCTCCGTGCAAGTAAATTGGGACATACTCACCAAAAAACTGACAGAATTAATGGACCAGCACATCCCCACCAAATTATCATCGAGTAGACATAATCTACCATGGTTCAACGGTCGCCTTAAACGCATGAGACGTAAATTACAAAAACTCTACAACACTCAACAAAATACCAAACTGAAATCTGACATGGACGACTACAAGGACTACCGGACCACCTACAAAAAGGAACTCCGTCACGCACAGGCAAATCATATCAAAACCAACATGACTGACAACCTTCATCAAAATACAAAACAATTCTGGAAGATGGTCAAATCCAAAAAAAAATTGACAGCGGAGGAATCCCACCACTTGAGGCAAACGGTACCACTACTGATGATAGCCAAGCCAAAGCAAACATCCTAAACGATTACTTCAAGTCGGTGTATACCAACGAGGATACCTTAAACGTCCCTGATGTTGGAGGAAACCCCTTCCCAGACATCCCATCTCTAACATTCTCATCTGAGGGTATCAAAAAACTTCTGGCAGATTTGCAACCCAACAAAGCAGCTGGACCTGACCAGATTCCCTCGAGAATCCTCAAAGAGTGTGCAGACGAACTATCACCACTTCTGTCTGCCTTCTTCACTCAGAGCTTGGAAACCGGGGAACTTCCCACAGACTGGCTAATGTCACATATATCACCAATCTTTAAAAAAGGAAATCGTAGCAGCCCAAATAACTACAGACCGATTGCCTTAACATCAATCTGCTGCAAAATCATGGAACACATCCTGGCCAGTCACATTATGTCCCACCTAGACCATCATAACATCCTAAATGACGCCCAACATGGTTTTAGAAAACGTAGAGGCTGCGACACCCAGCTTGTTATTACCACAGACGACATAGCATCTTCACTGGATAAATACAAACAGGTTGATGCCGTTTTATTAGATTTTTCAAAAGCCTTTGACCGCGTTCCGCACACTCGTCTACTAAAAAAGCTTGACCACTACGGGATAAAGGGTAAACTTCATGGGTGGATTTCTACATTTCTGACTACACGCAAACAACGTGTCCGCTTAGACGGTAAATTGTCCTCAGTTGCAGAGGTAACTTCCAGTGTTCCACAAGGCACAGTCATAGGCCCCTTATGCTTCATCATCTACATAAATAACATGCCTGACTGTGTTTCGGCTGGGACTAAAGTCCGACTTTTTGCTGACGACGCCCTAGTATATAGAGAAATCAACTCCAGCAATGACCGGACCATCTTTCAACAGAACCTGGATGCCTTAAGCAAATGGGGCACCGACTGGCAAATGAGTTTCAACACGGATAAATGCAAAACAATGCACTTCACCACTAAAAAACACCCAATAATTACACCATACAAGCTTTGTGGGAGGATACTTGATGTCACATCCCAACACTCATACCTAGGCGTGACATTCAACAACAAACTAAAATGGCGCCCTCATATTGATCAAATTACAAACAACTGCAAAAAAGTCATTGGGGTCATCAGAAGAAATTTCAAGTCATGCACGCCTGATGTTAAATCAAAACTTTATTTGGCACTAGTTCAACCAAAACTCGAATACGGCGCAGCTGCATGGTATCCAAATACCAAAAAGGACTCATACCAACTTGAAATGATTCAAAGATCAGCAGCCAGGATGTGCTTAAACAACTATTCATGGGAATCTAGTGTCACTGACATGATATCCACACTTAAATGGCAAAGCCTTGAAAGTAGGCGCAAAATTACCAGGCTTGCACTCATGCACAAAATTACACACGGCCTGGTGGACTTAAACTGGCGAAACCACTTAATCAAGCCAAATAGACAACTCAAAAAGACCCATGACTTATCCTACCAAAGACTTCTGACCAAGACCACGACCTATTCCAACACATTCTTCCCCTGGACGACCACTCACTGGAACAATCTCCCTCATACAATTCTGGACACTGCCAACCACAACCCCTTCAAAACTATGATCCGGAACCACTTCAATGAGCACACAGCATCAACAAATGGAAACAGTCTACCCAGCCACAGCAATCATTAGGTCATGTCATCCAACTCTAGCGTGATGCGGATATTCCGTTTTGCTGGAGTAACTAATCCAGATCCAGATCCAGATCCAGGTGGCTCAGACTCGTTCCGATACGATCACAGTGATCTAGGGAGGAACGACAACACGTACGCTACGTGAACGAGCTAGTGTACTGTAACTAACTGTATACATTGTATACATGATTACATGTATACCCTGAACGAGCTACTTGCTGCTAGGCTGATTAGACAATGTACACACCGCTCGTCAATGAATAAGAAGGCCACACATACAAGGCAGGAATAACACTAGTTATAAATCAATCAAAGGATACACAATTCTGGTTAGAACCAGCTAAATATGAAGATTTATGAAGATGCCTCCGCAACACTTCCAAACGGTGATCGGCCATTTTGCTGTTTACCTATTAGAAATGAACTTTGACCTGACCATACCTGCGCCTCTGAGTGCACGCAAGAGATTCTGGCCTTCTTTCATGCTCCTGGACCAAATTTACGGAATTGGGTTGGTTGGAATTACTGCAAAGCCTACTCCAAAGAGTTATGACTGGACGGTGGTGAAGCAGTGGCGTAGACAGAGGGGTGTGGGGGGGGGGGGGGGGGGGGGGGGGGACAATATTGATGTCGGTTCATTTGCGCATAACAGTCACCAAAATGCAATATTCTTTGGTACAAGCTTGTTTAGAGCCAAAATGTACCTCTTGATTGAAATGAATAAGTTAGGTTTACTAAATATTGTTAGACTATTATCACACTAAAAACATTAGTTAAATTGACAATTTTGTCTTTACATAGCCTAAATCATATATTTTTCAGCAAAAAATAAAATAAAAATTGGTTCCTCATAAAATATTCTGAAAGGTGTGGTGTAGGCACACAGAACAATTTGGTTCTAAGAACAATGAAAGGGTATACATAGAAGAAAAATGATTGATTATGATTGAATGATATGCTATCAGCAGTATAGCAAGTTGATATAACCGTTATTATTTATAACGTATAAACAGTAGATAGCAAGTAAATAAAATGATAGACAGTAGACAGCATCACACTCACACAGCATTATAAGTCGTGTAAACTCATTTTGTAAATGACGATAGAGGGGGTAGATGTCCGATTGTAGGAAATCCCAGGGGAAATCCAGACGACGGTGGACAAGAATTGCCATAAATGTTGAAACCCCATTGGTTTTATTGTAATCGATTTTGAATAAATAAAAATAAATTACTTATCAGACATGAGACAACTTTTAAGGGACACAAAGTAATGTTGAATGATATAGACAGTAGACAGCATAATAAGTCGTGTAAACTCATTTTGTAAATGACGATAGAGGGGGTAGATGCCCGATTGTAGGAAATCCAGACGACGGTGGACAAGAATTGCCATAAATGTTGAAACATCATTGGTTTCGTTGTAATCGATTTTGAATAAATAAAAATAAATTACTTATCAGACATGAGACAACTTTAAGTGATCACTCTTCGTTTTTGTGGATATGGTCGGACGATACAAAATAAATGTCACGGCGCGGCACTTATGGCCGGATCATCATCTATGGAACATGGTGGTTAATACAAACATGATATACACAATACCTACTACATATAGGCCGATTCGGCCTAATACTTAATACAGTCTTAATGTACATTTCTTTCTTAGAGTACATTTTTTTCGCTAGCGAATCTCTACCTGGACTTGAACCAGGACCTTTATTAACCTGCTTGGCCAAGCGTGTCGACAATTGCCAACCGACGTAACCGTTGGACCATATGCTCGCGTGCGCAGATGATCTTGAAAGTAAGAGCTTTAAACATGTTTGTGATATTTTTGTGTCAAATCTCTAGCGTGCGTTAATAAACAAATATTCGTGTTATTTTCTTTAAAAGTGACGAACTTAATTTGTTTGCCTTAGGGCCTATTGGATTTTATTTAAAGAAAAGAATGAAAAATAAACTCTGAACTGAAGTTCCCAATTTGATTTAAATGAGTTTTCCGGTTTTATAATTGTGCAAAGTATGTCAGACTCAGTCGCAGAGGGGGTTCTGTCGCCTTGTATTAAAAGCATACAATCCCAACCGTATACGCAAGCGCTTTAAAAGCAAAAAATAGACAAGACGCTCAAACCTGACTTTACGTCCCATTGATATTACAATAGATATTTATTTATTTATTTATTTATTTATTCGGAAAACGCTTTCAAAACAGCGGCACCCACCAACAGATGGTGGTGCATCCAACAAATATAAAGTAAGATACATCAAAAGATAGGAAAAAACACTTATACAAACAAGAGAGATAAATCATACACTCATGAAATCATGAGAATTATATACATTGAGATGGGCTCATCGAGTCCTGACACGTGGAGCTTGATATATTGATTAATGATCATTATTACTTAATAACACCGTCCTACATGACCATGCACGTTTTAAGTATGACTTACAAAAGACATCAAAATGTTTATCGATTAATGCATTGTATGAATAGTTATTTACCAACGGGGTGACAGACAAACAATTACTACCTAAGATTAGACATAGTTTTGTATTATCATCACTTAGATTAAAAAAATTCCATACATAAGAGAGATCTGCTTGACGAAGATTCATTTGTAAATTGTGAAGCTCATTGTCACGGATTGCACGTAATGACTTACATAAAAGCATAAAATGTTTGATATCTTCGCAATCTCTATTACAGAGTAAACATATACCATCATTATCTACATCCCAAGAGCTTAACCTACCATTAAGGGGAAGTGTGTTGGAACGAGCTTTAAACTTCAAACTAGCCCCATAAAAATCAAGCTTGTCTTTCAAATAACTTTCCAAATATGGATGTGTTTTAAACTGAACATAAAAACTTAAAGACGATTTACTACATATATTTTGATACCATCTAGAGTAATTTTGTTGAGCACTGATTCTCTTAAACACTTGGACCCATCGGGGGTTATTAGGTTGCATGCTTGAGAAGTTGAAATCCATGCCATGATCACATAAAATATGTTTAATAGAATCAAGCCATTTCCATCTTAATTGTATATCATAATCATGAATAATAAACATTGCGTTAAGTAATAATTTGGGCCATCTGTGAGGGCCCATATTGTGTAGGCGTGAGTAAAATTTAGCTTTAAGCCTATTATGGGTAGACTCAAGGGTATCCCAACCTAAATCGCCCAAGAGTGACATTGACGGTGTATTACGTGGGGCCTTTAGAATTGATCTTGCCATTTGAAATTGAAGAGATTCAAGTTTTTTGTAGTCACTAGCGCTATAAGTAGTAATCGCGCATGCATAATTTATAGATGGTAGTGCCAGTGACCTCCACAACAAATCTCCATAATACACCCTGTTGAAGTCCTCATGATTATTGATAATGGATTTAATATAGCCAATCAATTTATTACCTTTACAAATGACCTCATTGACGTGAGTATGATCTGACAGATTTCTAGTGATATGAATACCCAAGTATTTATAACTAACCGCCTCTTTAATAACGTCATCCCCTAATTTCCATAATTTGTTTTTGTTGATTTGTTTACCAACAACTAGGACATTCGATTTTGTGTGATTAAATTGAAGTTTCCACCTCTTTGAAAATTCAGCGGCAATGTTAAGCATATGGTTCAAATCAGTATCATTCTCAGCAATAAGTACTACATCATCAGCCCAGAAAAGGCAACTAATATTAACATTACAAATATTTATACCAACATTTTGAGAAGTTAACATTTTTGCTAATTCGTTTATGTATATGCAGAATAAAACGGGGGACAAAACACAACCTTGCTTCAGTCCTTCATCAATTTCAAAAGAGTCAGTAACAATATCCCCAAATCTAACATTACATAAAACATTATTATATAAGCTATCAATAATATTCCAAACTTTACCGCGAATACCAATATTCCACGCAACTGATAATAGACCATCTCGCCATACTGTATCGAAAGCTTTGCGGAAATCCAAGAAAGCCAGATGGGTAGACTTTTTCTCGGCAAGTCTAATGGCTGTAATGCTTTTAAGCGTGAAAACATGATCTTCGCATCTATGGTCTTTCCTGAACCCCCCTTGGATCTCAGATAATACATTATTATCCTCAATAAAAGTAGTAATGCTATTACAAATTAAGCGGTTGAATATTTTAGAGATACATGATGTTAAAGTTATACCCCTATAATTATTCAAATCATTCTTAGCGCCTTTCTTATAAATTGGGACAATAATTCCCTTATTCCAATCAACAGGGGTGTTCTCGAGAACTAGTAATCTAGTAAACATTTTAGTTAAAGCATTACAAATACTATCCCCTCCATTCTTAATGAGTTCATTCGTTATTGAGTCAATGCCAGGAGACTTATTATTTTTGAGTTTAGAAACTACCTCCTTGACATCAATTGAAGTTATCTGAACATCATTTAAAATTTCAGTAGGTTCAGAACTTAACATCGATTTACCTTGTCTAATATTGGAAATACAATTTTTAACATTAACATAATTACAATCATTAAGTGACATATCCATCTTACCCAAAGTGTTCCAATATTGCTTAATGGTTTGATTCATAACACTTCTATCAGTAGTGACATGTTCTGAATGAGGTAATTTGATGGATGTGGGATTAACTTTCCTTTTATTACCTCTTAAGTCATTCCAAAAGTCCCTACTTGACGGACCCCCTGCCTTAGAAATAGATAAACTCCTATCAAATCTCATTTGCATTATTTTCTGATGAATGAGATTCTTTGCACTTGACTTCTTTGCCTTATAATCCTCCCATAAGGAGTTACCAAGTTCTTTGTCATCTCTATCACCTTTGGACCACTTACGATGTTCCTTACAAGCACGTTTCCTGCTTTGAATAGCCTCGTCAATATCTTTGCACCACCATTGTTTGCCTTTCTTAGAAATCTCTTTACACCCTATAATCTCATCAGCAATTGAGAGGAGATTATTTTTCCAGTCATCCCACAAAGAATTTACATTGTCAAATTGATTGGGATCCCAATTATCAAATTTACTAGAGATAGCATCCTGATATATCGACCAGTCTTGATCATGGGAAATATTCCAAACATTCTGATTTAGAGCATTATTATTATTATTATTATTATATACGGTGTTGTCATTAGTGACAATAAACTTAAGATACATTATTATAACATTATGATCACTACCTAAATGAAAATTTCTATCTTCATCAACTACCATTTTCTGAATGCATTCATCTGTTTTATCTGATGATAAAATATAGTCTATACAAGAGGAAAATGGATGTCTAAACCATGTTATTTTACCATAACATTTACGAGAACAATTCATAATATTTAAATGAGCATCATTGCAAAATTCAATCAAACGGTTTCCATTAGAATTTGAAATGGGATCACCACCAAAGATCTTGTCCCCAATTCTACCGTTGAAGTCACCCAAAATCAAAATATGCGGCTCATCATCTGTATAATTTTCAATTTGAATAACCTCAGAAAGAATTTGATTATAGAGTTCGTTAGTTAAGTCTGAGTTACTACCTTCAACCGGAAAATAGGCAGTGGCAATGTGCAAAATATTATTACCAATTTTAACTTTAATCCAAACTCTTTCAAGATCATCACTTTGTGTATTACATAAATCATCATCTATAATAGTAATTTTATCAGACACAAGTAAGCCAACCCCACCGCCCTTTTTACTAGATCTGTTTTTACCAATCCAGTTATAACCATCGATATCAATTTTCTCATCTGATTCCAAAAATGTTTCAGCAATACCAAAAATGTCCACCTCATGTGCTTTTAGAAAGTGACGAATTTCATACAGTTTCGGTTTCACACGATTAACATTATTAAAGACTACATTGATATTGATGTTATTAGTATTCAATTTACCCTTATTGTAATTACCTCTTCTCGTCCGTTTCTTATCATGCTTATAGGTTGGAGATTTCATTGGAGGTACATTATTAATACATTTATCAGTATACATAGGATTTACATTTGAGACATGAGTATTAGTAGAATCATCACATAAATAATCAAGTTCATCATTTAAAACAAGGAACATATTGTTACTGCAAAATGTCTTTGTACATGTATCCACGATATTGTTATTATCCAGACTTGGCCCATCTCTTTGATCGGCACACACTTGGCCAGTGTTTCAATGGGAATGATAAGGGCGTCTCTCAGATCCAAAAGAGGTCGGACTTGGGTGAAAGTTACGGTTGTTGCCTTTGTGTCCAATCTCTCCGCAGTCGTAGCATCTTATTGGTCTCCCAAAGTAGCAATTGTCCTTTGTGTGGTTTGACCCTCCGCAATAATAGCATCCACGGAATGCAGAACTTGCATGTGTGGGCGTGTATGACCTTCTTCTAGAACCACCATGTTCAGGTCGTTGACTATCGGTCCTGTTGTAACGCGAATGTGAGTTTCTACTAACGTTTTTCCAGATACAATAGCCACCAATCGTCTTTTGTGCAACGTCTAATGCAAATGCAATCTAATCCGCTGTCGTTAAACTTCCACTTCAACCTAGCATCAATCATAATAATTCATATAGTATTATTAAAGCTATCGATGCTATCGATTACCAATCTGCCAATCGATGAGTGTCGCCGTCGGTGTTAATGCATGACGTCATTTCCAACTCATATCAGCGAGGGCTGGACTCGCCGTTATTCGTCCACTGCATTATTTCACTTAGAATATTTATTGTCTAATGAAATATACGGGATTTTTTTCAAATATCAGGAACTAGTTTTATAACCAATTTGAGTTCGTTATTAGATAATTTAATTCGATACGCGAATATTTATTAACCAGACTAGAAGTCGGACTATTTAATATCGTAAGGATAAATGTTTTCTGTTTCAGCATTCGTTAATCCAGGGAGGTGTCAAATAGATTCTATTTGACACCTCCCTGGTTAATCGGTGATTTAAAAGAGCATTTTACATTTTAGTGAGTCCAAAAGCAGGTACCTAAGCTTGATAACTTCCCGCCCTTTGTAATATTGGCTAAAACGCTGTGTAAAAATAAAAATAAAAATAAATAAATAACAAGCCCTCCTATTTTTTTCAAAAACCCAAACGAGAATCATGGTTTTTTTTAAAATTTGACTTGGCCTTATGCTAGATTTTTCTGATAAAATTCTCTCTGTAAATGATGATTTTCCGTTATAAACTGCAAACAATTGATGGTCTAATACAAATTCTCATACCTATTCAAGTCTAAACCTAACTCGATATTGATATCAATATAATCTATATAAATAAAAGGACGAACGTAAATCTTGTCCGCGAGTGTTCTCAGAGATGTCTTGACTTTCAACTCTGATTTTTGCGTACATTGATTGAGTACATATTGCCATTAAACCATTGGACACTATTTTTTGCAAAACTATTCAATTACTATGGAAATAACCAAAAAAACAGGTCGGTTGCTATGTTTCACGTCTTCTATTCTTACCTCATGAAACTGACCAACGCATGCGTACGGATACTGCCGTTGGTGGAGCTGTTGCGATGGGCAGGCTGGGGTGGCGTGGGCGACGTGAACTTACTAAATTTAGGCAAATTGTTGATTTCTCTTGGCGTTATCCAATAGACGAAAAACGGCTTTCATACAACGATCCTGGGTTGCTATGTGTGGTCGTTACTATAACTGTTTGACGTGGCATGTACACAAGAGCGATGCGTGCAAGTCACGCACCATCGTTGGCCACGCAACACTCCGCTACGCGATGGCCGCAATGCCACGCGTCACACACGCGTAACAGACCTGTTTTATAGTATGATCATTTCCAAATTGGCGAAAATTCATGTGAGGCTAATTTTATCAGTGTGGGCACAAAATGAATAAAATACCTTGCCCACCGCTTGGTGATACCTGCGTATTATGTACAAACCACACTTTCAGCGCCCTGGCCCTCCGCACACACCATTATTTGTCCCGTCCCGTTAGCCTTTATTGCTAAACAAACACCCCACCCCACCACCATCCCGAATGGGTTACGGCTTATTGAAGGCGCAACACCAGTTTGTGTCATTATTTGTTTCCCCTGAGATTTATTGCTACAACCCTCCGGCCAGTTATGGGTAAGGCCTACAAGATTTTTTTTCGTAAAATGGAAATGCAGGGATAGCTAGCGACGGTATGGGTATGCGTGATAAAAATATAAACTGATGGAATGATTTAATGTTTATAATAGCACATACACAGCCAATCCAGAATTCCACAAATTTCACTTATTGTACAGCTTCAGAATGCTGTAAATTTGACATAGTAAATAACCTGATTAATTACAGCGCTGTAATTATTACCCAACTTGGTGTGTGTGTGTGTTTAATAGTAGATGATTGTCTAAGTCTGGGTGAGTGAGAGGTGTCCTACTGTGAAAGTGGTGTATATCTGGTGTGTAGGGTAGAGCTCTGCCATATAAATCATCACTAAAATAGTCACTGTCGATGAGTGCTATTAATTCCTTATAGCACTCGGCAGCTACGCTGCCTCGTGCTATAAGTCATACTAAATATGACCAAAAATAAGCCGGGATATGGCACACAAAAAGTGCTTTAGACTGGATACCATAAATGATCATGATGAGAGCTCCGACCATTGGCCCGCCAACTAATACAACTAAAAGGCCTACTATAAAAAACTAAGACCCTATTCCAATGAATTCTCGACTGAATCACGTGTACCTGGATATAATATGCACATGGGGTAGGCCTATCTTGATTTAAGGGCATATATTATCTGGACTATTAAAGGGCAATCTGTGATGTGGATTTTAAGGCCAGGGTGAATTGGGTATGGGATAAGGCCATGCATATTAAGGATCTGGATTACTTTGAAATCATATTTTCTTGCATTTGCAATTGTTATCATAAATCATGAAGATCTTCCAAGTAACAGAGCCATTGATTATTAATGGCACATCAAAGGGTGAATTGGATATGGGGTAAGGCCATAAGGATCTTGATTACTTTGAAAACAGATTTTCTTGCATTTGTAATTGTTATCATAAATCATGAAGGTCTTCCAAGTAACAGAGCCATACGATTACTTCAAAATCAAGGTTTGAAGAAATAAACGGCGGAGTGTGCTCCGGTAACTTATTTTCCAGAGGCTGAGCGGATTGTCCCCGTTTATTCGTGTGCAAATAGACACGTGTTGCCGACGTTTACAGTGTTTCCTGCATGCTATATGGTAAAATTCAATTTAGCAAAGGATTGTGGGACATACTGTCAATAAAAGAAACCCTGAAGACGATGGAATATATTTTACAAAGGATTGTGGGATATGGTAAACTGTAATTTAACAAAGGATTGTGGGACATAAAATTTAATAATTATGGAATATATTTTACAAAGGATTGTGGGATATAGTAAAATTCAATTTAGCAAAGGATTGTGGGACATTATACTGTCAATAATAGGAGACGTTGAAGACGATGGAATATATTTTACAAAGGATTGTGGGATATGATAAATGCAAATTAACAAACGATCCCCTGAGCTAAAGTGGATGAAAAAGGAACGTGCGAATAAATAAATTAATAAATTAATAAAATAAATTCACAAATAAAATAAAAAATCATATGGCGCTTCATACACCGAGATCACAGAAACAGGAATAAATAAACTACTAGAAATCCTACAGCTTACGCAGTCTGAGCTTACGGGTTATTAAAGCACCCCCTCAAGAGTCGCAAAACAGGTTTGTATTGTAAATGGTGGATGTCCGCCAAAACTAGTACAGTATCAACCATCGGAAGGCAGCTATTCAATGAAATAATAAAAAAAACCTAAAGTAGAGAATATCCCTACAGGCTACGATCGCAACAGAATACTCATAGGGCCCGCTTTATGGAAATCAAAGCAAATTATGTTAAGAAGTTCCTTAAAGCTGATTTCCATTACTAAAAGCAGAGATGTTCACGGTGGGGTTTTTTTCGCGCTTTTTGCGCAAAATAATTACACGCGAAATTTATAACACGCGAAAATATTGTTTTCAACATTCATGCAGTGCATTCCAGAAGGTCGCCCGCGAAAAAAAACAATTCGCGAAATATCTATGATATATCCAAATGCGCGAAAATATCTTTACGCGAAAATATTGACTTTTACATACAGTATGATTTAGTAAAGTTCTGGGATGGTTTTTTCATAGAAAATACAGTCAATATAGATTTATTAGTCCATGAAATTTAAAGTCATTCCTGGTAAGTCAAACATGAATATCAATCAAGAGCACCAAGGAATGGTACATGAAGTACCTGGATGTGGCACCCTTGGATTCTGTTAGGGGGCTGTCATTTTCTTCGGTAAGAGGTCGGAGGTACCAAATATCATTGGTTGTGTCGTATTTTTACAAGGAAAATATGGCAGGGGGTCATGACATTAATACCATTGTAAATGGTGGTGGTGGTGGGGGGGGGGGGGGGGGGGCGGTCAAAACAAGATAATTATATGGATAAGGAGGGCATAGGCCTAAGTTGCTTAACCCGATGTTAAATCCAACAGAAGCACCGCACCGCAATTATGGAAGTACACAACAAAGACCTCGAAAAGTTATTTTTGGGAGCGCGACCCCTTGCATTATGCACGCTCACCTGGACATCCGCATACATCATTTTTTACTAGGCCTACTGGTTATTGAGCCCCACCGCGTTGAGAGCGCAAGCGAGATGCCCGATCACACCTGGACTTCGGCTCAACATGACCATCTCCGGGGGCGGCACCATGGTTGGGGTGTCATTATTTGTTCCGTATTTAACGCTGTATTGTTACCCCCCCCCCCCCCCCCCGATCAAGTACCTGGCATAGGGGCTCTTGATTATTAATGGCACATGGTATGTTATGGATTATGTTAAGGGGCTGTCATTTTCTTCGGTAAGAGGGCCAGGCGGGGTGGGGGCGGGGGTGGGGGTGGGGGGGGGGGGGGGGGGGGGGTAGGCAGTGGCGTACCCAGCTTTTGGAAACTGGGGGGGGGGGGGTGCACGACCATTATAGTTGTACCGACGAAAGGCATGATTTACCGACAATTGTTTTTTACAGACTCCCAAAAAATCGTAAAACATGCCAAAAAAATGTGCCGTCAGCAGCTGAAATCTTGATAAGTGGGGGTGGGGGGGGGGGGGGGGGGGGGGGGGTAGCGATAGGTTGTCTACAAAACCGACCAAAAAAACCGCATGGTCAAATACGCAAATCTACCGACTGTACTGAGGCTCGAATTTACCGACGGGCTTATTCCAGGGGGGCTGCCCCCCCCCCCCTTTAGTCCAAAAAAGTCTTTATTTTTATTTTTTCTACATTTATCTACCCTTATTTTTAATCTTCCCTTTCGCATCAACTTTCCCAATATTCTGAATTTAACCATTATGAGCATGGGAGTGGTCATAACAATAATCACGTTCGTTGAGCGGGTTGGGGAGGGGGCATATAAAATGATGATACATGATATTTTGGGACCGCGTACCAAAAAAACCACCACCCCCTATTATACAAACCGCTAGGGGGCGCTCACTACTAAAGATAAGTGCCTCAACTCTGCTCATTGAAAACCAGATTATAAAGTTGTTAATAGCAATTTTGAATAGAGGGCGGCACGCTTTGACAATAAATGGGTCCTGTCACTCCTGAGATCTAACGGTGATGACTAATATCGATCACGCTAGTACTATGTATAGACTGACTGTATCGATAAACCATAACCATCACGTGATCACTATTGAGAGGTTGATCACCGTGTCGTGTGTCAAGTAGCTAAGTAGCAGCGGATTAGATTCAATTTCAAAGACGTCGCACAAAAGATGATTGGTGGCTATTGTATCTATTGTAATATCAATGGGACGTAAAGTCAGGTTTGAACGTCTTGTAAAAATAGACTGCAATACCTGAGAGGCAATACTGAGGGAAAAGTCTTGAAACGTTTACTAAAACACCGGAAAAGTTGTTCAAGGTAGGTGTCCCAACAGTTAACACTTTTCAATTCCGGTACTACCATGACTACCGTACTATAAAATACAACACAACTCATATATTTTTGAACTGGCCACATGGCCTAATGGGTAGGGTGTCTGTCTTCCAATGCTGAGGTTGTTGGTTCGAATCGCACAGGTGGCGTTCGTATAGGTTTTTAATTTTGTTTTAATTTGATTGCAACACATTCATCTGTCAAAAGTAGTAATAATGTAGTCCATGCATGCAGCTCGATGACATGCCTTTTAGAATAGTCAGAAGTCAAGGCGTGAAAATACCGTAAAGTTTATATGTTTGTTTATTTAGCTGTTCATTTATTTGTTTGTTTATCCTTTTGATTGATTGTTTGTCTGTTTGTTTGTTTGATTTGCGTATTTGTTTAATTATTTGTTTGTTGATTTGATTGTCTGTTTGTTTGTTTGTTTGATTTGTGTATTTGTTTAATTATTTGTTTGTTGATTTGTTTGTCGGGGTGTTTGTTTGTATATGTTCTGTTAAATTGTTTGTTGGGGTGTTTGTCTAAATATTTGTCATTTATTTGACTATTTGTTTGTTTGTCGACGTTATTTATTTGACTATTTGAGACCTGTCACCACAAAATGAGCGTTAAGTCGCCAGTGTGCATTAGGAGATATGGTCTTATGAAAATGCCAAAAAACAATACAAAACAAAGGAATTTTTGTCTTTCAATTTGATTTTTGATCAGGAATACATTGAGGAATTATGACATGTTGCATATCATTTTAAAGCTTGTTTTCTGGGCATTCTGAATCTGGATAAACCTCAGAATCTAATTTTCCGACTTAACTCTCATTTTGTGATGACAGGTCTCATTTGTTTGTTTGTCGACGTTGTTGCTTGTTTTTTTTGTTAATTTATTTGTGTATTTGTATTGGTCTGGTTGTTTGTTTATCTATTTGTTTGTTCGTTCATTCATTTTTTGTTTGTTATTTTGTTTATCCATTTGTCTGTTTGTCTATTTGGGCGGGGTGATGTCGTGTGTTCCGGCGGGGATGGTGGTTTTTAGGATCGAGATGGGTGTGATGATACATGAAATATAATTAAATTCCAGTCAATTTGACATTCGGCCATGCGTTTTAAGTTGGGCCGGTCTCGTGTGACGAACTTAAAATTGGTGAATATCGCGTGTATTTTCATTTGAATGGCGATAACTTTTCTATACTATTACTAGGCAATACCCCCACAAAAGTATACATTTTCTTGATTAAAATTGTCTTAGGAGTTCAAAAATGCACTTAAAATTAACATAGGATGAACCCCTAGAAGGTTATGAATTTGAAAAGGTCAACAATTTATGAAAAAAATCTGCTGAGAAAAAAAAAATATGAAAAAATTCTGCATACCCTACAAGGTTAATTATTGCAGATTTGAATTCCTGACAGTTAAAGCTTTCCAAGCATATATAACTTTCTATATCTAGGTAATGTTTACAGTATTTTGCACCGGGCTGGAAAAAATGTCATTTTGCGAAGAAAAAAATCTGACATACGAGGGGCAGTCAATAAATAATGAAAGTGATCATGGTATGGGATGCATGAGTGATTCTATTGAGGGGATAATGTGATCAATACAAAGTATGAACCTTTGTCTTTCAAACAATACACTTTTGGATTTTTAAATGTGAACTATGACGTCATAGCACTGTCTCAAAGTAAGTACACTTGGGACACTGCTAAATCAGTTATTTGGCGGGAAATTTGAATTGTTTTTATGAAACACGTGGTAAGAAGATTGCATAACATGACATCAGAAGCAGGTAAATCCCGATTTTTTTCCCGCATAAATATGATACTAAAGACAATAACCTTAATCCCTGTGTAATTTGGAATGTGAAGTATAAGAGGAAAAAGTAAGGAGAAGCAATTGAATAAAAGGTATACAAATATCAGTATTTCAAATAGCTAATTTTTATTTAAAAATGCCCAGTCAGTGAATCACTAATATGGCGGAAAATCAAACAATTTAGGAAAAATCAAGCAATTAACCAGTTTGGAAGATTCCATCTGAACTTATTCGCATGAAACCTGCAGAAAAAATGCGCATGCGCAGACGGCAGATAATTTTGAAACGGGCCCAAAATGGCTAAAATCATGAAATTTAAAAGCTTACTGTGCCTTCAAATTCTAATCAGAAATAATGAAAAATGTTTAAATCAATGTGTAAATATATTGTGATAGTCAAAATGAAGATATACAGGAATGTATCAATCAAAGATGGCTGCCACAACCTCTCTTATTACTGTTATCTTTAGAGCTACTAGATATGTATTGTGTAAGTAATCGTCATATAATTTCAATGGTTTGAGGACATTTTATGAACAGCTCCTTTTGAAATCCCCACTATTATTGCTTTACATCCCACAACAATTTATTAAATTATAATCCCTCTATTGTTCTTTATCCTTTGTTGTTTTCTAAGGTATATTATTGTGGATTTTGCTAAATAAAAGCGTATTTGAGATGGTCCCTTCTTGTTCGTATTAAGGCATTCAGATCTAAAAAAGAGTGTCAAACAGAGATAAGTGTGTATTCTAACTATGTGCCAAGTGTTATCTGTTTTTATGCTTGCACTGCCGAGATATACGCAAATGTATCAATCAACCCATATTCAACATATTACATATCCAGCCAAATAATTGGCAGATTTCAGTCAGTGTCTGAAACCTATTGTGTTTATGTTAATGACGTTACATAACCAAAGGATATCTAACAATCCAAAAGTGTATTGTTTGAAAGACAAAGGTTCATACTTTGTATTGATCACATTATCCCCTCAATAGAATCACTCATGCATCCCATACCATGATCACTTTGCCTAACCGTATGTGCTGGTAAAAGACGCTGCGTCGGTACATATCCATCCAGTCATACACATGTAGTTCTTCAATGCATTGCGGGTCTGTAATTCTTTATTAATTAAGGTGATTACCCATTATTAAACATCTAAATTATTCAAATCAGTTTATTTACCAGAGTTTATGTACTTAGATGCAACAATTTCATTCCATAAACATGATTTAACTCAATTGCACTGAACTGTACTGTAGATGCCAAATTTGCTGCGCCGGACTCTCCTGCGCCGGACTCTCCTCCACCCCTGATGTTGGTTAATTAGCCATTAATTAACAAAAAATGACAACATTTTAACACATGCTAATACTTTTATCTTCTTGCCCTGCATAAGAGCTTTATTTTGATACCAAATTTAGCTATGTAGGTGGTATCTTTATACAAGAAATTGAATAGACAATGTCATTTTTGATGTGCCGATGTCACAACTCCACCTTTTTGCAGGCCCAGTTCAAAACGCATGGCCATTCAGCAAAGTAGGACACTAATTGGAGGATTATAATTATATATAATTTGTCTTGCTATGGGGTTATTATACAGTATACACATAATCTTTAAACAATTCAATTACAACATTTATAGATTTCATTTCGAATGAGTGAAGTCTGAATTTCATTATTGGTCATTTAATTTTTCAGCCTACTTTATTCATTATTAATATTAAAAGATGTTTAACCGTCATCGTAAAAATATACAATGATAGCTATTCCGACTCGGGATTGTTTTAATTGACCTTTAGACGCAAAAAGGGCAACCTTTTCTTTAAAAAAAAAAATCCAAACAAAATAAATGTCACGGCGCGGCACTTATGGCCGAAAAAATCCAACTGTTAGATAGCAAGTAAATATAACGATATCGACAGTAGAAACAAAGTGAATAATATATTCATGGTGTCAGCAGTACTGTAGATAACAAGTGAATATATTCATGGTGTCCGCAGTACTGTAGATAACAAGTGAATATATTCATGG
The DNA here is from genome assembly GCA_035610835.1 of Ophiura sarsii. Lineage (NCBI taxonomy): Eukaryota > Metazoa > Echinodermata > Ophiuroidea > Amphilepidida > Ophiuridae > Ophiura > Ophiura sarsii. The sequence goes on along the minus strand of CM069441.1, from coordinate 65,054,342 downwards.
TGTCAGCAGTACTGTTCCCTGGAAAGATCACATAATATACCTTTAATATAACGCTATCAGCAGCAAGTAAATATAATGATAAAGACAGCAGATAAAAAGCGAATATAACGCTGTGACGAGGTTACGGGAATGTTAAAGGTATCGATATACTAATGAGCAAATAACGTAAAGATAAATCAGCAACATAGCCCAAATCCAAAAATGTCATACAATTCCGACATCGACTTCATGCCAAATAAGCAAAATAACGGCTCTTCCGGGTTTAGATTTGCCGCGAAAGTCCGCGTGTAAAACCAAGCATAACTTCCGAATTCAGCACCTAATTTCGATGATCACTATCGAAACAAAGAAAATCATGACATTTTATATGATAAACGGTGAATGTTGGTAAACTGTTTCAGATAGTAGTTATAGTATAATTATGCCTAAGTATAACTTTGATGCAAAAAACTGATTTCCAGGATAATTGAGAGCGCACTCCCATACGTATCTCTCAATGCCCCTTTAATTGACAATCCTTGAGATCACAACGAACGAAATAGAGTGTCTAGAATTGTTTCAAAAACTAGGGTTATTCGTTACATTTAATTTCAGAATTGCATTCTTTTACAGAATACAATCAACTTTTGGGCGAGAATCCTATGATAAAGTGAATAATAACAGATATTTAAGGAATTTTAAGCCTACGGTGTAGCGGTATAGTGGTATGGTCAACTATAATATTAATTCGTTTAGTTTCACAATAATTAGCGTCGCTCTTAATAGGGCATGTTTAACACAAAACGCGCTAAAAATAGTCCTTGTAAATTTAAGTTGTCATAATGCCATACACATCCGGAGAATGGGGGCGGGGCACTATAGAGCTGGGGGCGGGGGCACAAAAGGCTTTGTTTCTGCCCTCGGAAGCTACGCCACTGAGTTAAACTCCCACGAATCTGAACTGTCATTTTCAAGAGTGATCTTGAGGTCAAATTAAAGTCTTTTCTGGAGATTAAGGTCTTGAATTATTCCTATAGGATCTGTCTTGCTAATTTGAAACCAGTATCATTTATATTGCAGAAAAGAGTTCAATAAATCTAACCATATGATCATGAAATTGACCATTTTGGAGAAAATTATAAAAAAACACATTTTTGACCCATTTTAGGTTTGGAAAAGATAAATAAAAATGTATTTTGTCAAATGTTGTCACACTAGTTTCATTTATCCTAATAAAATTCCCTATGAAGCTTTTTTGTTTTGTTTGAATATCTTATTTATTTTTTGAATTATAGACCAAAAAGTGGCAACCATGTGATTTTTTTTAAACCTCCAAAATCAGCATTTTTGGTGAAATTTGATACCAAAAATGGATTCTCCGACTCATTTCCTTTCTATAACTGTATACTTTTATGTACATCATAGTTCAAAAGTTACAGAGCTTGATAAATTTCATGTTGTGAAGGTTAACATCAGCCACCTTAAGGTATTTTTTTGATTTTTATAAATTCATTTAAAATCCTTTCATATTGATGTTTAACTATTAAATACAGATTTTAAAAGGTTAAAATTACAAACATGCATACTTGCATACCGTTATAAGCTATATCATAGTTATATCTCTTATAGTTTTAATGTCATTTCATGCTCAAAACCAAATCTCAAAGCTTTTTGACGTCAAATTGGTATTGAAGTGAGCATACCACCTGGTTAAGAAATAGCTGAGAGTCTGAGTATAATCGTGGAACATTCACGGGGATGGATGGTATTAAGTGGCCTGACTGTAAGATGTATTTTAGCATGTATAGGTTGTTAAAATGTTTAGCATGTACGCCAAATATGTTGAAAACCAAAACGCTTTTTATAATATTAGATGCTTTTAAATCATAATATTATGTGTTGCGCAGTTAAAGGTGAGTACCCACTAGATGAGTTCGCCACAGACGAACTGGCTCTAGCTACATCCGTTCATTATTTTGATGACAAACAGTACAGATATGGTAACATTGTCCAGGCGAACTGAGTGTGGTATGTCTAGCAACCAAAGGTGGGTTCACACCTTTAAATATTGAGTGCGTGTTGATATATGATAAACATTAATAACTACCATAGTGTGGCGATGAGTATGAGCGTAGCTCCACAAAGTGGATATAGCGCCCCCTGGGTTGACTTGAGTGATGTCCATAGTGCTGGACTTCATCATCATCATCATCATCTACCTAAACACTCTTAGAAAAAAGGGTGCTTCAGGGGTTCTTGGCTGTCCCGTATATGGAACCCTCAGGGTTAAAGGTTCTTTTAGTTTAAAGAACCCCCAAAACTTCTGTAGAGAACCTTTAGAGGTTCTAAAGACGCATTTTTTTGTTCTTTTTGAACCTTTAAAGGTTCTTTGTGGAACCTATAAAGGTTCTAAAAAGGGTTCCATATACGGGACAGCCAAGAACCTCTGAAGCACCCTTTTTTCCAAGAGTGTACTGTGCATAAACCTCAATATTGAGTATACTCGCACAATGTATCCCTGGAACCTAGGAATACAAACATGAGCGTACAGACACAGACCGGGACGATCCCCTACTCTTTACGAAGGAGTCTGTGACCTTTTAACGTGCTCGGGGATAGCTCTTCCGATACACGGGACCAACATTTCTACGTACCTTCCGAAGCACGATGCGCCATGAACATGCCAACTTCAGTCTGCACGGTCTGAAGGAGGCATGGGGACGAGGCTGTGTTGGTGTATCGTTTATCGTCTTTCAGAGGTCGTTGTTAGCAAAACACGGTTCCGTGTCTGAATTCGACGCAAGACGATATTATTAATAAAGATAATATTAAAAATAAAGTGAGTTATAAAACTTATAGGGCCGTATTCTCGTACGTAGTTAAACAAGGTTCTAAGCTGACGTGCGGATCGTGTAGTCTTTAAAAGTACCGTGCATTTAAGGCATTCAGTCGATATCTATTTTAACCCATTTAAGGCCACAATGAAATAAATACCTGTATACAATCAATGCAGGACCACTCTGGGAACGAAATTTGCAGAGTTTAAAATCGTGTTTTTTTAAACACGTCGTTTGAAGGATAAACTCACGCGTTAAAAACGGTTTTAATTAAAGGCATATTATGTGATCTTTTCCAGAGAGCGCCCTCTATTCATTTTTTTTTTTAGAAAGTAGATTTTCTTGCAGATTTACATTTCCGATCATAAATCATACATACATTCCAAGTTATTTTGTTTTCGATGTTGAGGGCGTTCCCTGGAAAGATCACATAATATACCTTTAAGCTGTAAAAAGCTATGTATAAACACGTGAAACTCCTTTATCATTGTATCTTCATATCAAGAGTATAAACAGTTATCATCTACAAGAAAAGTTAAACTTTGCCATAAGAACTGTGATAAATATGAACAGAAACTAGAACAAGTAGAAGATGACCACGATTGTGAAAATGTAGCCTATGGATTTTAAAATACAACTGAATAGATTTGAAAGAGAGATATTCTATCTGCTAGTAGGAGTCTAGTGGGACATAAGGAATACCTAGAGACAAATATAGTGCGAGGAAAATAAAGATGTCATACTGGGACTAACCTGGGAATTATTGATACACTAAAGCTACAAATACCAGATCATACAACGATAGCCTAACGTATTCATGCCACTTTCATCAAGGACAAAATACATATAATGCAATGGTAGCAACAAAATAGATAATTATGTACCAGGAAAAGCCGTTCGTCAATTATGTCAATGCACTTTAAATTATTGTTTTATACTGTAGCTAATTAGACCGCCTTCTTAAAGGGACACTGAGAGAAGCGTATTGGAGTTAGCCCTCTTTTCCTGGAAATTTATTTGCACCTACGTAATACTTATGATGCATAATTATAATAACTACCATCTGAAACCGTTTACCTTGCTGTCTATCGTGTAACATTTCACGATCACAATGTTCATATCGAAATTATCAATACCACTCGCTACATAAACTGCTCTATCTAGCGCCATCATTCAACCCTTTCATCTTATCTATTGAAACAATTCATTTGTCCAAATTTCATTTTTCTCGGTAATCTCTCCTACCTTCAGTGCACAGGTTGAAATAAAGCTGTTCAAATTACATTTTTAACAGCATAAGTTTACATTTGTATCTGCACATGATTAAGCGGAATTTACATATTTCTAATGCGTTAACACCTCACTTCACATAAATGCTACATATTCATGATATTAAAGATTCTAAAACGTCTAAACCTTGATGCAACCCCGTAATAAAAGATTCCATCGAATGCTCAGTTCAAGCTTGAAGATCGGCAAGTGTTTCGTAATTTTGGAAACAACTGAAATACTTCATCCCATGTAAGAGGCCGGGGGGGGGGGGGGGGGGGGGCGGTAACTTTGCAGAGTAGAGACAGCGGAGTGGTGCGATATCGAGACATTCTCTTTGGCCAAGCTGATCCATTCTATTTGTAATGGTAATTTATGGGAGTAAGTCATCATTGACAAGAGATTCATCCAGTTTGGATCCCCGGGTTTGGATACGTATCTGATTCATAATTAGCTCTCTGATACAAAGTCTTCCAAGTGTCCAACATCTTTTGTAATACTGGCGTTAATTCTGTAAAATACCTCAAGGTCACTTGAGGGCGACATTTGCGTGAGCAATTGATTTTATTGAAAACTTTACTTATAATAGCTGGAATCAATTTCAGGGTTTCCGAAGCCCTTAAAATGGATCCAAGAATAGGTTCAACTATAAAGAATTTAAAAAAATCCTATATATAGTCAAGGTACTTTCTCAAGGGGTAAGCTTTCATTTTATGTTGACTCCATCGTCTTTAAGATGGCAATCTAAACAACAATAACAAATAGCTTGACGATATTGGTACGTGACTCAATACCCGGCATACCCATCAATACACACACATCAGCACGATTTAGTAACGGTCATTGAAACATGAGGTATACAATTTTATCATCATATCAAATTAAGCACGATTCCTTTTATCAATTTACCATGTTTGAGACGCCTTATATCTATTCTGAGTGCAATTGTTTTACCTGTATCCGTCTCTTCCGCTATTAACATTAAGATTGACAATCAATTTGCAAAAGTAAAAATATGCATGTATCATGTGTATTTTACTACGTTATATAACTTTTTTCTTTTTTTCTTTGTGTTTATTATCTCTTCACATAGTATATAATACATAATTATTATTTTTATTATTAATATCATACATACATTTTCACTTCTTCATAATTTTCAATTATCATACAAACATTTTCACTTCTTCATAATTTTCAATATTCTCACAACATTTTCACATAATTTTCATATTATATACATGATTTTCAATATTTTCACATAATATTACGTGTTTCAATATTTTCATATTACTACTGGCTTACGTACTTCCGTGTTAAAACAGACTTGTGAGTTCATCACGCTTTAATATCCTCAAATCCATGTATATCGATATAATTTCTACGACGTACATTTTGTCCCCAAATGCTTATCGATGCCTAAAGTTATTAATTTTGTTTATTGTAAAAATCCCTTATCTTTGACATATTGTATCCTTTCATTAGAATTTTAGATCATGAAAATCGGACATGTTAAACTGAAGATACCTCCAATGTGTAAGACATGGGGACTTCACCTTTTCGACACGGTGTAAGTAATGTGTATGTTATGAAATGAAACACAAATAATCTCTTGTCTACTAATCTAATCTTTAGTTCCTTTATATTTTAACTTTTATTAGTTATGGCTGTTCAAATCACTAATCATTCTTAATTTTAATTCAATTTGAAGGGTTCAAGAAGTTCGTCACACTTGAGTGACCTCAACCCCATGCTTTGTTTCTATTTGACAAGGGTTTGTTATAATAGGGACCTTTGAATTGAATAGCTAATAAAGTGGGTGCTGGGTGAATTAGCAGTGTTTTATGTTTCATTTTCATATTGGGGGATGGATTTGTTTCTTAAAAATGGGATACTCATTTACCTTTAATCACAGAATAATTGCGACTGTACCAAATGAACGCAAATTCGGGTTAGAGGTTGGCAATGTTGATGCTATCAAAAAATGATTTAATACGGAGCTAATTCACAAATTCATGTGTTTTTGCTTAAATGGTCAGAGATTAACTTGAACAAAATGGCACAAACTGGCAACGGCATTTGGGGATGGCTGCATGGACCATCCATTATCAAAATCATCGAGGATGTATCCCAAAATCCCCCTACCAAACCAACAACTTCAGTAGAGTAGGGGTATATGTTTTGCCTCTTTCTAATATACTTTGTAGAAAGACATTTTTCTCTTTACATAAAGCATGACATCATTAACTCAATCATTCTACTTCAGAATCCTTGCTACTGCTCCTATTTTGGGGTCGGGAATTCAAAGTTGTACTGAAAGGCTTATGAGACTCAGACTTTTAAAAGAATAAATAAAGGGTATACATGTCACCAAAATATTGCTAGAGGCTGTTAGTGTTAAGCGTTGTTACCGCATGTAAGATCAATGCATGGTCATCAGGAATTACGCTGGGGATCATGGGGCCGTATTCTTCGTACGCAGTTAAACACGGTTTTAAGCTAAACACGCGTCTAACTTTGACTTTAGACACAGCGTTTAACTAAACGCGATTCTCGTACATTTGTTTTACTTAAACACGCGTCTAACTCACTGAAAAGTGTCTAACTTTAAACATGGGTATGGGGGTAGTTTAAGGCGCGTTTAACTAAACAAATACACGAACTGTATGCCTTGAATGATTACTCAACCGTGCCCGCTGTAAGCTGCCGAGCATATTGTGTAGTATTAAAAATACACGTGCGTTTGAGGTATTCAGTCGATATCTATTGTAACCTATCAGGGCCACAACAACAATAAATACCTGTATACATACTATACACTCTTAGAAGGTCAGGATCAAATATGAGACGAAAAGGATCAATTTTGATCCAGAAGCGGTATCACATATGAGCTTACCCTTTCCGGATCAAAGTGATCCGACAAGCAGGATCAAAAAGTTTGATCCGAAATGGGATCAAATATTTCTGTCAAATGATACTGAAACGGATCAAAATAATGATCCTTAATCGGATGTACCTGTAGCTTATGATCCTACTCCAGGATCAAACTGAATCAAAGAAAAAGTGAAAACATAGGGGGTCATCGGGTGACAGATTGTAAAAACAAGCATGCATGCAAGGGTCTTTCGGTGACACCGGGCCAAAAAAGGGGGGTATTTTTGATGGAGCCTGGTGTGAAACCTAATATTGATTGAGTGCCCCCACCCCCGGGTGCACACTGCAGACTATATATCGAGTGCAGTAAGCTTACTACATCGTGTAGGCCTAGTACATCGCAGTGATCGTGACATTTTGTGAGGAGCATTTTGACCGAAAATCGTACTGATGGCACTGGTCAGGTACAAGAAATTTGTTCACAAGAATAGAGCATGTTCAAACATAAAAAATAAAACTACTTTACCGACAAAATCATGTAACATTTTACAGATTAGACTGGATAACTTACCGCGGTATTTCACCCTTGTTTCAACTGTGGCGACCGAATTCAAAAGATCGTCTGTTTGTCGTCTATCGGTTTGCGAAAGAGTGACGTCAGTCACTCATTGACCAATGAACTGTTTCATCGACTTGATCCGGAAATCAGATCAAAGTTGATCAAGGTGAATTTGATCCGTTTGTTGATATCTATCTGGAAACGGATCAAAACGATCCGAAAACGGATCAAAACGATCCGAAAATGATCCTTAAAGGATCAAAACAAAGTGAGCCGGAAATCTACTCATGTATTTGATCCTGACCTTCTAAGAGTGTACAGTAACGCACAACGACCCTGGGAACGAGATTCGCCGAGTTTAAAACCGTGTTTAGTTAAACACGTTGTTTAAAAGATAAACGCGCGTTTTAGTTAAACACGCGTTTAGTTAGACACGATTTTAAGCTAAAACCGTGTTTAGTACGAGAATACGGCCCTTTGACTTTAGACACAGCGTTTAACTAAACGCGATTCTCGTACATTTGTTTTACTTAAACACGCGTCTAACTCGCCGAAATGTGTCTAACTTTAAACATGGGTACGGGGTATGCGCGTTTAACTAAACTTGCGCATCAACTGTATGCCTTGAATGATCACTCAACCGTGCCCGGTGCAAGCTGACGTGCGGATCGTGTAGTCTTTAAAAGTACGTGTATTTAAGGTATTCGGTCGATATCTATTGTAACCAATTAGGGCAACAATGACTAAAATACCTGTATACAATTAACGCAGGACCACTCTGGGAACGAGAGTTTAAAATCGTGTTTTGTTAAACACGTCGTTAAAAGGATAAACTCACGTTTAAGTTAGACACGCGTTTAGTTAAACACGGTTTTAAGCTAAAACCGTGTTTAGTACGAGAATACGGCCCATGTTTATGTTGCGGTAAAGGTTTCATATTTTTTATATTTTGTATATTATGAATGCGTATGTGTTGTTTCGAGACAAATTAGGAAAATCAATGTACTCGCGCAGATGTTGATGTGTGAATAATGATACGTGCTATTGTGAGTATATCAACATTTTCGCAAGTGAATTGATCATATACACATGTATATTAACCTAATTCATATTCATTGGGTCTGTACAAATGAAAAGCCCCAATTATGTGCACACTAATAATCCCTTTCAGTAACAAATAAAAACATGTTAGAAAGTTTGCTAACAAAAATCGGCGAACCAGTACTGCCTAAACAACAAATCAAAATAAATGGCGTGGTGTGTACGCCACGCACGCGGAGTGCAATAAGGCATTTTCAATGCACTCCATGTTTTTTAGTTTCCTGCTTTCTGATTGGTTCGAAACTACTAAGAAGAGTGTATAATAATTGGCATGTTCAGTGTAAGGAAAGTCGTATTTTCACCTGAGATCTAAATTGTAACATTATAAAACCACTGGATGAAGTTTTTAAACTCGATACCACGTATAATATTCTGAATCAGGTGGAAATGGCTATAGGAGAATCGTAACTAGGGTAACTGATTTGGTCGGATGAGCGCCCTCAATGTTGAAGCTTCATCTTGATGCATTACGTCCACAATAATGAACTACATTTATGCTTATGCCTATCAACTATAAGATCTATTAATTTATATTTACTCAAAAATTCATACTGTAATCGACACATCTCTCTCAATAATGAAACAAAGATTAAGCTGCAATATTTTCTGAGTGTTCTAGAATGAACTGAATTTGACATATCTTCCGAATGAACGTTGTAAAATTATACGGTATCAAGGTTCCAGTAAGAATTTACTTGGGAATAATACGCATTTGTTACCGTTTCTGCGCGTCACATCCCTCGGAAAAGATCCCAATTAACTGGTTGAATTAGCATATCCGTATAAGATATATGGCAATGACTCGTTCATCCCAAGCTGTTTGGTTTGGACTCGTCTAGGTAAAAGAATCATAATCGAAAAGGATATTCCGAGTCACTTGTAACTGATTTGTATATGAAAGGCATGAGTATCGATATTATTACCGTAGTTTTTAGTTCTTATTTTGTCTTGGAAAACACAGTAAAATATATAATCAAGCAAGGTAAATTTTGTTTTTGTGGTATCTCATTTTCCCCCACCCTGTATTATTTCAGACTTCCACCCTGTATTATTTCAGACTTCCCTAGGAAACGTTTATAAAATTGTAATTTGTAAAAAGATATACTAATTACGTCATGGAGCTTTAGATATACATCTATGACCCGTTTATATAATTATGTTTCTATCTGTAGTTAAAGGTAGATGACCCGATCATATTCCGATTTTCAACTTGAAGTTTTCTATTCTACATGAAAGGTCATCCTTAAAAAAGTCGTGTTCCAAAGTTTGAGTTGCATAGCTCTAATGGTTCTTATTTTAGACGCACAAGATGCCGTGAACTGTACCCATTGAGTTGTACACAAACTATATCGGTGGTATACCACCATTCGCGGTAATTCGACGTTATTTCATCGATTTCTCCGTAATTATACCGATCTAGGCCGTCAAATTTCAGTATGATGATGAGAAAAATACGAGCTTTCATATGATATGAAAATCTCCGTATGTTTGAAATAATTCTGTGTTACGAAAATGTGATCGGGTCATCTACCTTTAAATACGTACACGCATTATACTCCAAAGGTGACATGGCACATTAGTGTAGGGGATGAACTCTGTCCCAGTGATGATGGACTCGAGATTATCTCCTATCAAAGTGCTGGGCAGGTGCAGCAGTTGAATGATGTGATACCATGGATACCTTGAATCTTTGTAATGTCGCTCAACCTTGGTGTCACCTTTAAGCCTAATCTACCATGTTGACACCCTGCAAAAAGGGGGAACAGTTCATCAAAGAAGAGCATTATGACACATTTCCATCTGTCTGATTGGATCACCCCAGTATAGAAGCTAACAGTAACATTGTAAGGTATAACGCAAATGTGTGTTAATCTCATCCGCTGTAATAACGAAATGGGTTGCTTCAAATGACATACGGTACTTCACGGATCAAAGGGGTGTTTTTACGAATGAAGACCAAAAGGCACATTGAAGAAGACTAATATTTATGAATCTTAATATTTTAGATTTTGTCCAATGATTCTTTTAGTTAAGCCCTTAAGAAAAAGAGATGTAGGCGTACGCCTTTTTATGAAGTCTTATTTTATGTGTAAATATCTCATTGTACAGATCGACAAATTAATGGCTGTTCGCAAATTGTCATACTGCTCTTTTTATGTAAAGGATTGTTTTTAATGGAGAGTTCCATTGTTGATATATTTTTCACAAAGTCTTTCACTTTCAATTTGGCTTCAGTGCCCGTATCGATGGAACACTCAAATACTACCGTTCAGGTTGTTAGTGAAACATAACCCACAAAAAACAACGTTTAATTATCTGTGGTTATTGGGCAGCATTCCAAAATTTCACACTATCAATCCTGATAGTCCGTTACAGTAACAACTGTAAAAAACGTAACTATTCCACGGTTTTACTGTGTCTATGTTATAACATGTACCATGTGTTAAAGTCCGCTAAAGTTGTTACTGTGCCTGTGTTATAGATTAGCTTTATTCCGTTTTAGCGTCCAAAACGGAATAAACCGCAATAACACCGACAAAATAGTTTAAAATGTAGGATATCCAATATTTACTGTTTAAGAATGTAGAATATCCGATATCCAGCCTTGTACTTACCTCCCCGTCCATCCACTCCTGAGTTTTTTGACATATAATTGTTAATGAATATCGTTTCAGAGGTGTTTTTAATTAAAATGAGATATTACCGTAACACAGGCACAGTAATAACTGTAGCAGACTGTAACACATGTTACATGTTATTACATAGACAAAGTAAAACTGTAGTGGAATGGTTATGTTTTCTACAGTAGTTGCTGTAACGGACTATCAGGATTGGGTGCCGACCTTTTATCATAACTGTTATTGCTAACGTTATATATACACCTAGCACATAAAGTCCCTGACCAGGTGCTTTGAGGTTGGCTAATTCAAAATATATAATCGGTACCAAAATTCTGAGATACACATTAAATGAGCAAATTTCTTCTCCGCAGTTTGATACCTCATTCAACAAAATCGAATGAATACTTTTCAAGTTATGGCGATATCAATGACTGCGCATAACAACAGCAAAGTTGCACTAGGTATAGGAAATCATTGATTTGTGTGTCAGTTTATGACAGTAATCACACACAATTCAATGAATACCTGGTGCAACTTTGCTGTTGTTATGCGCGGTCATTGAAATCGCCATAACTTTAAAAGTATCCATTCGATTTTGTTGAATGAGGTATCAAACTGCGGAGAAGAAATTTCCTCATTCAATGTATATCTCAGATTCTTGGTACCGATTATATATTTTGAATTAGCCAACTTCAAAGCACCTGGTCAGGGACTTTATGTGCTAGGTGTATATTCAGATTGATATTCAATTCTGTAGTCAAGGCTATATACATATGTTCACTTTGTCTGGAGAAAAATACAAGTTAAACAAATAAATAGAAAATATTTATACGTTTCGTATTTCCAAACAATGCCAAAGTAAATTGCTTGGACAATTTCCAGTGGCAAATGACATTTATGAGTTAGACGAATGTTATTTGATGATCAAACAATGGACATCGACGCTATTGCAAGTCCAAACATTAGTTTAGCTTTATAAAAACGTTATATTAAAGTATTGAAAACAACAATATTATCGGACGTCATATGGTTTATATAATACAATCAAGGACAGGACTATTTCGCTTAAAAACGTATATTTTTTGTGCACATTTATTATAATTGCCTCACACAAACCTACCACTCTAAACCATGAATCCACAAAAGTAACCCAGACAACATTTCGCAACAACTATGCATTGAAATGGTTTAAATTTAAATATTGATACTATAAAAATAGGAAATGAATTCAATACATCCGACGTCTACAGCGCGCGAAAACACAACAACAAAATCCCAACACACAAAAACACACCCATATCAAAATTACTCCCGAATTCTATAACCCTTACAGCCATGAACACCATGAATGAAATCCCATTTAAAAACTATGCTGACAGCACGTGTCGCGTCAGTCTATCTCGCCGGGCGCTGACGGCAGGTGATAAATGCGCACGGAATTGTTCATTGCGGGCGCGTGACCCCCTAGCCGAGTGGGCTAAGGCAAGGTCATCCATGCTGGAGGACCCGGGATCGAATCCCGTATCGGCAAGTCCGGTTTTCCCAGCTAAATTTCGCCGATTTCCAGGTTATCAAATTCGATGAGCATTTTTTGTTGTTGAAAAACTAAGTTTTCGAATCGATAAACCAGGTTTATCGATTCGAAAACCAGGTTTAAAAAAAACCCAACTTGCTTATCGAATTCGATAAACCTGGTTTCTCGAATCGATCAACCAGGTTTATCGGCTGATAAACCTGGTTTTTCGATCGTTAAACCAGGTTTTTCAAAAACCTTGCTTATCGAAAACGATAAACCTGATTTTTCGAATCGATAAACCAGGTTTATCGGTCGAAGTTTTGAACTTCGTCATCAAACATCGGAACTATAATTTTATATAATATGAAGCTACGAAATGGTCTGGCGACAGGCAGCTGAGTGAGGCGGTAATCAGGTACAAGGAGATCGAACCATCGAAACTATCGTCTCCAACTGAAACTGGCCACGTAGAATAGTCCAGTAAACTCAAAACTCCAATCGAGTACTTTTAAAGGTACAAATAATCCAAGATCCAATGGAAAAAAGCAAATCTGAGTAAGCATAAGTAGAGCAAGCGGGTTATTTCGGGGATTCCCTAATACAACACAGGGCCATGCAGGTGATGAATATTTATGAGGTACAACGTCATCAAATTGATCCAAAAAACCCACCTGGTTTATCGAAAACCTTGCTTACATGTATATCGAATTCGAAAAACCTGACCTCGTTTTTCGATTCGAAAACCAGGTTTATCGGCGAAAAACCAGGTTTATCGGCGAAAAACCAGGTTTATCGGCGAAAATACAGGTTTATCGGCGAAAAACCAGGTTTATCGGCGAAAAACCAGGTTTATTGGCGGAAAACCAGGTTTATCGTCGAAAAACCAGGTTTATCTCTTTCATTGTGCAAAATACCTGCCATACACGTGTCGCCTCAGTCTATCTCGCCGGGCGCTGACGGCGGGTGATAAATGAGCACGGAATTGTTAATTGCGGGCGCGTGACCCCCTGACTGAGTGGACTAAGACACCGTCATCCATTTTTTTTCAACATTTCCATCCCAAAAGTGTTAGGGTTAAGGTGGTTTCGACCACATTGAGTTAACGAAGGAATGCTCTTGAACATTTTCAACAGTGCTGACCACGAATCTATATACCAAATGGTGTCACCTACTTAGATTTTGAGCTATAGGCCTATATATCCGTTTCAAAAACGGTACTTTTTAAAGAAATTAGTACACAGTTCAATGAGGAAAATCAGCCTTTAAATTAGATAGTAAACATCTCTACTGCATGGGGCCATTATCAGACATTGATTACAATGCCGTCAACATGATCAATGAGGTTCAGAGAGGGAATTACTCAAAGAATCCAAAAATATCTTGTCAAGCGAGGTTTTCAGACACCATGAATAACCAAGATGTTTTTTGTTCTTTCGAGAACGATAGATAAAAAAGTGTTCATGAAAAATGCAAATAAATAAATATAGATATATCTATTTTAAAGATTATTTTCTATTTTGAATTCTACTGGTTATAAGGTCGAAGTTCTTTGGCTTTTCCGACTTTTACTTTAATTAAACTATAAGCTGTGCTATTTCTCTTATAAAATATACCAGGTGTAACGCAATGATATTATCTTCTGGTGGTAACTCCGAACCGAATTAAACATTAAATCTTAATTTAAAAGGTGAAAAGCCTACTACGTTGATAGGTACATTAAGATGATTAAAGTGCTTTTCTACTACTATAATAAAGCTTGATCTTAATTCATATGCAGTACATTAAAATGCTTGAAATGCTTGGCGACGGATACTCTGAATGAAATTATAAGAGAAATGGAATGATACCCAATCGTAGAAGCGTGTGCATAGCTGCTCTCAAGAAAGCATGTTATGTATAATCTATCTCAGGGTATGCATGGGGCGATATTTCATTTCTTTATAGATTCGTTTGGATGGCATCAAATAACATTATCATGTTAAATTAGAATAAAAAGTAATGAAATCATGTTAAAAAATACCACTGCTATAATTCACCGAGCCAGCCTTCACCCTCATCAAATAGCTTACGCCTCCACTGCGGGCAAATTATTTCGTGTGTTCTGTAAAAGGTCAAGAAAATGTTTTGGAATACAAGATACAACAAACTATGATGAATCCATCCCGTGACATGGGAATTGTTGAACACCTTGAAAAGATTTAAAATGTTCAATAACGGAGCTTCACGAGATGTCTGTTGAAAAACTAACACCTAATATACATCAAAAAGAACAGATAGACGGCACAAACCCCTACCAAAACCACAACACGAAACAGGTTTAAGTGTAAATAGACATAAATGACTAAAATCTCTATTTTACTGAACTTGGTATACATTTACCCATACCATACCAAGGGTTAATTTAAATACTCATTGTTCGATAGTCATCTGGAAATAACTTCAATATGTGCATATTTCCCGCAACTGGCATATAAACGAAGCAATGTGTGTTATCTTGCTTTTAGCAACAGAAACGATATCTGCGATTTGACTGTAATTGTTTTTAATTACGATTTGACGAGATGAACCAGAGTCCAGGCGCGTAGCCAGCATTGCCATTCCGGGGGGGGGGGGGGGGGGGGGGGGGGGTGGCAAACATCAATATCATCCCTATTTTTAAGCATTTTCGTAAAAGGTTGCCCACATTTTTTTTCTAGTCACTTACCTCGTGAATTTCACGTAAGTGGGAGGGGGGTGAGGTCAAAAAAATCGCACAGTCCAACAAAAAAAAATCGCACAGTAAATTTACTACATGAACAATTTCTCGTCCCCATTTCTCTTCTCTTTTCCCTCTCCTTCCCCTTTCCCTTCTCTTTCTCCCTCTCCTTCCCCTTTCCCTTCTCTTTCTCCCTCTCCTCCCCCCTTCTTTCTCTCTTTTCTCCCCTTCTTCTCGTCCCCATTTTTCCGCTTCGCCGTCCCCATTTTAGGTGTCCGGGGGGGGGGGGGGCAGTCTGCCCCCGGCCCCCCCCCCCCATCCCCCCCCCACTGGCTACGCTACTGGCAGAGTCCTCTTGAACAATTCCAAGTAGAATGACAGTGTCTAGCAATCGTGGAAATAATGCTGGTTAATAACAGGACAACACACCAGCAGCTTGATATGTTTCCTATTATAAAAGCCTCCAATTAATCTTGTTTTCTAACATTCTCTTTCCATCCTTACGTGCATGGCTGTACTGATCCACACTATTGAAACGGAACCGGGGGTGTATGTCCCCCAGTTTGGGATAGGAACCTCCTTATTAGGACACTATCCACTTGAACCATAGGAGTATTCTCTTAACATCATTTTTGGTAGCGTGTCTTAGGAGATGTCAGAATGCCTTCTAGATTCAGTTTAATCAGCTTAGATCTTAAGAGTACAACAACAAGAATGGAGACAAATAAACAGTATTGACACAAGTTTTAAATGTAAATTAATATTCCATACCCGTCTAATGGGTTTCTCTTTTGAGCATCATATTACAATTCTCATTTCATCAATATTATTGGTAATCACAAAATTATTAAAACAATTACATAAAATCACAATGTATCTTGCACGAAAAATCTAGCTTGTTTCTTTCATTATTTTACGCCATTTGGAACTCATCATTATACAAAAGTTTGTTTACAACAAAACCAATCAGCTGGTTTCGCAGACCAAACGCAGGCACAAAATCATAGTTTGTTTTGACGTAAATAATGCTAGACTGACGTCAAGACTTTATAATTGGCTATTTGCAATGATTTGATCGTGTTAGTGCATGCAGAATGCGGAACGTTCTGTAATTCATTTGCTTCACCAGAATTATCATGAGCGGTTGGTGCACAAAATTACATTGGAAAACGTCATGCTTTATAATACGAAAATGCAATGGTAGTTGAGCATTCTCTGCTTGATTGCTATAGAATCTTATGTCGATCCAAAAGCACAATAACAACCATACTTTCATGGATAGACATGATATCATGTCAATGCCTAAACAGTGGAATCAGTTTCCTAGGCGGAATCTCTCTGATTCATTTAGCCTGTTTTAGCTAGAGCTAGGGCAGCTTTTAGGAAGTGGTATGGTAGCCAACCTTCTCTGGCGCTTCACCCCGCCGGAATGACAAAATTCATCCCAAAATTTACTTTCCAAAACATTTTAAACGCATCTAATCACGCACAAGACTTTAATTATCTCATTGGCCAACTTTAATAATAGAACAAACTTTTAACGCGAGACGCAATTCTAAGCCACGCCCCGAACAGCTGTGCTGATGTTTCTGTTTCTTATCAAAGTGTTGCATGAATTGAGACATTTGTGTAAGCTTGAAAAATGCATCTAAAGTATAAAATATATCACAAATATCACATGAATTTACATCTACACAACATTTGCAACAACTTCAAGTGGTTTACAAAACGATTTGGTGATTTACTGGAAAAATCAGAATACATTAATAATTTAATATCTAGAAACACTCCGTCCGTCGTAGTTGCCGAAAATATGGCGAAAGTTCATCATAGAATATAAATTTATTGGAAGAAACTTTCCTTACAAATCACATTTACACAAAATACACATAATGTGAACATTACAAGACAATGACAGCTATACTGACTATTTTACACAACTAGGGATGGCTATGTGAATATCAAAAGGTGAGATTTGAGGCCTAAACGGACACGATATAAACAGTAAACAATTTCAATAACATGCGCCGAAAATACAGAATTCGTTCGTCCGTCCGCTAATCTCGGAGCATTTTCTTGACTCATAACAGCAAAAGTATTCCATCAAATGATTCTAAACATCACATTTATATGTAAAAACGTGTTCTCGACGATCGACTAATGTTTCAACACTAACTCTCAAAATAACTCATATTTTTAATAAGCTTATTTTTGCCTATGCGGATCACTGTATAAATGAATAGGCCTGACTGTACAGAACGAAACGGTATTCCGTTTCATTACCCCCTTCCTAGCCAATTTCGTTCTCGAAATTAGTGATGACTTGACTTATACATTTCAATTATGAGAAAATAGCATGTCTCAATTGGTAATCAAAATAATTTTAATGTTTTATTATTCAGCTTTATTCACTGTAAACTTTATCTCACAGCATAACCATAGAGCAATATCAAACAGGTGAGAACAGTTTCAGTGAAACAAACTAAACGATCCACATTATCAACATAAACATTATACAACAATTATTATAGCACTCAGAAGGTTAATGCATTTTAAACGAGACTTTCCAATACAAATCAACTATATCAGACATTTTGGAATAATTATTATTTTGAAAGCCTAAAATATAATACACAATGAAGTTCCGCTTTGTCTTCTTTCATCGGTGAACATCTTGGTAGTAGAATCGTCTAGGTCGCGTCACTCATTTCAACAGGTAAGTCTGATTCAACTTCGAAGTCTCTTCAGTAGTACTGCAATTCTTCATGGTTCCTGTAGTTCCATCAACCAGTGATCTTCTGAGTCTCATCAGTAGTACTACAATCCTTCACTCACAGAAAACTTTTCTGAGTCGAGCGACTCGCTTACGTGAGTAATCATTTTGTCCGTGAGGCGACCCGCTTTCAGAATGTATGCGAGTCATATTACACACTTTAAGCGAGTCAAATGACCCATGTAAGTAGGTATAATTGGTATGAAAGTGGGTCATTGGTAATTGATTGACCCACTTGTGCGAGTCACATTACTCACTGAAAGTACAAATGTCTCAAGTGACCTATTTAAATAGGTCAATTGACCTGCCTACGTGGGTCACATTACTCAGTTAGGTGGGTATTCATTTTTGTCCGTGAGGCGACCCGTTCAACAATCGAGTGAGTCAATGGACACACTTCCAACTCAACGTGAGTCAAATGACTCGGATCTGTTAAACAATTCCAGTGAGTCAATGGACACACTTCAAAGTCAAAGCGAGTCAAATGACTCAGATCTGTTTAACAATTCCAGTGAGTCAATGGACACACTTCAAACTCAAAGTGAGTCTAATGACTCACATCTGTTTAACAATTCCATTGAGTCAATGGACACACTTCAAACTCAAAGTAAGTCAAATGACTCGGATCTGTTTAACAATTCAAGTGAGTCAATCGACACACTTCATACTGAAAGTGAGTCAAATCCATTTAACAATTCAAGCGAGTCAATGGACACACTTTAAAGCGAGTCAAATGACTCGGACAGATAATTCCAAATGATACACACATTACAAAACAATGAGATTTGATGTCAGTGAATTTATTGACTCCATCATTAATATTTTCATACACAAATTCAAATGCCAAAGATGAGTAATGGTACTCTTTAGTATTACATTGGCAGGACTAAGGAAAGGTTTTTGGAATTTTGTGAGTGCTGTAATTATTGAACTATTAATGCATCTAAAAGTATACATTTTTGGATGGAATTTGGGTCAGAGAATCCATTTTTGGCATCGATTTTGACCAAAAATGTTGATTTTTTGAAAAAATCATAAAAAAAATCACTTTTGACCAATTTTTCTTGGGAAAAAGTAAAGACACTCTAACTTAGGGCATGTTCTCACTGCGAATGTGGACTCATACCTAGGTGCGAGTCTGCATGCATAACAGTGATGTTGCGTTCTCATTGTGCGATTAAAATACATCAAAATACCGATGTGGTATCGAGTCCACTTACCCGGATGTTACTTGTTTACAAGTTTAAGCGAGTGCGCCGTGCGTACTTACTGCGTAAATACCACGTGTGCATGGCATTTAGCCGCGTGAAATTGCATTTTGAAGCGCGCGGCGGCGCAGTCTGACGCAGCGCAACATGCTTGTTATTGTGGAACAAGTGGTACGAGTCCACATACGATAAGTAAAACGCGTTCTCACTAGCGATTTTGATACCATGTCCTAGGTGCAAGACTACCTCTTCGAGTAGGTTTCGACCCTACATCGTTGATGTAGGGTCAAACCCCCTTATTGCGCGTTCCTACTAGGCTTGGAAGTAGGTTCGATGTAGCATCGAGTCTACGTCCTGGTATCAAACAGCCACAGTGGGAACGGGTCGGTTTTCTAATTTTTTTCACCTAAACTTTGTTATTGAAATTTTGACCAAAAGTGCCCAAAAGGTTAAATAATGAAAAAACCTACCCCAAGTTTGTGTCTTTACATGCCACTTGGGCATATTTTACTAAAAATGTCAGTAACTGTTTGGTTTTTTTGGGCAATCTGTAAAATAAATAAAAATATTTGGTTAAAAATTGATGCCAAAAATGTTCTTTACAAAAATGTATACTTTTATATTCAAGTAACTCATAGTTCAAAAATTACAGCACTCGAAAAATGCAAAAAGTGACTTCTTGAGTCCCGCCATAAGTAGGTGGTTTATCTTTAACTTTGATATCAATTTTGACAACTTGACCGGATGCGAATCAACACTAGTCATGACAATTATAATAATGATAATAATAAATTTACATACAATAATATTAATCAGAACCTCTAATATAATTTGGGGGAGTAGTTCTGTTATACCCTTCACAGGGGTATTCATAGTGCGTAATTTTTAAGAACGACGCATACTACCGATGTTGGTGTGTAGGGTATAACAGAATTATGCCAATTTGGGTAATGTGGATATGCTAAAACCAAAGCATAAAGATAAATTGGAATGACAAAATGTGTGTAAAATTAGGCAACATATCCACTAAATCAATTTGGAATTAAATATGTCGAAAAGTCATCAGTAGTATTCAATCCAAAAAGATTCAAAATATAATGACTAAAATTTGGAAATAGAACGTATTATACTAATACACACAAGCAAAAATACAGAATAACAGTATAATACAAGTTTAACCCATCATCAACAATTGAATAAATATCGCACATGGCAAATACACAATATGATATTATCTGCTCGCCGTGAGATTCATTTGAGCGTATCAACCAAATCTCACCACAGACATACATGTATCATAAACGATGAATTTGAGAAGTAAGCAGCCAATGTCTTTATTAAAAGAATTTGGACCTACATTACAAATTACTGTGACCAAACACATATTATTGTTACAAAAACATGATTATAAACTTAATTTGGATTCACATTTGACTATCCCAAATATTAAACATTTAGCAATCATGGAACTCAAAATATACCAAACAAATAAATCATAAGGTTGTATGAGTCTAAGCTGCTCCAAAAAGGTTTGGATTTTTTTCCCCTCAAGCACAAGATTCTCAAATATCGCGGGATATGCTCATTTAGTGTCATATATCCATGTAAAGCTGACGGACCAGCTACTCGTTTGAGAACATGGCGAGGTCACAATCTGAATGCGCCAAAATCAACACTATTTCATGCTCAAAAGAACGTCTGTTCAATGAAGTGTTACGGTACATTGACCACTACAGTGTAGTAGTGTGATGATGTATCGATTTTTAAGCACAAAATAGTGTTGATGTTGGCACTTTCAGGTTGCAACCTCCCCATGTTCTCAAGCATGTGGCTGAGCACTGGAACAAGGGATTGCTTCAAATTGGATAGCATTGTAAATATGAACACATCAGCTTTTAACTGACACTAAATGAACATATCCAGATATATTTGAACAAATTGTGATTGAAAAAAAAATTCCAAACTTTGTTTGAGCAGTTTATAAACAATTCAAAACCTTCCAAAGTTTCCACTCTATCAAATTCATGTGAAAACAATAAAGTTATTCCAACTTCATCCATAATAAAACATGACATGAGCACTTTGCAGAGCACTCAAATTTGGGATGAATTTGGCTTGAAGTCATCATAATCATAGAGGCACTAAATCAAAAGATTAAATCAAACAAGTCGAATGAAACCATACTTGAATAATAGAAATAAGAATTTGAAATACCAAAGACATGCAAGATAATTGCAAGTTTTATACGTATTATAATAATCTCAAAGTCCAAAATAAATCACTAACAATATTCAATATCAAGTTCATTGACCGATGTAGCTAGGTGGTAAATAAACAATTGGATGGTCAAGCAATCTCAAGTGGCTAATTTGCAGCCCATTGAGATGAGAGAGCAAGCCTGACTAATTTACATGAAATGGCTTGGGTTGTACTCAGTCATGCACAGGACTATCATAAATTTGAGTTTCGCAAAGTTGAATTTTCAAAGACTTCCAAAATTACTCGCAAAGGTCTACCATATCAAAATAAACTGCTCCAAAAATAGTTGATTTTTTTTTCAATCACAATTTGTTCAAATATCGCGGGATATGTTCATTAAGTTTTATATATCCACGTAAAGCTGATATGTGTTCATCTTTACAATGATACAAAATTTGAAGCAATCCCTTGCTCCAGTGCTCAGCTACTTGCTCGAGAACATGGGGGGGGGGTCACAATCTGAATGTGCCAAAATCAACACTATTTCGTGCTCAAAAGAACATTTTTGTTGTCTGTTCAATGAAGTGTTACATAGACCACTACAGTGTAGTGTGATGATTTTTCAGCACAAAATAGTGTTGTTGTTGGCACTTTCAGATTGCGACCTCCCCATGTGGCTGAGCACTGGAAAAAGGGATTGCTTCAAATTGGATATCATTGTAATGATGAACACATCAGCTTTTACATGATATATTAAACTAAATTAACATATCCCGAGATATTTGAACAAATTGTGATTGAAAAAAATTCCACAAAGTTTTTTTGAGCAGTTTAGTATTAGTACACATTGGGGCGACACTTTTATTTATGACAGAATAACAAGTTTCCAAGCATTTGTCATAGTGCTTGAATTTGCTCCAAGTCGACATGGAGCATATTATCCAATCCCGATTCTGTACTACAAAAGTGTCACAATCTTAACTACACAAAATGACCTGCATGTACAATATATTCATTAAATCAACTGCCAACAGATTGGGGTATTTATTGGCAGCAATGGTCCTAAACTAGATCAAATTTGGTGGTCGAAAAATGCTGGCATAAGTTTGTATCAAATCACAAACTTTATTATAAACCAAAAGCCAACAAAACAAATTGCTCATTCCAAAATGATACCAAATGTACTTGCAGATCTAAACTATACTCATATAAATACCATCTCAAAGTATAAATATTCAAAGTGTAAATTGGTTCCAAAAAGTTATGCTCCAGGTAAAGAAACAACTAGATCATTTCTTAACCAGCACCAAAGTTTCAATTGACTTCGCTAGTCACGTAAAAGGTATCCAACAATAATTGTCTTTACTGGGTACATACATTGCATTATCTTGCAATTTCATTCTTTCTTCAACATTTTGAACTTGTGATCATTAACCTTTTCTAATCAAGAAAAACAAACAAGTAGCAAATCATATTAATAAAATGATTATTGTGGAATTTTTAACATTTCAATTTGACTGTTGTCTGCCCAAGTTAACATTTACTTGAAAAACAATGAGCAATTTACCACTTTTCACTACGGTATAGCAACAAATCAGTCACATGTACAGGGTCTCTCTGGATCCAAATTTGAGATCACCAATTTTCATTACACACTGGTAACTACAAAACCTTGAAATGTAACTACTAACATTATTACCTATAGGTTATTTCATTTCAACTTAGAGTTGATGTTGTAAAGGAGATACAAATACCACACCCAAAAATATATTGCATTGAACACGTTCAGGATAATCTTCTCCAGAAAAGTTAATGAACCAAGTAACTGTGGGTGATATGCGAAGTTGAAGAAGTAATGTGTAGCCATGATGAGTATGCCAACTGCTTTCATCAAGTCGGCCGTGGAACACACTTCTTCAACTTCAGCTATCAGGGTGTAATCCTTGACGGTTTCATTTACTATGGCAGCAAATGAGCCTTCATACTGAATGTGTATGTGTGATGGGATGGACTCTTCATCTACCTATTGAAGTATTACATTATCTTGCAATTTCATTATTTGTTCAAAATTTTGAACTTGTGATCATTAACTTTTTTAATCAAGAACAACAACTTGACAAGTAGCAAATCATATTAATAAAATGATTGTGGAATTTTTAACGTTTCAATTTGACTGTTGTCAGCAACAAATTAACATTTACTGAAAAAACAATGAGCAATTTACCACTTTTCACTACGGTATAGCAACAAATCAGTCACATGTACAGGGTCTCTCTGGATCCTCCAAATTTGAGATCACCAATTTTCATTACACAATGGTAACTACAAAACATTGAACTTTTATGTAACTACTAACATTATTACCTATAGGTTATTTCATTTCAACTTAGAGTTGATGTTGTAAAGGAGATACAAATACCACACCCAAAAATGTATTGCATCGAACACGTTCAGGATAATCTTCTGCAGAAAACTTAATGAACCAACTATAACTGTGGGTAATATGCGAAGTTGAAGAAGTAATGTGTAGCCATGAGTATGCCAACTGCATTCATGAAGTCGGCCATGGAACACAATACTTCACCTTCAGCTATCAGGGTGTAATCCTTGACGGTTTCATTTACTATGGCAGCAAATGAGCCTTCATACTGAATGTGTATATGTGACAGGAAGGACTCTTCATCTAGCAATTGGGTCATTCCATGTCAAATCAACCAATGGTGGTACAGGTCACCTCTCAGATTTGGCTGAAATTCATTTCTAGTATACATCTATAGGTACCATGAACACATGCCAAATATAAAATTCCAACGCCAAGTCGTTTCAAAATTATGGCCCTTCAAAGTTCGAATGGTACCCACCTTAAATTGTGCGCATTCTGAGTCGTTGAATAGTTTTCGTTTTTAAATGCCTATTAATAGAGAACCTTTGAAATAAGATTGAAAGCTAAAAATTGATACTTAAGGGTGACTGTAACCCAAACAAGGCCTCAAAACAAGTGTATCTCATCTCCCTTTCTCTCTACAGGCAGCTCAAAACACCAATTTAGACCGTCGAACAAATTAATTTCCATTTTAAGACCCCTTAAATTATGGTTGATAGTCACCGAAAAGCTTCATATTGCATGTGTATTGTCCAGTCACATGTTGTTGTTACCCCCAAGGAAGGATAAAACTCTCATTTATTTAATTAATGGTTGGCAAGGGTCCAAAGAAGCTCCAGACAGAAAATATTGAAAAAACACAGACCTTCTTCGTGACCTTTGACCTAGCCAACAGTTTAAATCAAACTTTAAACTCACACCATCTGTTAATACATGTCTACCATTCATATAAACCAAAAAGGTTTTTAGAGACTCTTCTCCTTCATGGTCAGGCAACTCTTTGTAATTTGTGTTTTTTGCCCATTTTCCATGTAAACTGCTCACAAAAAGTTAGGAAGCTTTTTTTAATCAAGTATATTTTTATTATTTATTACCCTCTTTGTATCTGTTATATATCAATGGAAAGCTGAAGTGTTCCTCTTTAAAATGATACCACATTTGCAATGATCAAATGTTGCTGAACTTGGCCACATGAATGAGAATGAGGCAAAGTCACAAATCAAATGTGCCAAAATTACCGTTATCTGTGCCAAACAGTCAATAGGTAATGATCAATAATCAAACCGGTCATGCTTGAGAACCATGAATGGTTTACACAAAGATTTGCACCAGTGGCGTAGCTCAGGGGGGGGGGGGGCATGCCCCCCTGACGAAAAAAAACCCCTTTGTGCCCCCGCCCCCAGCCCCTCTAAAAAAAATTAAAAAGGAGAAGAAAAAAAAGAAAATAGGAAAATAATGATAAAAGACCGAGATGGCGGGCGGTTATGTGTGGGTATATTCAACCCAAATAGTCAAATAAGGCAAAATAATACATGTTTTAACATGTATTGTGCGATATTTTTTGACCGTGCAAAATGTTTTGAACCTCAACCCCCCCCCCCCCCCCCCCCACCACCACCACTTACGTGAATTTCACGAGTTGGTGACTGGGGAAAAATTTGGGTCAACCTTTTACGAAAATTTCAGAAATCTTGCCCCCCCCCCCCCCGAAAAAAATCCCAGCTACGCCACTGATTTGCACCAGTGAGCACAACACACACACCCCAACCCTCATCTCTTTAGAAAACCATTATTTGGGTATTTGCAAGACTGGGTTAATGATTCCAGGTGGAAGGTCATGAAGGTAAGTGATGAAAGGTTTAGGTCTACAACTTGTACATTTTTTCTGAGACACAGTAAACGTTTTGCAGTTTCAATATGCCGCGTTTAACAGATTTGGAGAGAGCCCCTGCCATTACCTATTGATTGTTAAGCACAGATAACGGTAATTTTGGCACATTTGATTTGTGACTTTGCCTTATTCTCATTCATGTGGCCAAGTCCAGCAACATGTCATCATTGCACATTTGGTATCATTTTAAAGAAGAACACTTCAGCTTTCCATTGATATGCAACATAATACAAGAGGATAATAAATAATAAAAATATACTTGATTAAAAAAAGTTTCCTAGCTTTGTGTGAGCAGTTTATAATGACTGGTGAATTTGGCAACCCATTTCAGATTATGACTAAGTATTTTAATCAGCATTTTTAAGAAAAAATGTCTCAAGAAATTTCTGTGACAGAATTGCGACATTATGAAAGATATGGGGAAACAAAATTACACATTCATTTTTCCAACAAATACTTGGGTCAAAATCTGAAATGGGTTGCCGAATTCAGCAGTCATGATACATAGAAAATGGGGAAAATACCCCAATTTAAAACAGTTGCCTGACCATGGAGGAGAAGAGTCTCTAAAATTGTTTTTGGTTTATATGAATGGTTAGACATTTATTAACAAATGGTGTGAGTGTTAAGTTTGATTTTAACTGTTGGCTAGGTCAAAGGTCACAAAGAATGTCGGTGTTGTTTCAATATTTTCTGTCTGGAGCCTACTTTGGACCCTTGCCTATTTTGGACCCTTGCCTACTTTGGACCCTTGCTAACTATTTATTAAATGAGTCAGGGCTCTATCCTTGCTTGTGGGTAACAACATGTGACTGTACAATACACATGCAATATGAAGCTTTTCTGTGACTATCAACCATGATTTAGGGGGGTATTAAAATGACAATTAATTTGTACGACAGACTAAATTGGTCTTTTGAGCTGCCTGTAGAGAGAAACAGCGATAAGATACTCCCTTTCCAAACTGTGGAAGGTAGTCCTTCCATAGTTTGTTCACTATGCCATCTCGTCTATCAGCAAAAGTGAGGTCCATAAGCATCCTAATCTTAGTAGTATCTTGCCTCAACTTTCAATTTTCAACCTGCATCAGTTGAATGTGTTTCTCAATTGTTGTATCATCTTCGCCCACCATTGGTGTTTTGAGCTGCCTGTAGAGAGAAACAGCGATAAGATACCCCTTTCCAAACTGTGGAAGGTAGTCTTCCATAGTTTGTTCACTATGCCATCTTGTGTCCATAAGCATCCTAATCTTAGTAGTATCTTGCCTCAACTTTCGATTTTCAACCTGCATCAGTTGAATGCGTTTCTCTATTGTTGTATCATCTTCGCCCACCATTGGTGTTTTGAGCTGCCTGTAGAGAGAAACAGCGATAAGATACCCCTTTCCAAACTGTGGAAGGTAGTCCTTCCATAGTTTGTTCACTATGCCATCTTGTGTCCATAAGCATCCTAATCTTAGTAGTATCTTGCCTCAACTTTAGATTTTCAACCTGCATCAGTTGAATGCGTTTCTCTATTGTTGTATCATCTTCGCCCACCATTGGTGTTTTGAGCTGCCTGTAGAGAGAAACAGCGATAAGATACCCCCTTTCCAAACTGTGGAAGGTAGTCTTCCATAGTTTGTTCACTATGCCATCTCGTCTGTCAGCAAAATCGAGGTCCATAAGCATCCTAATCATAGTAGTATCTTGCCTCAACTTTCAATTTTCAACCTGCATCAGTTGAATGTGTTTCTCTATTGTTGTATCATCTTCGCCCACCGGCCACTTAGGTAAGTAGTGCGTAACTCCCCACTGGTTAGCCGGCCTATTCTTTGCAGTATCTGTAGGTGCCGATGTACTTTTAGTAGGTTTGGCTTACTTGGCTGGTGGCTTTGCATGTTCATTATCTTTCTCATGCCGCTTTCGTTCATTTCTGAATTTTTGTGACAAGGCGTTCTTCCAATAGTTCTGAAATGAAAATGCAATGTAACACACATTTTAATTTCATTTTACCCTAATCCATTCATCTCCAGTTAGGGACGCACCATTAGACATTATATTTTCAGTGGGGGGAGGGGGTAGGAAGTTGGGTTGGGTTGGGGGCTGCCGCCGTAAGGGGGGAATTCATTCATATTGAATTGTGCGAGGTAATTTTTTTCTTCTTTTTTTACTCATCAGGGGGGGGGGATTTTTTTTTTTTTGGGGGGGGGGGGGGGCCTGCATAGAGGGGGATTTTTATTTAAACTTCCTCCCCCCCCCCCTGAAAATCTAATGGTGCATCCCTTAAACTAATCATTATAAGACAATCCTGATGAATACACCTTTCATGTCTGGTTCCAAAATATTCAAGGGCACTAACAGATCCTTCATGGATTAATTAATTATACATGGGTTAGCATGGGTTGGTACCCTGGGTTTCACGTCCGTAGTATACTGCCTTTTGGAGTAGTCTGTAGTCCAGAAGGGAAAGGACTAATTTATGAATCTGGCATTTGTAAATTTATGAATAGGGCAGTTCCGTAGTTACGGACGTACATTTCAGAGAATTCAGACACTTTGAGGGCTTGCAAAATCTAAACTATACCAGTTGCTTGATTTTTAACACTAGGGTTTCAAGGAGCTCTAGTAGGAGTATAAAACCTGAAAATGTCTTTGCTGTACCATTTTCGGTTAATGAGATATGGTGTGAAAACCCTCCGTCGCGGACGTACGCAGAGAAAGTGGTTTTTTCAGTATACCTGTATTCATATCCAAAATTCTCTGAAGTGTTCAGGTCTCTGATTGAAACTTAGATATATTTGTTTGCAAGAGGGATCAAACTGTAGGAAAAACATAAAGAAAACAGTCATACCTTTCAAATTCATGTTGAAATTGATCAATTTTCACCGTCGCGGACGTACAAGATTAGTGTTGCGGACGTACATCTGTGAATTAATTCAATGTGTACGTCCGACACGACTTCAGCAGCTCATTTATTAACAATGTACACAGATTCAGACGGATGAAGGTTTCAAAGACATACTAGCAATCAACAGCTTGGAATATATGCACAATTTATTGGATTCAAACAACAATACAATATAGAACAGGGTGGTTAAAAATGGCAGATTTGGGACGTGTACGTCCGCTACGAAATTTGCAATAATTCAAAAAAAAATTAAATTAAGTAGTCAATTTTTCGTAATTTTCTGTATTAAATTTCCTTTTTATTATAAAAAACATTGTTTCTTGCCATATTTTGAAAATTTAATACTTGCCTTAGTTCATTTATGGAAATAATTGCACTTCAGTGGTGCGATCTCTACTCAAAAACGCCCTGTACGTCCACAACAACCTCAAAATCAGCCAAACCGAGAATGATAGGTCAAATTCCAAATTATATCATGTAACTACAACCTATAACCTTTGATATGAGACATAAATGAGGTTATTTCGACGATTTTCAATTTTTTCAATTTTTTCAATTTGGGTTACCTAATTACGGAACTGCCCAATATAGCGTAAATGCTGCACCTGTTAAATTACGTCACTGTCCAGAGGAAGCCAAATAGAGTATAGGGCCGTGATTGGTCAATTACCTATTTGAATTCAAGTATGTCACATCTTCACGTTTTACTGCGCCCTTGCCATCGCGAATGACGCTGTTATGCATGATACGCACCAGTTGCATGAGATGCTGGGGAATCGTATACGCTGTGATCGACAAATTGTTGTTTTAAATTGATTATACTAGTGATAGCGTCTAGTCTAGTAATAGTAGTACTATAGGACCCTAGTCGTGGACTTGTGGTTGGCATGGGAGTACTTTGGGCGGTAGACAAAATAGTTGAGACAATCATGTGTGCATTTTTGTTTACACCATACCAATTTTTTTTTTTTTTTAGAAAAAAAGTTTAAAAAATAATTCTCTGAAACTATGATTAGTAACAAAAAGAAAATCGCATACCTCATAGCCTATTTTCCAAAAATAAACTAAAAAATGGCACAGCACTTACCTTATTTGCAAAATGTTTCTGAGACAGACTTCTTTGTTTGGCCTAAAGCTAGAAATTGGAGTCAACGGTTGGTGTTTTGTAATGCTGCATTTTCCCTTTTGGCCTTTTCAGATTCTCCATCTCTCAAGTTAGTTGCACAATGCCATCCTGCTGCAATGGTAATTAATGATAGAATATATGAAAGTATGAACTTAATGCCAACATTTGACAAGATGAGCATAAAAATAAAAATCTGAAATCCCAAAAAATAAGGCCTACTATATTAGTGGGCATGATCATAATATTTTGAAAATAAAAGTATCTCTTTCAAAATGGAATGCATGCACATATAGAAACAAAGTACTTTTCTATGACAAATGATGGTTCAACCATGTCTGCAGGCTAAATAATAAAAAAGTTATAACCAAAAGTAGTTTGCCTCATATTGCTAAAACTGATCAAGTCATACACATTTTAAACCATTTTAGGTTAAAAAATGTTTACTTTCATGATGTCCAGTTGCTTGTGTTTGGATATTTAGACATCAGTGAATACATCCCAGCCCAATTCGTACTACTTCGCTGGATTTAAAAGAGGTAAACATGGAGTTTTCCACATATTTTTGCTACAAAATTGTCAAACAAAGGGCGCCCTCTATTATAGTCCATGTTATGAACATCCCTTCCTATAGTATTCAGGCCTTGAAATAAGAAATGAAAAGGACAGGCAATTTAAGGCAATTTGAAAGGGGCACCAACTTTATCAAAGGCCATTATAAATGTACTTTTGAATGGAGTAAAAACAGGCAGAAATTGAGGGCATCAAGGCTACTAGTACTAGGTGGGGCATCGAAGGCAATTGCCTTCGATGCCTTCGATTAATTCAAGCCCTGCAGTATAGTATGATTACAAATTGAACTAGAGCACATTGCGCTTCAAGAAGCGCGGATATTGGCTTTCTTATTTAAAATCTGACAAGAGGTCATTGACCCCTTGTGACCCCATATGACATGTTAATCTTTTTTAATAGCTGTTTACGTGAAATAACTGAATATTCACATTTTGACCTCTAGTGACCCCTTGTTGACCTTTCACTTAATTGTACTGATTGACTTATTTACTTGGCTCATCAAACCAAACAAGATGTCAAAGTTTGGTCTAAATCGGACAATGTCTTAACTTTTATGCCTGTAAAGTTCAATGACCCTTAGTGACCCCATATGACATGTGAATTTTAATAGCAGGAGACCCTATGCACATGGTCATAAGGAATCATTTGACTATTTGTGGCGATTGTAACATGTAAACTGTAGGAGTAGCGTTTTTAAGGATATTCACATTTTGACCTCTAGGGACCCCTTGTTGACCTTTGACCTAGTTCAAATGATTGACTTATTTTCTTGGCTCATCAAACCAAACAAGATGTCAAAGTTTGGTCCAAATCGGACAATGTCTTAACTTTTATGCTTGTAAAGTTCAATGACCCCTAGTGATCCCATATGACATGTGAATTTTAATAGCAGGAGACCCTATTATGCACATGGTCATAAGGAATCATTTGACCAAGTGTGGTGATTGTAACATGTAAACTGTATAGGAGAAGTAGCATTTTAAAGGAGTGTTTGGAAGAAAGAAAGAAATCTGAGGAGCACAGTATTGGCTCGCTGCGCGAAGCCAATATAAAGACACACAGGGTAAAATTTAAGACTCGCTCCGATTTTGACTGGTCATGACTCATTTTGTAGGCATTGATGAGACAAGAAAAAAAGTCAATCATTTTTTGGGGGTCAAAGGTCAAGAAAAGGTCACTAGGGGTCCTAATGTAGTAAAAATGTACATTTCGACCCCTAGTGACCTTTTTTTGACCTTTGACCCCAAATTCATGATTTTTTTTTAGAAAGTAGATTTTCTTGCAGATTTACATTTCTGCTCATAGGCCTAGTAAAAAAATAAACATGTTTCCCGTCCCCGCCCGCCTCAGTTTTAGCCGCCGCTTCCTGTTTTTTACTATTTACTATTAAAAAAAATAAAAAATAAAAATCTTGGGGAAAAAATAGCAAAAAATTGGAAAATAGTAAATAGTAAGACCCTCCTCCCTCCTTTTTTTAAAAAGTCCGGACGGGAAACATGTTATTTTTGTTAGTATGCCTAAATCGTATATAGTATGCCTAAATCGACTATACATTCCAAGTTACAGAGCGATACGATTCCTAATTACTAAAATATAAACTGTCGTGTTGGGGGGGGGGGGGGGGGGGGGGGGTGGGGGGGGGTAGGGTCAAAAAAAAATGCACGCTCACAAAATTTCGCACAGTCACAACATTACGCACGGTCACAAATTTCGCACGGTCACAAATTTCGCGCGGTCACAAAATTTCGCATGGATTTGTTGACTAGTGTTGTGCTTTTGTACTGCGAAATTTTCTTTACACTTTCTTTCCCTTTCTTCTTTTCTTTCTTTCTTCTTTTCTTTCTTTCCCCTTTTTTTCTCTGTTTCCTTTTTCCTTTTTCCTCCCTTTTTCCTTTCTCCCTCTCTTTTCTTTCCCAGGGCCGTAAGACACTTTTTTCAAAGGGGGGGCGTTTTCCCCCAAAAGTAACGGAAGATTTTTTTGAGCCAAATATGCGCGCGTAGCGCGCGAAAATTTTCGAATTTGCACCTATTTTTTGCACGATCGAGGTACATTTTGGCCCTAAACAAGATTGTAGCAAAGAATATTGCATTTGGGAAGAGAAATGCGCGCATAGCGCGCGAAATTTTTTCATCTGTGTACAAATTTTCCAGGGAAAAATTTTCAAAGGGGGGGCGATCGCCACCATCGCCCCCCCCCCCCTTCCTACGGGCCTGTTTCCCTTCCCCCCTTCTTTTTTTACTTTTCCCTTCCCCCCATTTTCCCTGGTGGGTAGGTTTGAATTTCCTGCTGAGCACCTTCAGGGGGGGGGCACTGTCGTCCTCCCCCCCCCCCCCCCCCCCCCCCCCCCCCCCCCCCCCACGGCTGTTACGCCACTGGGTTGGAATACAAGCGCTACGTTCAAGGTATTGGTTCAATCAACCAACCAATGCAAAGCTTCCGAATTCTGAACCACATCGGAACTGATCGGAATATATTTTAAACAAAATTCATGAAAATGACTTGATGACTGATGTGCCGCTTTAATCCTCTACTACGGCACCATGTCATGCAAGGCTACACTTGGCTTGTTGAATGTTTCATGAAATATACTAAAATATCGTTAAACTTACCTTGTTTGACTGCAATACAACACACACCGTCCATTACACCAACAACGACCGAGAGCAGACGACTTGTTGTGGCAAGATGGCAAGATGGCAAGATGGCGGCCGGCGGAGACGTGTGTGCCTGGGCTATCCCATAATATATTTTACTTTTGACCAATCACGATTTTTGGAACGATCTTTACTCACTTGCAAATAAGTAAACGTGTAAACTGACCCATTAAAATGCATTGACTCATGTCTTACGTGGGTCAATTCAAATGGGTCAGACTGTATTGACTCATCATACGTGTCTCGACATGTCGACCGACCCATTCAAATACATTGACTCATCTTACGTGGGTCAATTCCAATGGGTCCGAATCCTAAGTGAGTCGCTTCGCCGGGACACGGTCACTTGACACAGCTAGACGGGTAATGTGAGATGACCCACTGCAAGTGAGTCACTTGACCCATCTTTGACCCAGAAAAGTTTTCTGTGCTGAGGCAGTCTGCCCTGCTCCTTTCGTCTGTCTGCTCCAATTGTCGTCTGCTGCTCCGTCGTAGTCTCCTTCCGTTTCGACAGATAAGGCCAGATGTATAGATATTCATTTAGCTGATTGCTAAATGGAACTATTTTCCTCTTCAGATGAGAGATCTCCTCACAGTCTGTGGTTGGACTGGTGGCGTGAATCAGTACACTTATAAACACATTTACTGCAGGTTAATGTGTCAGGTACATATACAAGGCCATCTCGAGATTCTTTCAGATAGTTCATACTCTGTGATGCATCTATAGAGTTAAAACCTTATTGCCATGCCTCCAAATGAGAATGTGTTAATGTGCACTAAAACACACTCTTCCTTCGGCATAAACAGCGTGAAAAGACGAACAATATTAGCAGTCACTGTCAATGAATTGTCCAGCAATTCTTACTACTATCAGTAGATTGTGCTGACCCGGCCCATCATCTTCAATTTCAACATTTTAATTCCCCATGGGAATATCATGGTTTCTCCATTAGACATTGTTCCTTCCGGAGTCCCGATCTTTACTCTTCAAAGTCTTCAATGCAGACTACTCTTCAGCTACATTATTTAGACTTCCTAGTGCTGACGACTTCCGTACTCCACTCCTCCATACTACAGACGGCTACCGTGCTGTACGTATACATTATTTAAACTTCCTAGTGGTGACGGCTTCCGTACTCCACTCCTCCATACTACAGATGACTACCGTGCTGTACGTATACATTATTTACAAAACTTCCTAGTGGTGACGGCTTCCGTACTCCACTCTTCCATACTACAGACGGCTACCGTGCTGTACGTATACATTATTTACAAAATTTCCTAGTGGTGACGGCTTCCGTGCTCCACTCCTCCATACTATAGACGGCTACCGTGCTATACGTATACATTATTTACAAAATTTCCTAGTGGTGACG
The DNA here is from genome assembly GCA_035610835.1 of Ophiura sarsii. NCBI lineage: Eukaryota > Metazoa > Echinodermata > Ophiuroidea > Amphilepidida > Ophiuridae > Ophiura > Ophiura sarsii. The sequence goes on along the minus strand of CM069441.1, from coordinate 65,019,821 downwards.
GCTTCCGTGCTCCACTCCTCCATACTATAGACGGCTACCGTGCTATACGTATACATTATTTACAAAACTTCCTAGTGGTGACGGCTTCCGTGCTCCACTCCTCCATACTATAGACGGCTACCGTGCTATACGTATACATTATTTACAAAATTTCCTAGTGGTGACGGCTTCCGTGCTCCACTCCTCCATACTATAGACGGCTACCGTGCTATACGTATACATTATTTACAAAACTTCCTAGTGGTGACGGCTTCCGTACTCCACTCTTCCATACTACAGACGGCTACCGTGCTGTACGTATACATTATTTACAAAACTTCCTAGTGGTGACGGCTTCCGTGCTCCACTCCTCCATACTATAGACGGCTACCGTGCTATACGTATACATTATTTACAAAATTTCCTAGTGGTGACGGCTTCCGTGCTCCACTCCTCCATACTATAGACGGCTACCGTGCTATACGTATACATTATTTACAAAACTTCCTAGTGGTGACGGCTTCCGTACTCCACTCTTCCATACTACAGACGGCTACCGTGCTGTACGTATACATTATTTACAAAATTTCCTAGTGGTGACGGCTTCCGTGCTCCACTCCTCCATACTATAGACGGCTACCGTGCTATACGTATACATTATTTACAAAACTTCCTAGTGGTGACGGCTTCCGTACTCCACTCTTCCATACTACAGACGGCTACCGTGCTGTACGTATACATTATTTACAAAATTTCCTAGTGGTGACGGCTTCCGTGCTCCACTCCTCCATACTACAGACGGCTACCGTACTGTACGTTTCTTCAAGGTCGATCACCTTTTCATTAATTAAACCTATTCTTGACCGGCAAGCCACTTCGCAAGCCTCTCATTATCACGTTTCTGCTTTGATGGAGATACCCCCTTCCTAAATGTGGGAATAAATCTAGGCCTATGTCCCACATGAACATTATATTCGCTCTGCTGCATTTCTGGTACCTGGCTTGATATATGATCAATTATCTGTGATAGCTTCCCCAACTCTTCTTGGAACGGTTTTGCTATGTCGTTGATTTGTTCTTTGTGGTAGTCTTCATTGGGCTTAGCTATAACCGGTGCAACATCATTATCAGTCAATTTGATAGTTTCATATATAGCTTCTGTTTCCATTGCAATTTTAACAGCATCATGCAGAGTTTTGGGGTTCCCCTTTACAATGGACATTATATCCCCATTTGGTATTGCTTGAATGAAAGACCCAATACAATATTCTTCTATCCAACTGCTTGGTGCACTCTCACTCTTCCACAAGCTCAGTTTAACCAACTTTCGTATTTCATGAGCTAATTCAGGTAGGGTTTCCTTTGGACCTCTTTTCCTACACCGAAGTCTAGCTGAATGCAAGGCTCTTAGTTCTTCAGGACCAAAACGTAAATTTAAACATTCTATCACTGATGGGTAATGGTGTCTTCCGGCATCATCTAAATAACTCAACGCGCCCAGTGCTTTTCCACGTAAGCTAGCAGCTAAATACAATGCTTTATTTCGTTCATTCCAGTTATTCAATTCCGCAATAAGTTCAAATTGCACTAAATAATCTGTCCATGAAGTAGTTCCATCATAAAGAGGGCAGTTCACCTTTGAAGTGTATACCTTACAACATTCATGAAATGAACATGGTTTTACTATAGCCTCTCTTCTTTCTCCAATCCCTAGGTTGGGAATACCATCCCCATCATTCCGCTTGGATACACGATCATTCCTTTCATTTGATTTATCCAAGACACAAAGTACATCTTGTAATTTACCTTCATTATTTAGCTTGGTCAGGACACGAAGCATGTCCTGTATATCATTTTCTTCCGCAATGATCTCACCCTCTTTCATATTTTCCACAGTAGGGTTACCGTCAGTCTCATTAGCTTTTGGGGGCTGATTCCCTCCATGCTTTATTTTGTCTCTAACAGACCTATTACTGAATCTATTTGCACCATTTTCCAAGTATTCTAACTCTGGTGCTGTGATCTCAGCATCTGACACTATATCTCTAATCTCCGTATTTTGTTCCGAGTCTTCCATACTGTTACTAGGCTGCTAACAATCTTTAGACTTATTTCCTAGCTCACAGTATAACCTCCTATGATCCAACAAATGGGCCGAATTTCCTTAAGAAAAACGTTTAAAATCCCACCGCTGCCACCAGTGAAACGGAACCGGGGGTGTATGTCCCCCAGTTTGGGATAGGAACCTCCTTATTAGGACACTATCCACTTGAACCATAGGAGTATTCTCTTAACATCATTTTTGGTAGCGTGTCTTAGGAGATGTCAGAATGCCTTCTAGATTCAGTTTAATCAGCTTAGATCTTAAGAGTACAACAACAAAAATGGAGACAAATAAACAGTATTGACACAAGTTTTAAATGTAAATTATTATTCCATACCCGTCTAATGGGTTTCTCTTTTGAGCATCATATTACAATTCTCATTTCATCAATATTATTGGTAATCACAAAATTATTAAAACAATTACATAAAATCACAATGTATCTTGCACGAAAAATCTAGCTTGTTTCTTTCATTATTTTACGCCATTTGGAACTCATCATTATACAAAAGTTTGTTTACAACAAAACCAATCAGCTGGTTTCGCAGACCAAACGCAGGCACAAAATCATAGTTTGTTTTGACGTAAATAATGCTAGACTGACGTCAAGACTTTATAATTGGCTATTTGCAATGATTTGATCGTGTTAGTGCATGCAGAATGCGGAACGTTCTGTAATTCATTTGCTTCACCAGAATTATCATGAGCGGTTGGTGCACAAAATTACATTGGAAAACGTCATGCTTTATAATACGAAAATGCAATGGTAGTTGAGCATTCTCTGCTTGATTGCTATAGAATCTTATGTCGATCCAAAAGCACAATAACAACCATACTTTCATGGATAGACATGATATCATGTCAATGCCTAAACAGTGGAATCAGTTTCCTAGGCGGAATCTCTCTGATTCATTTAGCCTGTTTTAGCTAGAGCTAGGGCAGCTTTTAGGAAGTGGTATGGTAGCCAACCTTCTCTGGCGCTTCACCCCGCCGGAATGACAAAATTCATCCCAAAATTTACTTTCCAAAACATTTTAAACGCATCTAATCACGCACAAGACTTTAATTATCTCATTGGCCAACTTTAATAATAGAACAAACTTTTAACGCGAGACGCAATTCTAAGCCACGCCCCGAACAGCTGTGCTGATGTTTCTGTTTCTTAGCAAAGTGTTGCATGAATTGAGACATTTGTGTAAGCTTGAAAAATGCATCTAAAGTATAAAATATATCACAAATATCACATGAATTTACATCTACACAACATTTGCAACAACTTCAAGTGGTTTACAAAACGATTTGGTGATTTACTGGAAAAATCAGAATACATTAATAATTTAATATCTAGAAACACTCCGTCCGTCGTAGTTGCCGAAAATATGGCGAAAGTTCATCATAGAATATAAATTTATTGGAAGAAACTTTCCTTACAAATCACATTTACACAAAATACACATAATGTGAACATTACAAGACAATGACAGCTATACTGACTATTTTACACAACTAGGGATGGCTATGTGAATATCAAAAGGTGAGATTTGAGGCCTAAACGGACACGATATAAACAGTAAACAATTTCAATAACATGCGCCGAAAATACAGAATTCGTTCGTCCGTCCGCTAATCTCGGAGCATTTTCTTGACTCATAACAGCAAAAGTATTCCATCAAATGATTCTAAACATCACATTTATATGTAAAAACGTGTTCTCGACGATCGACTAATGTTTCAACACTAACTCTCAAAATAACTCATATTTTTAATAAGCTTATTTTTGCCTATGCGGATCACTGTATAAATGAATAGGCCTGACTGTACAGAACGAAACGGTATTCCGTTTCACTATGTAGGTATAGAAACAGTAATGAATAGGGCCTTACAATAAAAGCTGCTTGGAGAGATTTTTGAGTAGACAATATTATCATTGAATACTAAGCAACATGACAGCTATAAATCAATGCAACTTTTTATGGTTCTCTGGTTTAGGCGTAACATTTTCTAATCCAAATAGTTTGTCAGGTGTAACAATATGATGACATCGCCGATTTCTACCTACCACCGATAATTGGTGCTAGAATTAATTGCAATTTTACTGGCCACTAATCTGGTAATGCCGCTTTAAAAAGTCGGTTCAAGGTGTAAACGCTTAATTTGAACAGTTTAATTGTTTTTGTAGCCATTGAATTACCGCTTCCCACGTACTACTTCGTTTGCACATGAGCCAAAAGAGCAACAGTAATCTTAGACCGAACAAGACTTTCCGGTGGTAATAAATCTCCGACGGTAAATATTACCTGATGAATAACTGTACCACATCCTGTCTAAAGGACAGGGCTTGACTTAACATTCTTGTTAATATAACAATTTCCCTCTTGAACCTAACAAAATAATTCGGAAGTAAGCTATATCTGTCCTCCGAGCAAAATTACCTACATTATATTGTTTCGTATGCGTTGGCGTATGTACGTACCCACGTAAATCAAAGCCGATTCCAAGGACTCAATATTTCAGTATTAGACAAAGACATTTAATATCCCGTATTCATACAAAATAAGCAATTGCTTTACTTAACCTTTCACTAACCATTTACTTGAATCTAATATATGAAAATAAGCAATTACTTATAAGCAAAATCTAGAATTTTTTAGCAAATGGTTATAAATAATTGCTAGACAGACTAGTCAATTCATGAAAGGTTATTCATAAAAAGAACGAGCATTTACTTGTGTTTTTACAAGAACTTCCATTTGAAGTTTGTCCTTTTGCCAACACAGTCATATCACTTTTGCTGCCATGTTTCTACCTGTGAGAGGACAACCTATGGTATAACGACAGGTTTGTCCGTACTAAAGTCAATCCTACCACTTACAGAACATTATTTAGGTTTGACAAGGAACATGTCGCGGTAATTTAACATTTCAAAATTTAAAATGTCAGAATCCATGTTGGCCATCCTTGCAATCCAAATGCTTATGTGAGAAATGAGACTACTATGGTATGCATGCACCTATAGTACACATGACCTTTGAAGCTGCTATTGTAAGTAAGTTATTCAGAACTTGCTAGCTAGCCGTGACAAGTGTGTTCTCTGTTCTGATAAGCAAAAGCTTATGAATACGTTTTTTAGCAATTAGTTATGCCAGATCTTTTACTTATCTATAATATAGTAATTGCTTTTAATTATAGCTTTTACTAGTTAGTAATTACTTATTTTTATGAATACAGGCTTATATGAGCCATTTCAACTAAGATTGCATGTCGTTTGCAAACAAGGGATTCATCCCGTTTTCAAATGTGGCGGCTCATTAGTGTTTGTAAACCGATTAACGCCGCATCGCTATATGATATGCGATACCAGGGGGGGGGGGGGGGGGGGGGGGTGGGGGGGGGGGAGTCTGAGCTGAGGGGGGATCCTCAGAATTAAGAACATTTTGAAAAAATGCAATGAAAACGGTGCAATTTGGTGCATACTTTTAACCAAGTTTTTGACGATGTGTTCAAAATAATCAAATGAGATAATGGGCGACTATCACAAGACAAATTAAATTGGTTGAAAAATGCGACACACCAGTGGCGTAGCTAGGTTTTTCATATTGGGGGAGGGGCAATAAATGAAAGTGAAAAAAGGATTGTTTTCAAAAGAAATTCGCGCGTAGCGTGCGACAAATTTGACTTTACATTTATTTTTGCTATGATTGAGGTACATTTTGGTTCAAAACAAGCTTGTACCCTACCCAAAATATTGTATTTTTGACACATGCGCGAGTAGCGCACGAACAATTTCCATCTGTGTACTTTGAATTGCGTACTAGCCAATTGTCGAAACTGAAGTACACTGCGTTTATCGCAAGCCATGAGGTCCATAACGTATTGCGACAACGCGTTGCTTTCCCAAAGCCTAGCAAGATTACGGCTTTTGACCACGTGTTGTTTTCCAAAGCAACGTGTTGTTTTGGCCAAAGCAACGCGTTGTTTTGGGAACGGAATAAATCGCAATATTTGACACTGTTGAAATGATTTTGAAACATAATAATATGCCAAAGCACTCAGGGGGTTGGTGGTCGGGGAGGTAAAAACAAGGAGGCACAAGCTAAAACTATAAGTATTGGATATCCAACAATCTTAAACTATAAATATTGTGTTATTGCGATTTATTCCGTTTGCGAAAGCAACGCGTTGCCGCAATACGTTATGGACCTCATGGCTTGCGATATGCGTTCACGTTGCTATCATGGTGATGAAAGAGCCGGTAGTTTTGCTATTGTAAGTTTACAGCTCGTAAGTGATCATCAACTATAATCGGTTTCTGCAAATGTGTCACCTCATTAAAAGTTTTGGACCTGTCCACACTTTGGGAGAGGAAGTAAACTCATTCCCGAATAAATCAATATAACTTCTATCCTGAAACAGGCCAGAAAGGAAAATCTGTATGTTACACCATGGACTTATCATGGTTACACGCGCACTTTAAATTTAATATTAGGCATACAATATTAAACATGATGTTATACGCTTGTCATCAAATTTCACTTGCCAAATACTTAGTTGTCTTCGACGTTACTCGAGTCCGATGAATCGGCGTCGTGGTCTGAATCCTCAGATAATTTGATGATAATTTGGGAATGTCAATATCACAGATGTGATCTTTTTCCCAGTACGAATTTTCAATTTAAGTTCCTGGACGTGACGACACGCATTTTCCAGTCTGATGGGGACACTTTTTCCAATGCCTTCATCGATTTTTTATTTATTTTTAATGTCATTGATGTTGAAAGTGTGGATGTGCTTTGCAATATGTATAATTTGAGGCTATATTAGTTCTTCCGGGTTAAATCACAATGATAGGGTGACCGACGCAAAATGTCATAATCAAACATTTTGGCCATTTCGTCTATCTTATACCTTTGGAAACGTGGTTATAAATTAAAAGCTCCAGTTTCTTGAGTGCCTCTTTCCATAAGTAACACACCAAAATATATATTTGGCCTAATCTGAGTATTCTTCTGAGCTTTTATCTTTCAGAAAGATGTATTGATAATTGGTTTATACAGTCCTCAAGGTAAGTAACTGACCAGGTAAAACACTATAGCTCCAACGTAAAAATATTAAATTATGAAGTTGTAAAAAAATACTCCTCTTTAATTTGAGATATTGTTCACGAAGATCGGTTAATAATTAAAAACGTAACAACATTTTCGCACTTGGGTTTTGAACACACAGGACAGCGCACCCCGACAGGTATGTGTATGGGCTGCATTGATCAATTGAAGCATCCCCAATCCTCATCTTACCATATTAAGTCCATGATCTTACTAATTTATATTGACCCGTGAGTTGTCGCTACCAGTTAATCAATAATCTGTCCAAGGCTGCGTGTATACGAACAAAATATTAAAATAAAAAACAGACTTTGTTTTGGTTTTAGGCACATAACTGACTTAATTTTCATTAAATCTTCACATGCAATAATTTCCTTACAACTTTACGTAGGATATAACAATATAGTGTTGGATTTGGAGTAGAGAGCATATTTATTACCTGGTCAGATACTTATTTTGAGGACTGTAAAAACCAATGATCAATTTTTAAGAGGATTAACTGGGTATTAACATGGCAAATAACAATTTACAACCAGTACATCCCCATCAAGTCAACCTTTGGCCAATTCTAAGAGACAAAAACTTACCTATCAGTCAATTAATTAAAACCGTTCTAAATTAAAGATATCTCTTGAACAGACTATAAACAATAAAGTGACTGATTTCTTTGGGATAAAATGGCCTCTAATTAGCCAGAACGAGACCCGGACAGCCAATAATTATAACCCTACCCTAGAAACCGCTGCAAAAGTCATATTTGTTTTTCATAAGAACCAAGACATCTTCAATATACAGGATTAAATGGATATATTTGAAGTCACTTGAATAGACAATTTTCTATCACTGACTACCTGATTGATTGTAACAGTTGCATAAGAAAAACTCATAAAATAACTATCATGTTAACACTTTCCACGCGGCTACTAATTTTACCATACACAGAATTGATTTTTCAGAAACCTTTCACAAATTTCAAAGTTTATCTCAAAGATTACTGACCCAATACTAGGAATGTTTGTACTTATTTCAATGCATTTCTCATGGTGATTCTAAATATGGTAATGAAATTCGATAATTTTGACATTTTTTAAACATTTTGTGACATTTTGGAATGTCGTCTGCAGCCGCCTGCCGCGTGGAAAGTGTTAAGATTTAACATCCGAGGCATCACTGTGGCTTGACTTTTAACAACGAAAATTTGACTGAATAGCAGTATTCCAGTATGCTAAAGAAGTTGTGATACATTCGAGTTGATATTATATTATTTGCTAACCCATAAAAGTTAATATTGCCTACAATCTGATTTACAGTATTATATTTAGAAATCATCCACTGTTTTCTATTTTCAGTTTTTAAATCGGGCTGTTATATCTAATCATACAATACGGAGAGAAAACTAAAAACATGTATTTATCTTTAGGGTCATTTTCCGTGTCCGTTGTCCAAAATCTCTCTCTGACTTTGATCGCATCATGACAAAAGTGGAAAAGATATCAATAATATTTTACTATAAATGTGTAGCTATGATTTAGAGCTATAACTATGACAAATGTCATGAGGCTGACATTCATATTAGCGATGTTATGTGTGAGGAGGTAGAACTTATTGAATGACCTTCGTATGACTATACAATTTACAAACAAACTGCAATGGTATGAGCATAGCGTAAGCGTAAGTATTAAATTAGGTGTAATTATTAGCCCGTATTCATAAAAATACTTTATTCAAGTAAATGGTTAGTGAAAGGTTAGTAAGAGCAATTACCTTTTTTTATGAATACAGGCTAATAGCTCGTTCACTTGGTCCGCAGGTGGGAACATTGGATTGCTCAACTAAGGGAGCAGTTCCATTTGTACGCGATAAAAATTGCGAGAATGTTCCGGGCCCCGATGAGTTTTTTTTATCAGGCCCCGATGAGATTTTTAGCGCGTACAGTTGCGAGTAGCAAAGGATTATTTATCGAGTAGCGTATTACCGCTTGTTTAAATATAACGAAAGATAAGTGGTCGGTATGTAAATAGAGCTTCGGGTTATTTATTGATCATGGCGACATCTTGGCGCGGGGTTTGGATGTTTAACGTAAATTGTATTATCCTCGTGTATTTGCTAAACAATGTCCCGCTCTATTTGCTAAACATACCCCAGGGTATGGCAGAGGCCTCGTATCGGGCCCCGATGGCTATTTTATCGGGGCCTGATGTCTATTTTATCGCGTATCAACTTGAAAACATCGGGTCCAAAACATATCAGGCCCCGGTACAGTCGCGATAAATTTATCGCGTATAAATGGAACTGCTCCCTAATTAACTTGACATAGTTTTCCCTTATTTACATAAACTGTTACGCCAAAATCATGACATTATGAAAAATCGTAATACAACGTCTACTTGCCAACTCCAGCAATCTCAAGGATAACAACGTGGTAGACCGTTTAGCGTGTGGATAATTAATTGATATTTAAAATCTATGTAATTGCCCGTGTAGTAATAAGTTATGTAGTGTAAGAAAATGTCAATCAAAATGCATCTGTCCAATGTATAGTTACCATTGGTATGCTATGGGGGACAAATACATCCATTAAAGGTGGTCTGAAATGGATAAGGTCAGCTCAATTTAATATGGTGATCGCTGCAAAGCGCTCTTATACGAAAAGTAATGTGCACAAAAAAGGAATGGTGACACAACGCAAAAAAACCACCACTGGTCAGTATAGAGTATAGGGCGTTTGTTTGTTTGTTTGTTTGTTTACACGGTCGGTCCGTACAGACACACGCTTGGGTCCTGAAGGGACCAGACTTGATCGTTTGATTAAATTCAATTCGCGAAATGACAACCGTCATATCAATAAATACTGGGTGCAGAGTCACAAAGTTCATGTTGCGGCATTGCAGTAACAAAAACGGTGAGATGAAAGAGATTTGGGTTAATATTTTCACTTTTTACCGTCTGCTCGATACATTTGGAATTTGCCCGTCAACGCCATTGTTGATAAAAAACAAAATCGTCGCGTTCCAAGTTTTACTTTTCATGTGTGCACGCGTGTATGTAAACATAGTAAATCACTAGGCGGACAACCAACTAGGACACTGCTGTGAATGCGATCACTGTTGCGAAGAACGCACAACGCACCTACTCCACGTGACCTGTTTTTCCGATCTCAATATGAAATGGTCTATAGTTGAGGATAACAAGCATAAGCAATAATAAAAAACGATATGATTGTTTTACAGGCATACATTATTCCAGTATAGCTGTTGACGCATGGAAACAGACACATTTGTTAAGTATCCCCAACATTTGTGTCGACTTACGGGGTTATGTCGCTAATCAGGCCAGGGAATAAGCATCAGTGAAAAGATTCATATAAATGGTAATAAAAATTCTATTGAAATGGAATGGGAGCGATCCAAAAGAAAGAAGCATGTTTTGTAACCATTTCCTAAAGCATCTGTTGCAAACCAAAATACTATATAGGGAAATGGTGTATGTATTTTCCATAATTCAAACCAAAAAAACAACAAATCAAAACACTGCAGTCTATATAGTACAGGAAACCAATCAAGTTTATTTGTGTGCGTGGGGGGGGGGGGGGGGGGGGGGGGGGGGGGGGGGGGGGTACCGTCTGAAGAACAATCTAGGTATTACTTGGTCTAAAAAGTTGGTCCAGGAATTGCTATACTAAAAATGGTATTATATATCATAACCCGAAACTCAAACATCCACAATTTATCACTTATTAGACAACCCCACAACAATTGGGAGATTTCTCCTTAGTCAAACAAGATTTCTATTATGTCTCTCTGGGGAGTATAATAAACATCTCTCTGAATGAATCATCAACCTTCTATGCATCAACTAAACAAATATAGCTTTGACTCCATCACAGACTGCAGGACTGTTAAAATAAACTGCATAGGTACATGTAATTTACAAAGACTACAAACATGGCGGCCCCCACTTATGTCTAGAAAGACCTAAATGTGTAAGTTTTTGCAATCTCATGCTAATAGGGTGGCTTCGCCCCCAAAAAGAAAAACGTCTGTTTTATAAAGCAAAGCCCATTAATGTTATGTAAGGGACGTGTGTTGAAGTATCATGCAAACAGTTGAGTTAAGTTAAAATGCAATACAATTAAATTAGAAAGGAGGTCGTTTTACGATGAAAAGAATTTGCTCAATATGTGAATTTATTATAGGTTTACAATTGCTAGGCAACCTGATCTAGCCTATACATTTAGCGGACCCGCTGTTATGATGATATACTTTTTTTTTTAAATTCACGAGTTCCATTAAAGGTGAACTATTTATTACTTAGTACAAATCAACTGTGGCTTGTGGGATGGAAATGATTATGCAGACGAAAAGAGATCTCTTGAGCAGCATATCTCACTTTGTATTTGGTATTTTTATATTTGTATAATAACTATAGTGTTTTATCATATATTAATTGATTTTACTTTTTTTTTTATGCATTTGTAAGTTGAAATTTCAATAAATTATATTTTTGTAAGGCGCCTTGCGATTGTGTGCAACATAAGACGCTCGATAAATATTATTTATTATTATTATTATTTATCACATGACCAGTGTCTTCAGTGTCTTCACATAGAATTGCAACGGATAGCTTTATAGCTTTGCTAAATCCAGGGTCTTTAAGAAAAGTAATACAAATTATATGATTTCAACCCAATTCTCTGTTCTTTTTCTTAAACATGTTAAAGACCCTATATTGTTGAAAAACATGTATTTAAAGTTATTGAAATAAGTTGGATATCGGGCTAAATTGTGCCTATCTATACTGATTTATGTACATACAACTTGGTAATTCACTGTGGGAACTTAAGTGATGCTGCTATAAGCATCTGAACTGCACAAAAACGTCCTTGACGCAGACGCGGTGACAATTTGTCAACTGATGAGGAAACTGAGGCTGGGCATCATTACATGTACCCTAGTTTAAAATTCAAAGCGTAAATTAAAATATACGCTTTGGCCGTCAATGACAGAAAAACCTTTACATTGGACATTGGGTTATTAATAAGTTCTACCTCTTTCATAACTTTGCTTATATCATAACTTTGCCTTATGACATGTTCTATGATTGTAGCTTTAAATCTCTGCTACAACATCATAGTAGATTGGTCAGAGTACTTGATATACTTTTCTGGAGATGCAATGAAAATATAATGTCTGTTTAATCATAGATCTAGTACAATGAGAAAGTTTAGGACATTTTGATGGTTTTCATTTATAATATGAAAATCATGGTGTTCAAATAAAACTTCAAAATGTCCTTCCAAATATTCTATTTTAAAGATGAATAAATAGATAAATTCTCAATATCTGCGAGAGATTAAAGACTAGTGACAATCTTAATTTCACTTCAGTGATAAACAATTGCGAAGGCTATTGTGAAAGAAAGTCATTGGCTATAATGAGCTTGATTAATCATTCATGAGTTATTTCCAGTAGGACATTTATACGGGGATTCAAAGAAGGATTCAAAGAATGCATATATTTTCTTCAATTTCAGCAACTCACTATATTGTTCAACCCATTGTGAAAGATTACAGTCCATCTGGGATGATTTTGAGACCACAATGGCCCTGTCACACCTACGGCGATCAGGCCACCGATTGCACTGCGCTGAAAAAGTATAAAAATATGAATAACACGCAGTAAGAGCGCGGAAAACAGTCCGAAATTGTCAAATTTTAAATAAATATCACCATAATCCTTTCACGTTCTGATGCGATCAGACCCGCGCTTGCACTACGCTGAAAGATCATCAAAACGCCAAGCCAAACGCATCGAGGTCTCCAAGAACGCATTGATGACGTAGAGGACACTTGCTAGGACGGGAGAGGCACCCCGTGGTCGCCCCTGAGTGCCAGTGCACCACGCTTGTTTTGTGCATGCACAAAACCAGCGCTGAGGTTTGGCGTTCTAACCAGCGCTGTAATGACTCAGTAGTGCCCCAGTGGGTAGAGGGTGCGGGATTGGCTTTTTAGCGCTTTAGCGCGGGGAGTTAGCATCTGTGTTAATTAGCGAAATTAGCGCTAAAAACGCTATTATCGCTAATTTTGCAAGTAAGTGCTAAAAACGCTATTATACGATATCAAATAAGTTTTCAAAAAAATGAGGGACGCCATCGCGCAATTAGCGCTAATAGCGCTAATTGCATCATGAGCGCTAATAGCGCTAATAGCATCGCTGGTGTTAAAAACGCTATTATCGCTAATTTGTTAGGTAAGTGCTAAAAACGCTATTATGCATTATTTTTTCACTAAAGCAAATCATAATTATACAGGGTGTCTCTAAAAAGGTTGCGTTAACGGAGCATGTTTATATAGAGCCCCGCAGGGTTCCGGAGGACACACGAATCACACCAGAGTGCTAATCAAGTGCAATTAGCGTTATTAGCGCAAGACCGCTAATCAAGTGCAATTAGCGCTATTAGCGCTATTAGCGCTAATTGCGCGACTCATAGACTTGGTTCATCTTCAGAAATTGCACTTTAGCGATTACAACGTTAATCAAGTAATAGCGCTAATTGCGCGACTCCTAGACTTGGTTCATCTTCAGAAATTGCACTTTAGCGCTTACAACGCTAGGAACACGGGATATCGCGCTAATTGCGGCAGAGTGCTAACCAAGTGCAATTAGCGTTATTAGCGCAAGACCGCTAATCAAGTGCAATTAGCGCTATTAGCGCTAATTGCGCGACTCCTAGACTTGGTTCATCTTCAGAAATTGCACTTTAGCGCTTACAACGCTAGGAACACGGGATATCGCGCTAATTGCGCTAATTGCGGCAGAGTGCTAACCAAGTGCAATTAGCGTTATTAGCGCAAGACCGCTAATCAAGTGCAATTAGCGCTATTAGCGCACAAGTCTCACTCCTAGACTTGGTTCATCTTCAGAAATTGCACTTTAGCGCTTACAACGCTAGGAACACGGGATATCGCGCTAATTGCGCTAATTGCGGCAGAGTGCTAACCAAGTGCAATTAGCGTTATTAGCGCATGACCGCTAATCAAGTGCAATTAGCGCTAATTGCGCGACTCCTAGACTTGGTTCATCTTCAGAAATTACACTTTAGCGCTTACAACGCTAGGAACACGGGATATCGCGCTAATTGCGGCAGAGTGCTAACCAAGTGCAATTAGCGTTATTAGCGCAAGACCGCTAATCAAGTGCAATTAGCGCTATGCCTATGGTAAACATTTGGCGTATGCTACAAATATCATTTATGTGGATGTTTACCTGGCTAGTTACTATTCAGATCCTACTTTCCAGTTTTGCTCTCAAACGTGCATCGTTTGTTATTGACGCTACAGTTAGGGCAGAAAGTAGAAGCGACAGGTAAGGTATGCCAATTTGTTGCTCTCGGCCGATTATCCTGTTTACAAGGCTAGAAGTGTTAATCGTAATTATACACGGTAATACCATATTATATAGACCATGATTGTGTTAGCATGATCAATTTCACGCGGATGGCATTCATATTAGTGAAGTTATGAGAGAGGAGGAAGAACTTATTGAATGACCCTCGTAGCAATTGTTTTACTTTTATATCAGTCTTGTGATTGTGAAGTTAAAAAATACAATTTTTTTTTTAACGATATGAATCAAAAAAATCATCAAAACAATCGAAAGGTCAATGCCTGTTTTGATCAATATTAATATAAAAATCACTAAATGCCACTACAGGACGAAGCTGATATTAAACAATGACCAGACAGGCAGACTAATCGCAATACCGATCAAGCTATCAACTGTTATACTACAGGGTGTCCCAGAATGATTCATACCGGGAAAAGTGCATTTATTTAGCTATGAATGCTATTGTTATAAGTAAGAGTACTTATAATTCTATCATCTAGGCCTACATATAATTAGCTTTCTTCGGAATTTTGAATGTTAAAATACAGATGTTTAGGCCTATGACAGAAGTTAAAAAACTTATAAAAAAGGTAGATTCCTAGTTTGACCAAAATGACCTATATACTTTGAAAGTCACAAAAGCAACGACCATTTTCGGTACAAATCTCACTTTTAAATGATATACGGGTAATTTTCTGTGTCCCCTTTTAATTAAAACAACAAATTTATTCGATATCAAATGCTTGTGTGATGTTTTACTAAGCAATGTTTAAATGTTGTGAGGGAAATGTATATTAAGTGATTTATAAAATACTTTTTAAAGCGGCAGTTTTGAATTTTTGGGTGATTTTTGTCAATTGAAATAAAGTAAAAAACAGAT
The DNA here is from genome assembly GCA_035610835.1 of Ophiura sarsii. Taxonomy (NCBI): domain Eukaryota; kingdom Metazoa; phylum Echinodermata; class Ophiuroidea; order Amphilepidida; family Ophiuridae; genus Ophiura; species Ophiura sarsii. Next base: position 65,004,371 of record CM069441.1, on the reverse strand, counting down.
TTTCACCGATTTTCAATAATGTCGCGACATATCGGAACGGATAAAGATGTTTTGATGAAATTGATAAAGTAACGAAACACGTTCCGCATACTTTTGCTGGTATTACAATTGGACTATAACGTTCGATTAACTTCGATTATATATTTTTATCATTTGTCAAACACAGTAATAGGAAGCTTTCGATTTGCACGACGGACGCTTTTACGACGGTAAAACACAAAACGTTGCCGTCGTCACCACGACGGTTGTTAGGCTCTTTACGTGTTGTAGAATTCACACCACCACATGGTTCGTCTATAGGTTTACATGCTAAAGGATGATTACAAAATGCAAATTTTCTCGCTTATAAAGCGACTGGATTTTCTTAAATTTCATGATATCTTTGATCATTAAATCAAAACAATTATATATGGTTTCCCCGAAAGTTCCGAGAAATTAGCCCCCAAAAGTTGGACAATTGGTGTAACGCCCTCATTTATCAGAAAAAAATGAGAAATGTTACTAGAACATTTACAATCAAAATGCATTGAAAATATTTCTTTTTGCACTATGGTATTAGGTACTAGTCCTAAAATCAGGATTAAACTACAACTTTAATAATTTGGGAGCAATAAGTACCATTTCTGATTAATTCTATAATCATTGGGCCACAGGATGCCCAGCTGGCCCAGCTGACAAAAAAAAGTTTGATTGACTTCTGCAAGGACAGAAATTAATTACTGGTGTGGCATCTGTAGCATTAAGCGGACTGACGGATGACAAAGTTGACGCATGCGCACATGACTCAAAGTGTCATTCAACCGTCCTAGATTCATCCGTCGTGCAAATCGAAAGCTCCTTATTACTTATTCTGGGACACCCTGTATATGAACCTATTGAGTAGAGTAGCACGAGAGATAACGTGTGTGTCATCATTTTGATATAATAACAAGTAATTTCCAATCCGATATTAATGTATTGTGTGGATTGGAATCCTTTCTCCGAATAAACTATGGAATCAATACATATGATTGATACGTTGTTTAATGGCCGATGATTACCGATAAAATATAATATTCTTACGTGTAACATTACAAAAAGAATCAGTAATGCCAATATAACTTGAGAGAGTGAGCCAAAGATTTGAAATGGGATTTTAATGACATGATACAAGTTCTAATACAAGTTTACATGGCGAAAAGTATATCCAATGAGTGTAGGGGTGTGCGCGGACCATGGGAATGAACAAACAAACAAAACAAAACCTCGAAGAATTAGTCAAGGCAGCGGTATGGGGAAGGAAAATGGAAGTTGGGGAGAAGCAAGGAAGGGAGAGGGGAAGCTTGGAAGAAGGGAGGGAGAGTAGGGAGGATGGGATCTTTGAGCTTTGCCGAGGGTCTATATGCCTTTAGATGATTCCCAGCCCCATTTCGTTTCACGTGGTCATCATCAATCTTAAAATGGCAACAAAACATAATTTAACATTTTAAAATTCCCTCACAGACATCTTCATTATTCAGGTCCATATCCAGGACGTACCCCTCCACCAATGGTCGACGCCATCCCCATGATACCCGTAGGGTCTTAGGCAAAATGACAAACGCGGCTTTAATATAAAAATATAAAAATATAAAAATGTTGAGAAATATAAAAGTATCTACAGTGGAAACGGCTGTGATTTTTTTTTTCAGGGAGAATATATAGAAAAGGTGTGCGGGTGTTGTGATGTTGTGTGGGGTGTGTGTGGTAGGGTTATGTTCGAAGATATCGAAATTGTTTTGCGTGTTCTATATTCTTCTTAAAGTTTTGCGACTGGTACTAATCTGTTATTAACTTTGAAATACGTTGCTTTCTATGAAAAATACATAAAATCAAAATGATGTTTACCTTTATGTTAATTAGTTTATTGAGCTGGTTCTAAGCAATCTTCCTTTGGTACCAATGGATAATAAACACAAATTTACATAAGCATGTATTTGAATGATTAAAGATACCGCGTTTGAAGAAGAAAAAATAGAAATATAAAAACAACATTGTAGTCAAAGTGTAATGCATACAAATACCGGGTCTGGGGAACACGTTTCTTACTTACTCTGTTCATTTCATAAAAATAACTTTTATCTGTTCCGATATGACATGACATTATTGAAAATCGGTGGAAACTTGTTTTTTACTTTCATCGTATTTCGATTAATAAAATTTCAAAACGGCCGCTGAACTTAGAAAATATGATATAAATCGCTCAAGCAGAACAATTCCATCACAATATTCAAATATTGCTTCATGAAACATCACCAATAGGAGGACACAGCAAAATTACCTGCATATCATTTAGATTGTGTTTTGTGCTGAACATGGTCAATGATGGTCAATGATTTTATTAGCTTCGAAGAGGAAATTTTGGTCAAACTTGGAATCTACCATATTTATAAAAGAGCCCATAATTTCTATCTGAAACGTTTGATTTTTAAAAATTTCCTAAGGAAGCTAAATATATGTAGATATTAGAAGTATAAGCACTTTGACCAATACAAATGGCATCTATAGCTAAATAAATGCACCATTCTCGGTATAAATCATTCTGGGACTACCTGTAGAGTTACTTAATACCCTCTCTATGCTGAAAGCAATATATTTCATCATCATTTAATTTCACAATATATCGACGAATATGGCGTCAGAAATGAATGATAGTGCAGAATTAAAAGTATTTATAAGTGTAAACCACGATATAGTCGTTAAGGGGGAGCGGGGCGCGTATACCTTCAGGGCAGGTTCGCCCACCACCTGATTCTCATCATTGCGGCCACTGGTTGAATTTGACGAGCACGTAATATATTACCCTGTTTGTTGCGAGCTTTCCAATGTAATATGGCAAATCTCCGTATAATGTTTGTCCAATAATCATCTAAAAAACTGTTTTACATCACAAAAGTGAATTTTCGTCCATACTTGACTTTTTTCTTCTTCTGCCCAATGCTGGGGCAAGTTCACCATTTTGAGACCCCTGTCTGTATCATGTACCAACCCCTTTACTGTAGGCCCTAGGCTAATGAAAGTGTGGTATTATGTAGCCAAGATATCAATCTTTCATTTAATATCAATAGATCCATTCAATCTTTAAAATGGACGTATCTAGGTCATTTCAAATAGAAATGGGGGCGAACACTCCCCACGCTCCCTGCTATGTGATTGAGTTCTATAAACAACTTGCTTTCAATTGCCGTAAGTCATACCGTCAGGATCGTAATGAAATGTATCAAATCATTTTATAATGAAGATGTTTTACAATTTATGATTGAACACAAGCCTCTGGATGGTATCCCATTGCGTGTCCAAATAAGAGAGAACCCCACACCTACGCATGCTGTGAAAGTTGAGCCTACTATTACGAGTAAAATACAACAATGTAGTTTTATTCACTGCAAAATAGGCGAGCCCCATTACATTATGAATTGATTTGAACAACAATTTTTTCACCTTCAAGAAGTGTAGAAATTAAGGGTAGCCTGCTTGATTTTCCAATCGACTGCTTTGAAAAGACTAAAGTTCCGATTAACTTGGAATAGTCACTGTAAATCGGCATGTTTCCTGTCAAACGTACTTATATTAAAGACCTACACATTTATATTTATTTTGCATGGATATGATGGGCCCTTTTAATGCTATACGTATCTTTGATTAAGACCTCCGTCATATATACTCTGCATTTTATTATTTTATAGTATCCAGTAGTTCTATTTACATATATATATATTAATACAATCTACTTAAGTTATATTAATGAATGGACGATTTCATATTACAAGGGATTGCTGGAATCGGTAAACTAACATTGTGTTTAACCATCAATATACATAAATCAAAAAACGTGTCATTATAATATGTAGTATAAGCAATAATATGCTCACGATGTTTGACATGACCTTAGATTTACACATTTACACCCAAAGTTGTGAAATCAATGATAACATGTCAATATTGATGACGTAGTTTATAACTGTTAAACTATTTAAGGACACGGTTAACACACCCGGAAACACTAAGAGATTAATATAATTCAGTACTACCACGTTAATATCATAAAATAATCATCGCTATCGAGTGAATCGCGCTGATCGTCTCAAGGAAGTGAATTCAGAACAACTATAGAGCTGAGACCTATGTGGTATTGATTGCATTAAAATCTTAAGGGGGCTGTAAAATCACATTTCTGGCACTTTTTGGTCAATGATTCAAAAATTAAATAAGATATTAAAAATAAAACTCCTCCTTTTTACCAAAATTTTTAATTTTCTACGAATGCAGCAAATTTTGATATTTATTTCTTCAAAATTTAAAAATCAGCATTTTGGTGAAATTTTATAACAAAAATGGATTCTACGACGATTCCTTTCCAAAAATAATCAGACACGGTTGTCAATGATTACTTTTATATACATCATATTAATAGTTCAAAAGTTGCAGCGCTTGATAAATTTCATGTTGTAAGGGTTCACAGTCCCTTAAAATACCCATAGGACCAATGCTCCTACGGATGAATCACTAACAGTGCGACATTGAGACGGAGACAAGGAATAAGAATACCGCAGAGGTGACAATGTGAAGCTGTAAAAAACAACGATGCAATGGGGGTACTGATCTATTAATGAGAGCATTTTAGCACGGAACAGTTTCCCTTCAGGAGTTGGTATATGCAGAAATAACAACGCTATTTCAATCGAATATTGGTGTATAAACCCTTGTGGTTAATGCGCCTAGACGTACCATTCCGGTCAGCCAAATAAAGTGCACGATCGGGGTTATTAAACATTCCTTAAAATCATGTTTGATGTATAAAGTATTAGAGGAGAGGAACTGAGATGTTATGAAAGGGGATATGAGGCTGGGCGAGGGGAGGGAAAAGGGATGAGGCTGGGTGACGAACTTTTAAATATGACTACCTGTAAATATTAATCCTGTTCTTTATCAATTGCTTCATCAAAGTTACAAACGATGCGGCCAGAACAATTGAAATCAGAGCACGTCTTAGATTTTGATATAAAAGTTAAAGTGCACCATATAATAGTGACCCAAAATGACCTTTCAATTTTAGTCGTTAAAAAGAACCTGTGCTAGGAAGATTTGGTTGATTTTGACAATCGTCAGTCATATTGTCGATCAAAAGTAAAATCCAGTTTAAATATCACATCATCTTGCGATTAAAATTTTAATCTGTTGTTTTATAATCTATATAAAGTGCTGTCAAATGTTGAAATGTCAAATAACATAAGTTGAAAAAGGAATATATACCTTTTCTGACTCTTTTCTCTTGAATGCCACTTTAAAACATTAATTATACTAAAAAGGTAAATTATTTTCCCCCATGAAATTATTAATATCCTCAAGGTATTGCTCTCGAGTTCTGAATCGTTTGAATGCACACTCATTATCAACGAAAATATACTTTTAAGTTTAACTCTAGGTTAAATCTGCTGTACGTGTTTTACTTGACAAAGTGAGGACATCATATTCATTGTTATGCCGGCATCTTAGTATGTAACGTTGATTTGCCAATTCAAGCAATACCATGTAAGAATATAGAATAACCGTTTCATTCATCAATGTTTTCATACCGTTTTCATTCAATCATATTAGCACAATTAGATTTTCTCTTGCAGATATATCAATTCCTAAATAATTGCGATAGGACTGAATTAAAGGTTCAAATTGCATTTTTGTTGGAGGTAAAAAGTTGATAGATTTGAAGTATAATATGTATGATTGAATCAATATAATTATCAGTCTACTGTGCTCGACCATCAAATGAAATAGTTATATTTAGTTTCACTACAGTTTTACTGTGTCTGTGTTTTAACATGGTAACATATGTAATCTGTTAAGCTAGATTAACTTTATCCGTTATAGCGCCCTCAATGGAATAAAGCGCAGATTAACATTTTCGACATTATTTACTAAAAGGTTGCTTGGATTTTTTATGATTATTAAAATAAAAAAAAATGTAGTGAAATGTCAAAAGGAAAGCGTTGACAGCCCAAGCTTTCAAAACACTTGATTTAAATCAATGCAATAAGCACCTGTCCGTACAACAAGTAGATAGCTAGCTGTATGTTAGTACTTTATATATAGATATTTTACACGTGTGATAACTATTTTCTTTGCATTTTAATCAATATAAAGCGTTGTTGTCGCAATGGATTAGTCGATTGACGTGTTAATCACAAGAACGTCAATAATTTTGTAAATTATGTATTTTGTAATTATGTATTTGTGTTATCTTTGTGAGTTGCATTGTGTTTCCTTGCGGTTTGATATGCGTCTTTTAGATGCCTGTTTATTATTATTATTATCATTATTATTATTACTATTAATATTGAAGAAACCGCTTTCTTGAAAAAGGGTTCTTGAACATATGAACCAAAGGTTCTTTATAAATACACAAATGGTTCTTAATTACATTTTGGGAACATTTCCCATCTTTCAGAGTGTTGGCAATCTGACAATAGTCGTAGCTGTAGTCTTGATTTAAATACCAGAGCATAACTAAAGGAGGCATATGTGTGCCCCTATCAGAAGGCTTTCCACTTAAACTTAAAGACGTATAAACGTATGTAAATTGACGAAATTAGTCAGTTTATTGTATATTATTCAGTGGACGATGTTGCCCTCTACCCAGAAGGTCAACCAAAAACCCAAGCAAAAATTCTTACAAAAATAATGAAAGAACATGTTATTTTTATATATAGGCCTAAAGCTAAACTAAAAAGTAAAAATAAAAGCAACATTATTGAAGTCCTCCCTCAAACAACCGAACAAATCTCGGTTAGTTCATGCGACATTTAAAGGTTCTCATATTGATCCCGACAGTAATAGTAGTTACACAGCGATCTTTCCAGCGATAAAGTTTGTTTGATTTCCTGTATACAATCGCTGTCATTCGTGTTCATGAATAGGTTCTTCGCAATGACTCCAATAATTACACGACATTTCACGGTATATCTAGCTTAGCTTTAGATTGACTATTTGTAGCAACACATCTTGCCTGGGATCTTGCCCTCGTTACTATATATAATACAGAGTGTATAGTAAAATGCGTACAGGTGGATTGGAAAGAAAGATATAAATACCCACTTAGACTTTGATAGTTGGTACAGTTTGCCTTCTAATATTTTTAAGTCAAACTAATTGGTCGAGCTTTCTGTATAGGTTTGTGTGGCAAACTTTCTCAAAATGTACTACTTCACGTTAAATTAGTCAAACTTATAAGTTTAAACTTGACGTTCTCTAGCTTTATATCAAAAATATATTTTTAGTGAAAATATGTAAAAGAGATTAGTTGAATTTGAAGAACTAAAATATACTTAATTTTAAACGCTAAAATAGTAGGAAACATATGGTGAGAATCAAGTACGATAATTCGTAAAAACGGGACACAACGTATTTGACGCCAATGATAAATTCAGATTTTCGAAAACGAGAACCATGTAAATTTAAATACGGAAAACAAGCTTACTTGGTATAACTATTAAAGAGTTGAACATTTGAAAGTGGAGTTATAAGAATAGTTTAAATATTAATGTATGTGCATGATGAATGTCAGTACAGGGTGTCCCAAAAGTGTCGATACCTCGTTTAAGCTTTGTAACTTTCTTAAGATAATTCGCAGTACCCAAACTGAAAACTTAATTGGATAGAGAACACTTTTGATTCAAAAAATGACCCCATTTTCGGAGGCTCCTTGATATAAAACACACACTGAAAGGTTTGTTCCCATAACTCACAATACCATACAAATTGTTCATGCAGGACGCAAGGTTGTACGTCGCTATTATTATGGGCTGCTGCATGTTCCTCACTTTTCATTTAAGTGGATTTTTGAAGAAGAATAAAAAGGCTTTCATTTATTACATGTTGTGTACAACATTAATAATGATCATATTAAAACTGGATTATTTCAAAATAATCATCGTCGTGGAAAACCTTTTTACTCTTCATTTTCTCTCTCCCTCCCCGCTCCCTTCGCTTCGTTAGGTTTTTTTCATTAGCTTTCGAAATAATCTTAGTTGATTTTAATTGGTTGAGGAAAACATTTTTTATGCCCATTTAGATAAAAGTGTAGATTTATGATATTTTTCTAATCAGCTCTTTTGAATTTTACTATTGAATAACAGCGCACACTCTAATCCGATCATCACAAAAGCCCGATTTTATATTTGCTCTGCTGAATACACGAACTAATGATATTATTTTGTCATCATTTTGTCAATATTTTGCAATTAATTAATATTTTCTACATGTTTAAATATTATGTTGGGGACGTTAAAAACGTCATACTGGACCATTTAAATGTTATAAAGGTCAGTTTTTGCGTACATTGCGCGCATTAGTTTGAATGTTTCATTATTCAAGCTTAACAAGACAGTTTCCGATGACCATTTTAGTTCAAAAACTGAAAAATGTTGCGCGCTCTGCGCGCATATTTTCTACAGGTTTAAATATTATGTTGGGGACGTTAAAAACGTCATACTGGACCAATTTAAGTGTTATAAATGTCAATTTTTGCGTACTTCGCGCATAAGTTTCAATGTTTCATTATACAAGTTTGACAAGATGGCTTCAGGACAGTTTTCCATGACCATTTTAGTTCAAAAAGTCAAAAAAATTAAGCGTTCCGCGCGAATATTTTATGCAGGTTTTAACATTATGTTGGCCCTCAGACCCACCAAATATTCTAAATATGTTGGGGACGTTAAAAACATCATGCTTTTAATGCAAACACCACACCAACAATTCTAAATAATATGTGGGGGACGTTATTATCATACTGGACCATTAGTGTTAGAAATGCATTTTTTCCGCGCTTTGCATGCGCATTAATTTTAATATTTCATTATTTAAGCTTAACAAGCTCTGCGCGCATATTTTCCGCGCGTATGTTATCGAGAGGTTTTAATATTATAATGAAACCTCAAACCACACCAAATACTCTAAATATTATGTAGGGGACGTTAAAAACGTCATACTGTACCTTTTTAGTGCTAAAATCACAATTTTTGCGCGCTTCGCGCGTATATGGTTCAACGTTTCAATATTTAAGATCAACACGATGGCTTTAGGTTTTTCTTTGCCCCCCCCCCCTCAAAACAGTCCTGGATACGCCATTGTTTTATGGGGAGAAATAAGACAATTGCAGCAGCGGTTCAAGCAAGTAGACAAACATATAGATACTGACGCGATCATATAACCATTTTCTAGAAGGACCGTTATTATACCAATCCATTACACTCTTTTAATCGAACTTAAATATCTTGAACAAGAGGAAAATGCGTTGCCTTATTGCCTAAGGTGATGTTCTATTTCGCTTTTAAGGTTTTATATTTTTCATTAAGAGCAGGATCAAGTAGCTCACTTTCTCCAACCGATTTCTTGGTAAGTGGTCAAAGTAAAAGCTTCAAAATGGTCAAGGCACCAAAGGTGTTCCAGGTACCAAAGGTGTTCATTCAGACCAATCTTTAATTACGGCTTACGAGAGCTTATGGGTTGCCGGGCTATCCTATCTACACGGTGTCGAATACCAGTGTTCTAGGCTTTTAATCTTTATATAAGCTTACGGGTATAGGGTATTCTCAATGTTCATGTGTGACTTACATTAATATTTGCAATTACACTCGATATGAACAATATAAGTACTGCCTGTCAGTACTTTGTTATTCCGGGATTATGTTTGATAACGATTTCATTCATTGATTTCAAATGGCAAAACAATATTCAGTTAAACAAGTTCGCTCTCTTTACGAGTAAAATGAACTTAATCTTGTTTTAACCTACATTCTTGCATTCAAACTCTCAACACCAATTCCTACAAGTTAAACGTGAATGCAATCAAAAACTACCCTGAAAACTGGCATTCATATTTGTGTGACACACATTTCTTCATTACTGTTAGAAACCTCCGAGTGATGTGTGAATCGAACACAATTTTCACCGCACAATACACTTTCTTATAAAGCGTAGACAGCTACCTCAAAAGATGAACAATTGCACGGTAAAATTAAATGTCTATACAACAATGATCTGTCACTTTTGCTGTCACAATTATATCGTTATTGGTAAACAAAGTGCTTCAATATGGTGGGTTGGATAATTGAGAGGAGGTTGGGCCACTCAACTTATACTGGCTTAATTTACAACCTGATAATATCATTTGATTGTGTAGCTGTCAATCAAATCGAAAGCTCACGGATATCTAACCACCTGTAATCTCCCCAATTGTCCTCGAAGATTTTGGACTACCAGAGATAATAAACATCCCTATTTTCAGTTTCAGACGTTCTTATTGCAAATGATATTGTACGAAATGGAAAAAAAGTGTGTATGTTTTCCCACTAGATTTCAATTGTCGATGTTTTGGACCTAACACCCCAGATGGAAATCACTGGAAATTAAGTCGAGTATCTCCCCTCGGGTCTGAACATCTATTTACATGAACAAATATTTGTTTTCGTTGTTCACATGAAGCACCAATCAATTTGAACAAAATTCCATAGAGCAAAGCCATTCTAATACCAATATTACATCTCGACATTACTTCTGATTTTTTTATGCTCTGTGGTAAACTTAATCACAGAAACCAGTCCATGCAGAAACGCAGAATGTTAAAGCAGGAAGTCTTTACTTAATATTGTATAGTCCACATACGAACAGTATTTAAGGATGTTCCTATGGCTAGAAAACAAATCTTGATATTGAAGTATAACGTAGAGCAGGTTGAGTACAACAAAAGTCTTTTACTGGAGGTGAACAATTTTAAGTCAGTTTGAATTCTTTTGTTTTGTATTGTTTCTCGACCAACAGAGGGCAGTCTATTTTCTTTTGTATCGAAAACTCCATTTGAACCCCACAGCACAGGGAATACATGTAGGCGAGTTGTATAGCCAACTGATATACCAAGTGGCAGTACATTTAGAAAAGTGCATGAACTTGAAAAAAATTAATTAAATGCATTGATTAGCCTTATTTTTCAATAACCTAAAGGTTCCTTAGATAATTAAGTATAATCAATTATGCAGATGTCTTATAGCCTCCCGCAGCGCAGATTTTTTTCTTCCTAAAGACAGTAATTAAAAAGCACCCAAAATTTCAGCTTTGTAGCATTTATACTTTTTTGTAAAAAATAATGAAACATTTGAGCATAACTTTAATATTTAAAACAAGTCCAAAAAACAATAAAAAATAAAAGAAATGAATGCTTAAATTTTGTTTTATTTATGACAATGAAATTGTCATATCGTTTGAACCGCTCATCCGATCAAGCTCAAATTTAAGATTATTGTATAGAGTTCAGCCAGCTCTATAAAATATCAAAACTAATTGCTAACCATAGGAACATAAGGCATAACAAAGTCATATTGTATTTCATGTACTTCTATGGAAGGTATTCGGCTGTGAAATATGGGGGAAATTTGATGAGCGGTACTGACTGAATTCAGTCCCATTACCATGATTACTTTGTGTACTAGCCCTTTCATGGTGTGCGCATCAGTAGTGCGTTAACATTACTTACAAGGTCAAGGCTTATTCCGTCGTGATTCCGTGCTATACCGTTCAGATACGGGGAACTGTGAAATGACACCACCGTTTACACGGCTTGGTAACCGCATACACAATATCTAAGGATACATCCACATACCCTGTGTGATTGCTTGCTTGCTTGCTTGCTTGCTTGCTTGCTTGCTTGCTTGCTTGCTTGCTTGCTTGCTTGCTTGCTTGCTTGCTTGCTTGCTTGCTTGCTTGCTTGCTTGCTTGCTTGCTTGCTTGCTTGCTTGCTTGCTTGCTTGCTTGCTTGCTTGCTTGCTTGCTTGCTTGCTTGCTTGCTTGCTTGCTTGATTGCTTGATTGCTTGATTGCTTGATTGCTTGATTGCTTGATTGCTTGATTGCTTGATTGCTTGATTGCTTGCTTGCTTGCTTGCTTGCTTGCTTGCTTGATTGATTGCTTGATTGCTTGATTGCTTGATTGATTGATTGCTTGATTGCTTGATTGATTGATTGATTGATTGCTTGATTGCTTGATTGCTTGATTGCTTGATTGCTTGACTGCTTGACTGCTTGATTGATTGATTGCTTGATTGCTTGATTGCTTGATTGCTTGATTGCTTGATTGCTTGATTGCTTGATTGCTTGATTGCTTGATTGCTTGATTGCTTGATTGCTTGATTGCTTGATTGCTTGATTGCTTGATTGCTTGATTACTTGATTACTTGATTACTTGATTACTTGATTGATTGATTGATTGATTGATTGATTGATTGATTGATTGATTGATTGATTGGTTGGTTGATTGCTTGCTTGCTTGATTGATTGATTGATTGATTGATTGATTGATTGATTGATTGATTGATTGATTGATTGCTTGCTTGCTTGCTTGCTTGCTTGCTTGCTTGCTTGCTTGCTTGATTGCTTGCTTGCTTGCTTGCTTGCTTGCTTGCTTGCTTGCTTGCTTGCTTGCTTGCTTGCTTGCTTGCTTGCTTGCTTGCTTGCTTGCTTGCTTGCTTGCTTGCTTGCTTGCTTGCTTGCTTGCTTGATTGCTTGATTGCTTGCTTGCTTGCTTGCTTGATTGCTTGATTGCTTGATTGCTTGATTGCTTGATTGCTTGATTGCTTGATTGCTTGATTGCTTGATTGCTTGATTGCTTGATTGCTTGATTGCTGGATTGCTGGATTGCTTGATTGCTTGATTGCTTGATTGCGTGATTGCTTGATTGCTTGATTGTTTGATTGCTTGATTGCTTGCTTGCTTGATTGATTGATTGATTGATTGATTGATTGATTGATTGATTGATTGATTGATTGATTGATTGATTGATTGATTGATTGATTGATTGATTGATTGATTGATTGATCAACAAGAAATGTCTTCCTCGTATTAATGAAATTAAAAAGCACTAATGCCTTTAAAAATATGCATCAAAGGGCATTGACCATTGGCTGTTAATGGGTTTAGTAATGACCATCACAATAGTTTATTGATGATTATTTTCATTACGACGTACATCTGGAATTAGCTAATGCATTAAGGTGTTACGAGCGGTTTAAATAGAGTCCAGTAATAGCTGTAAAAGCTATTCATAAATAGTATTACTTCACGGCGTTTCTTTTTAAAATTATTTTAAAGCTCGTTGGTATATGTGGATCATCTCTGCACGCAACACTTCATTCCGTGTATGTCTACGGAGGCTGGACTATCGCTCCAGGGGGACTATGGCTCCTTTCACAGTTCAATTAATGTAAGGACTTCTTCCATTCAATCGTGCATGCATGTAAGAAATCTGATCAAAATGCATGGGACTGTCCACGCATTACTGTCTTTCTCTCACATCAATACTCAGAACTGGTGAACTGGCTTTTCAATAAAAGTATGGTACCTAAACTTTCCAACCATACAGCAATTATTCGCAACTTATTACTTTTACATCCGTAGTCCTTGATGTTACTGAAATCATATTCCTTCATTCACTCGATTTTCTTTTTTTATTGCAGGTTTATTCTTAGTTCAACGTTGCAATTTTCTCACCAGTTAACACCAAATCTTAATACTTTTGACTGAGTTCAACCCTAAAACATCATTATATACAGTAACTCATCCGCAGGGCAGGCATTGGTTTTACCGGCGATCTCATTGGTTCAATGTGTGTCACATGACGGGTTAGTCTCCCTTTCAAGTTTAACAGACAGACAGAAAAAAGCATCGACGACTAATAATCTTTTCAATTTAGTTTCTTTTAAGTTTATCTTTTTTTTATTTTTATTTTTTATCCTGTCTTTTCCCTTCCTATTCTCTTATTTTTCTTTTCACCCCGGCTTGGAGGGTGTGTTTAAGGCGTTTAACCCTAGCTGTCCCCGCCTGTTTGTAACCCTCACTGAGGGGTACAAACAGGGAGGGGGATAGCTAGGGTTCCCCCGGGTTCCTCTCGCCCTAGCCTTCCAATGGTTCACACACACGTACTGATAATAGCTCTTAATTGTTGAAAAAAAGCAGGCGTTGGAACTTTACCCCACGTTGTCTAGTTTGCCAGTTGTCTTAGCAATGTAAACAAACCCTTTTTAAGCATGCTATACGGCGCCGTTGGAAGACCGGCTCATCGGGTACAAAGTTATGTTGTAGCCGGTAACGTGCGTCGGGTAATTGGTGCACCCCCCCCCCCCCCCCCCCCCGCCGGTACTAGTATTTTCTCTTACTCTTTCCCTCCCCGTTCCCAATTGACAGTTGGCTTTCTTCCCCCTCTCCCTAGTGGCGTAACTAGGTTTTTCATATTGGGGGGGGGGGGGGGGGGGCAAGAAAAGGGAATCGAAAATGTTCGATTTACATTTATTTGTGCTATGATTGAGGTATATTTCTGCTTTTAAAC